>JANRMT010062790.1:65675880-65726571 GCA_026402145.1 Polypterus bichir lapradei | reverse complement strand
CAGCAGCGCTCGCCCCCCCCCTCCAAGAATGCAAGCAGCGCTCACCCCCCAGAACGCGAGCCACGCTCCACCCCCGAGAACGCGAGCAGCTTTATACAGTACGTCCTGCAAGGGGCCAGAATTAAAGGACAAATAATTTTTTTACAACGTCACGCAAGACCAGGCAGTGAGCCATCATTTAAAACCTAGCAGTAGTTAGATTGCATTTGGCAGACAAGCATCATGTGCTCCCAGCTCTTAAAACAACAACATGCGACAAGCAGAAGAGGCAGCTCGCAAGCACATACAGTTAAGTCCATAAATATTTGGATAGACTTTTTTCTAATTTTGGTTCTGTACATTACCACAATGAATTTTAAATGAAACAACTCAGATGCAGTTGAAGTTCAGACTTTCAGCTTTAATTCAGTAGGGTGAACAAAAAAGATTGCTTAAAAATGTGAAGCAACTAAAGCATTTTTTTAACACAATCCCTTTATTTCAGGGGCTCCAAAGTAATTGGACAATTGACTCAAAGGCTATTTCATGGGCAGGTGTGGGCAAGTCCGTTGTTATGTCATTATCAATTAAGCAGATAAAAGGCCTGGAGTTGATTTGAGGTGTGGTGCTTACATGTGGAAGATTTTGCTGTGAACAGACAACATGCGGTCAAAGGAGCTCTCCATGCAGGTGAAAGAAGCCATCCTTAAGCTGCAAAAACAGAAAAAACCCATCCGAGAAATTGCTACAATATTACGAGTGGCAAAATCTACAGTTTGGTACATCCTGAGAGAGAAAGCAAGCACTAGTAACTCAGCAATGCAAAAAGACCTGGACGTCCACGGAAGACAACAGTGGTGGATGATCGCAGAATCATTTCCATGGTGAAGAGAAACCCCTTCACAACAGGCACCCAAGTTAACAACACTCTCCAGGGGGTAGGCGTATCGATATCCAAGTCTACCATAAAGAAAAGACTGTATGAAAGTAAATACAGAGAGTGCACTGCAAGGTGCAAGCCACTCATAAGCCTGAAGAATAGAAAGGCTAGATTGGACTTTGCTAAAGAACATCTAAAAAAGCCAGCACATTTCTGGAAAAACATTCTTTGGACAGATGAAACCAAGATCAACCTCTACCAGAATGATGGCAAGAAAAAAATATGGAGAAGGCATGGAACAGCTCATTATCCAAAGCATACCACATCATCTGTAAAACACGGTGGAGGCAGTGTGAAGGCTTGGGCATGCATGGCTGCCAGTGGCACTGGGACACTAGTGTTTATTGATGATGTGACACAGTACAAAAGCAGCCGAATGAATTCTGAGGTTTTCAGAGACATACTGTCTGCTCAAATCCAGCTAAATGCAGTCAAATTGATTGGGTGGCGTTTCATGATACAGATGGACAATGACCCAAAACATACGGCCAAAGCAACCCAGGAGTTTATTAACGCAAAGAAGTGGAAAATTCTTGACTGGCCAAGTCAGTCACCTGACCTTATCCCAATTGAGCATGCACTTCACTTGTTGAAGACTAAACTTTGGACAGAAAGGCCCACAAACAAACAGCAACTGAAAGCCGCTGCTGTAAAGGCCTGGCAGAGCATTAAAAAGGAGGAAACCCAGCATATGGTGATGTCCATGAGTTCAAGACTTCAGGCTGTCATTGCCAGCAAAGGGTTTTCAACCAAGTATTAGTAATGAACATTTTATTTCCAGTTATTTAATTTGTCCAATTACTTTTGAGCCCCTGAAATAAAGGGATTGTGTTAAAAAAATGCTTTAGTTGTCTCACATTTTTATGCAATCGTTTTGTTCAACCCACTGAATTAAAGCTGAAAGTCTGCACTTCAACTGCATCTGAGTGGTTTCATTTAAAATTCATTGTGGTAATGTACAGAACCAAAGTTAGAAAAAAGTTGTCTCTTAGTGTGCGTTCAGCCGCCACATTCACAACACGAGCAGTATTATACGTCTGGCAAGAAAGCGATGTAACCACGCATGGGGCTGGAAATAAAGGACAAGTATTGTTTTTACAAAATTTTTAAAGTAAAAGTGAAAATAATGCATATGTAACAATTCCCAAGAAAATAACAATCTCTTTAAATTGTATATTGCCTGCCAAAGGTAAAGTAATCCCTAATGGAGGATCGCAGGAATCATGGGAAAGAGGGGTGCTTTCATCGGATTAGTGCTATTTCAGATGTGGAATGGCCAAATGGGGGAGGCAGCTGAATAAATGAGGTCTCCAGGACTTAAAACAAATCCAAATCATATTACGTGATATCATCTAATGTGAAATTCTACTTCGTACTTCTATAATGTTTGTTTTTATACTGTATTGAGAATTACTTGTGTTCTGTTTTGTGTATTGTACTGTATTGTATTGACCCCCTTCTTTTTGACACCCACTGCACGCCCAACTTACCTGGAAAGGGCTCTGTCTTTGAACTGCCTTTCCCAAGGTTTCTTTGATTTTTTTTGGGAGTTTTTTTCTGGTCTTCTTAGAGGGTCAAGGCTGGGGGGCTGTCAAGGGGCAGGGCCTGTTAAAGCCCATTGCAGCACTTCTGGTGTGATTTTGGGCTATACAAAAAATAAATTGTATTGTATATCCGGTAAACCAAACACGGGGGTGGGCGAGCGAAGCGAGCATGGGGTGGAGCCCCCTAGTTAAAAAAAAACAATAAAACCTGGAAGAGTTTGTATTTCTGTCTGAGTGTTTACGTTGCAGTGGAATGGAAGTCTGGCTGTGACTCTTAGATCTGTACTGAAAAGCAAATGAATAGCCATTGAATAGTCAATGTCTTTCCAGCCTTTGGCTGTAAAACGAATAATGAAATCCACCCTGATGCTATTCATTGTTTCTTATAGTCATGGGTGATTGTAACAGCAACATTTATAGTGCTACATGTAATCATACACAAATTGTGTTATTTGTTCATGGCTTTGTTCTTTTTCCTGCTTGTTTCTTAATCTAATTCAGATCCTTGAGTTTGAAATATTTATCTCTTATTTGTTGTTTAATGTTTGATATTAGTTTGTATTAGTCCTGCATTATAAATGTCATCTTTGCTTTTATTCCTATTGTATTCATTTGAATATTTGTGAAGCGCTTTGAGCATGGGAAAGATTCTATAGAAATAAAATGTATTATTGTTATTATTAGACAGTGTCATGAGTTCAGGTTTGATTGCTTGTGTGGCCAGTGTCTATATGAAGTTTGCATGCTCTCCCCATTGTGAATGCGGATGCTGTCTGCTGCACGTTCTCTATATGATAGTTTACTGAACAGTTGTCTTTCAATTTCAACTTAGAGTACAAATAATGCTTCTTAGTGCACATGTGAGTACTGCTACATTGTACTTGTGCCTCTCATAGTTTTATGTGAGGATCCTCCCCTCGATTGAATGTCACTGTATCACGCCGCTAATGTCACTGTGTCATGAGCACATGAGAACAAAAAAAGGTGTTTAAGCTAGTGACGTGTTTACTGTATAACCCCCCCAAAAGCCAAAGGGATTGACTGTGTTGTATGATATTTTTAATCCCATTTTCAATTGTGTTCACTCCGAAACCCGAACCCCAGAAGTCAGAAACAAGTGAGAGTACAAGCAGCAAGTAAAACTAAAGCGCGGCCTTTGGTGAAGGTTCGGGTGGGATAAGGAAGTGAGCAGCTGGTAAAGTGAGTGTGATTAAAACCAACATAAAAAATCTTGCACAGCTCTATTGATCTCTTTTGTTGACAGTGACAGGGTGGATTATATCGTAAACAAGTCTCATGTGTGACTGCCACCTGCGGCTGAGAAACACTGGTTTAGATGTATGTGTCTGCATGACTAGCTCTGTGTTTAGGGCTGCTTGCTTCTTGATGTAGCCCAGCTCTGCCAGCATAGGCATTGTCCCCAACCGTGTAACAGCATTGGAAGAAGATGGTATGAAAATGTATGTACCTATATGTACTTAGTTTATTCCAGCAGTGAAATGCAAGAAAAAAGCAACAACAACAAAAAAAATAAAAAAAATGCTGAACTTCTGTGTGGTAACTGCAAGAGAAGGCATGAAAGGAGAGGATGACAGAATTACTGCACAAAAACCCCAATCTAGTGGAAATTGTTTCAAGGACTGGCAGGAAAACTAATTTTATAAGGAAATTTTGGATGAGTACGTAATTATACGTACATACTGTAGTTACAAATAGTTTACTTTTTGCTTCAGGGTGATATAAAGTGTTTGTGTCTTTCTGTGTATATATATTTTTTTTTCTAAGAAATAAAAAATATATCTGCTATTGCAATGTTTGTTTTGAGAGAGACTAAATGTTTCCAAAAATGGACACCATGCTTCCAAAGAGGGGGGCGCCTTGTGCCAAGCAGCATGACTTTGCAATACTCTGGGATATGAAATCTAACTTGAAACAATGATGGGTGACAGATTGGACCTAAAAGAAACTTGATTCTAGGATTGCATGTCATAAAATGTATTGATTATATACTGTAAAATCTAATTTTTTGGAGAGAAATCAATAAAGCACCACATTTTTTGTGTTGTATGTAGTTGTATATTGGGGAAAACAAAGGTTTTTAATTATCCAAATTCTTTCTTTTCAGACATTTACAACTCCTTTTTCGCATAAGCAGAGTAACAGCCATTTATTTTTGTATTATTTTGGGTTAGTGCATATGGGGTTACATTTGGCAGTTTTATTACAATCCCACAGTGTTGGACAAAGTGCTCCCTCCACTTAGCTAATCAGAAGCCTTCTTGATCTTTGCAAAAAATATTATATCAACTGCCCCAGTCTTGCTTATGATGGCCAAGTATATTTTGATGCTAGTCCCTGAAAGTTGTGTTGAAATTCACACAACCTGAAAATGACTAGAAAAATGAAATATCTGTCTCTCTCCGCCTCATCTTCATTTACCCATTCAAGACTTTATGGAATTCACTCACACACAATCCAGGTAGAGTGTATGCTACATGTGATATCTTGGAAATTTCTTAAGCACATGCAACTGTTTTGGTATAAACTGTGTGGTAATTTTGCCAGCCATTTGCATTTCAGCATTGTTGGTCTTGAGATGATTTTTCTGTGACACTTGCCTCTTTGAATCTCTCAATGCCTTCACTGCAAACCATGCTTGTCCTCCATATAATGTGTGGATTTGCTTCATCACTCATGCCATTTGCAACACTGTATCAGTAAATACAGGTATTATTTATTGTTGCTACTGGATAGTTTTGATTACTTACTGCATTTTATCCCCAGAATTTGCTGTTGTCATCTTGTCTATATGAGGCATCTTCTCATTAGATTTGTCCCCTATCACTGAACTATCTGTAACCACTTGCCAGTAAATTAATTAGATAATATCTGAAAAGCGAGAATGTACAATATTTTAATAAGTGGTGTTGTGAATGAATGAAATTGCAGAATCACAAAAATAGTTGGGGTGTCAACCAGGCCATCCCATTTAATATTTCTTTCTAAAACAAATAGTGCAATAAAATAAAGACACACACACACAGGGGTGTTTGAACACAAAATCTTTCAACTGTTTTCATCTAACATGTTTTATCAAAACATAAAGTAGGTGTATTTAGTAAGTTTTTATGCTTTTGTTTTCCCCTGAAGCCGGATGTCTTAAATGGTTCATTGTAAAATGTCAGAACTGGCTGCATATTTTTTTAAATTTATAGAAAATGCTTAACTTTAGAACACAATTTTGTGTGTTAAATGCATATACAATACAATACAATACAATTTATTTTTGTATAGCCCAAAATCACACAGGAAGTGCCGCAATGGGCTTTAACAGGCCCTGCTTCTTGACAACCCCCCAGCCTTGACTCTCTGAGAAGACAAGGAAAAGCTCCCAAAAAAACCTTGTAGGGAAAAAATGGAAGAAACCTTGGGAAAGGCAGTTCAAAGAGAGACCCCTTTCCAGGTAGGTTGGGCGTGCAGTGGGTGTCAAAAGAAGGGGTTCAATACAATACAATACACAGAACAGAACAAATCCTCAATACAGCATAAATTTTAGAAGTACGGAGCAGAATTTAACAGTAGATGATATCACATAATAAGATTTGGATATTTTTAGAGTCCTGGGGACCTCATCCATCAAGCTGCCTCCCCCATTTGGCCATTCCACGGCTAAAACAGTGCTGGGCCAGCCAATCCGATGAAAGGACCCCTCTTTCCCATGATTCCTGTGATCCTCCATCAGGCATGACTTTACCATAGGCAGGCAAACAACTTGGCAGGTGGGCCGTGGCACCAATTGCCACATTTGAGTATCGAGAACAGAAACAGAATAGGTGAGGGTTAGTATTCAATTATAACTGTCATGTTACTTATGTTTTAGTGCTAATGACTAACAACAGAGATGCAGTCTGTACAGTTAATCAGCAGCTTTAGTCAGGATATGCTAAACTGATGTAGTGAGTCTTCAGCCGGGATTTAAAGGCTGAGACCGAAGGGGCATCTCTTATAGAAGCGGGAAGACCATTCCACAGTTTAGAGGCCCTGTAACTAAAAGCTCGACCTCCCACTGTTATTTTATTAATCCTTGGAATCATAAGCAGACCGGCATCTTGAGATCTTAATGTGCGCTCAGGTTTGTAAGTCATGATAAGTTCAGACAAGTAAGTCGGACCTTGGCCATTTAATGCTTTATATGTTGAAAGGAGGATTTTGAAATCTGCCCTAAACTTAACCAGGAGCCAGTGTAAGGATTTAAGAACTGGAGTTATGTGTTCATATTTTCTTGTTCTTGTAATAATTCTTGCATATATTCCATGTTTATGAAGAAATAACATTGACTTGAAAAAATGTTTTAAGAAGATAAGGCCATCATTAATAACTTGTTAATAAGTCTGATTTGCCAGCATTTCTTTTCTGCTAGATGGAGTGTCTCCCACAATGTTGGTGTCCTTAGCCACAGTACAAATGACAGATAAGTTCCCCATTTGCCTTCTTAGATCATCAACCAACGACTCTTATTCTTTTTGTATTGTCATAAGAATAGTCCAATGACATTGAAAAAGGTTTGGGGTAGCCACCCGTATATTGTGCCTTGGCTGCTAAAGAGTAATTTGTATTGAGATGTTTACAGGTCTGAGTTCAAAACGGAACTGACATAAAGGCTGTAAATATGGCGGCTTTAAAGACTGTGACAAGAAGTGATGTCATAGGTGCCGGAACCGGAAGTGGCGTCATCCATGGGGCCTGAACCGTGCAGGATTTCCTGTGGATGGTCTACAGAAGAGTGAGAGAGAAGGTCAGTGCAGCACGGCATTACCTGGTCTAACATGAAACTACTATTATTCAGGCCCTTTAGCTGCCTCCCACTTGCATATGTGTGACAGTATCAAGATTCAAAAACATATAATCATGATAACAGAAATACAGTGAGGCCTGAGGATATTCCATGTGATCAAAAAAATAAAGTTGCAAAGCCTTGTCACCGTTTAGCATGGAAATTCTGTCAAATTAGGCTTGTTCTGTACTCTGTCCTCAGGTTACTACACAACTGAATATTGAATCCCTTGTTATTTGATGAAATTAATATGATTACATTCTTGTATCATCATTGATAGAAATGTAACAAAACTACATATAACAGTGTGATATTTAGAATATTTATACATTAAATGTTAAATTCTATATGTATCCGTGTTTGTGCTTTTATGCATCTGTGCTATTGTGTTAGATTTCCTTACTTTATGTAAATGGAAGACGTCTTGCAATAGCAGACTGGAGAATTTTGTCTCAGGAGCCCCACCATAGTTACTTAAAATTCTGGAAGAACTACTTAAACCACAGGTACCAATACAATAAGAAGAGAGTCAATTGGTATATTGAAATTAGCATCATAGCAATTCATGGCCAGTAAAGTGAAGTTTATTGTCTTCTTGTTTCCAACATCACTAACAAGGATTTACATCTACTGAAACAGCGGGAGAAGAACTTTATTTAGTCAGGCCATGGAAAATTGTAGGATCCCTATTCCCAAGGAACTGGTGGTCCACACTGACAAAGTAGTTAGCTTGAATTCCATTTTCTGGGATTACATTGTAGCTGATTAACTCTGAAGCTTCAACTTCAGAAACTCATTGTATACAATAATAAGACTCTTTTGAGACTGTTTTATGATGTTTGTGTGTTTATTGTACAACTGGAATTATACAGTGGATTTAGAAAGTATTTAGTCCCAATCATTTTTTATTCATTTTGCCTAATGCGAAAATTAATTAAATTAATTTTTTCCCTAATCATGCAAGACTTAATATCCCAGAATAACAACACGAAAACATGATATTACATTCCATCTCTCTATTATAAAAAAAAATCCTGGAGAGAAACACTAGGGCAACGAGACGTGATCTTCACGTGAAGATCACAGAAGGCATTTAAAAGACCCATGAGACTAAAGAGAATGGCCACGGAGCGTCTCGCGGGGACCTTAAACATGAGACTTTGTACCAAGAGATTGACCCAGGACCGTCTTGCAATGACATAGAACATGAGATTCTTGCAAGACACACCCTACTTACAACCAATATCAAATAAGAGCACGGGCAGCAACACACTCAGTCATGTTTTGGCTTCGAGCACACACAGATCCAGGGCTCACAGCGCATATAAAGCGTATAAGGACAATACATTATAAATGAAACATAGACGACTAAGCAAAGAACAAAGCAGCGTGGAGAAAAGAGACTCAAAAGCGTTGGAGAGACTAAAAAGGAAAAGAATATTCCAGGTGCAAATTCAGAAAATAAGGAAAGTAATTATCAGCCCGGAACAAGTGGAATTGAAAAAAAAGCACGTCCAATCCGGACGTTGGTGCTATACACATGCAGAGCAGGTTAGAGATTATGAAAGCAGTGGAATTTGAAAGGCTCAAAAAAAAAAAAACCGTTGGCACGATACACATGTGGAGAAAGTTAAAGAATATGAAAGTAGGAAAATTAGAAAGTATAAAAAAAAGAAAGTCTCCAACGGAAATGATTACTCGAAAAAGGGAAAATAATCACTTTGCAAAAAAATTATTAACTGCTGATGATGTAGATCGTTTTGTCTGTGCTGAAATTCCAAACGGAGAAAACTATCCTGAATTATGGTACAAAGTCATTAAACACATGTCTCACTGACCTCATTAAAAACATTCAGCACATTGGGACATTAAAGTAGAACATAAACTTCATCTTAAAATCGTTTAATTTATTAGTTACTCAAATCCCATCGTAACTAAAGTAGCACATTAAATGCTTTGTTTTGTATTTGATCTTCAATGTGCTCTATGTGTGTTAATCACTACGTGCTTCTTTCTCTTTCTCCGACAGGACACAGAATCCATTTCATTCGTGATATTACAGCTCTCTGAATAATTAAAATACTGAGGTGTATACGTGATATCTTTTTCATGATGATAGGAGTTAGAGCATGTTATTAAACAGGGGAACACGGTGCGTGATTGCGCGTGACCTTCGATGAAATTACTGTAGCAGTACTGTCTCTTTCAAACGTACTATCCTCCAATTTCTGTCCTTACTTTTCTTTCTCTAAATACCCAATCGCCACACAATCAGCTCTGTAATAGACGTTAAGCCATCTGTAAGCTTACAACGACGATTCTTCAAAACTTTTAAGGAACATTGAGATATCTTCATAGTACGTGTTTAATTATTCTATCCGTCTATCCTTCCAGTGTCGCGCCATCCTCAGCAAATATACAGCATGAGGCAGGAACAATACATGAACTTGCTAGCGCTGCAGCACAGTGTCCTCACATGTTTAAATATTAACAATACAGATTATTTAAATGAAGTTAAAGTTGTATCTGTATAATATAATCAACATATTTTGCTGTATTTCATCATAAAAATGATATCGTCATCATATGTAAATACGTGCTTTATAAAGTGGCGCAGGTTGTGCAATATTATAACTGTAGTGCAAGTTTACAGTGAGGTGATTGTACTTATAAGTACAAACAGTTCTACAAGGAGCAATTGATTAGGAGCAATAGTTCTTGGGATGAAACTGTTTCTGAACCGCGAGGTCCGTACAGGAAAGGCTTTGAAATATTTTGCCGTGGCTGAGGCAGAGTGAGCTTGATGCTGTATACCGATAATTCTCTTTCCAATCAGCTGCTGCTGTGATTCCCCACTCACATACAGTGATATAAATACTCCAAGTGGTGCAGTGAGAGTAATAGGGAAAATGATGATCCGGTGTGGCAACCCTTAACGGGAGCAGCTGAAAGAAGGAAAAAAAAAGGTGCAGTGAGAGTTACAACGCTAAAGCAGTTATGGTATTTGGAATACTATGGCTATTCCCTGGGCCATTATATTGCTACAGGTTAATTACAATCAGATGCATTACACTAATAAACAAAATGCTCTTAGTTTCAGTGTGTTTATAAAGCCACGTCAGGAATGTGGTTCTAACAAATAAAGGGTAACCACGCAGGAACAGTAGCACTGCTTTGACGCTGGGTGCCGGCAGTCTGCAAAACCGAGTGGAGAACTTGCGTACGACAGGGTATGAGGTACTGTGGAAAAGTGCGTGGCTTTACGCCAAGTGTAGGTTTTATACATCGCGATTTGAATGTGGAAACGTTCTTACGCAACATTTCTGTGCGTACGCACCATTTATACATGAGGCCCTTGGTCACCTCTAACTAAGGCCCTTCCTCATAAGTACTTGCTTTGGCTACGTTGCCACCTCTAGGAGAAGTGGTGGTTGTTCCAAACTTCATTCATTTAATATTTATAAAGGCAACTCTGTTCTTGGGTGTTTTGTAGCTTTCCCTAGAACTGGGCCTTGACACAATCCTGTCTCTAGGCTCTGCAAGCAATTCTTTTGATCTAATGGCTTGGTTTTGCTCTGATAGACATTGTAAACTGTTATATGAAATGGTTTGTGCTTTTCCTAATCATGACCAGTTAATTGAATTGACGACAGGTGGACTGCAAATAAGGTGTAAGAATAAAAATAATGGTCAATCAAATAGGATGCACCTGAGCACCTGAGTTTTCAAGTGTCTTATAAAATGGTCGGAATACTTGTGTCAAAATGATATTTCAGTTTTATATTTTTTAATACATTTGCAAAACTTGTAACTTGTAAAACTTGTAAATCCTGCTTTTGCATTGTCAGTCTGGGCAGAGCTAGTCAAAGCCCATTTGAAACACCAGGCAAGGTTGATGGACATTGTACCTCATTGTCCATAGCAGATATTCAGTATTATTAGACTTCGACAACCTTTGGAGGGTCCAGAATATGCACCCCTTTCAGTAGCACAAACGCCACCCCTTTGTGCATATACTGCAGACTTTAAGGAGCACACGACCCTTGGTGCATTGAGCATGCACACATTTATTCACCCAGCAGGTAATGGCACCCACTCAATATCATCAAAGTATGATGACTGGGGGTCTTGGTGTGTGTGTGTGGGGGAGGGGGGGTGGTCCACTCAGGTTTCCTTTCATTAACAGCAGCTACTCATTATCATCACAGTTTGACAACCGTCCCCCTTAATATCTGGAGCACACGCACCTTCAGAAAGACAAACAACTGATTTGTGCACATACCACAGACATTATTATCGTACCTCAATGACACACTGAAGTGCTCCTTAATTTTCATAAATGGTGCCATTCAGATGACAGCACCTTAGGTTGTCACGTAGGACGTCTAATGGATTGGCCAGTTCTGATTCTAAGGTATATTAAGAGTTGCCTAATGTGGGGAAAAAAATTAATTTAAATAATTTCAGCACAAAGCTGAAAAAGTGAAGGCATATGAAAGCTTTCTAAATCCACTGAATGTGTATAGGAATATATTTTAAAGGTGATGGAGGTCTGTTCAGTGTTAAATGACAATAAACGTAAAAAACCTTTTCTCCCCAATACAGTTTCCAGTAAGCTTCCTTCAGGACTTGTACTTGTTTCACCTAAATATAGTCTCATTCTTCCCACAAACAATAATATACAAATAATTACACTTTGAGAAACATACTTATAAAATCATACAATCAAGATATCAGTGCACAAATATTGTAACATTTTATGTATTTTTTGATGCCCACATTTTAGTTTAGTTAACAGTGTTTGCTGTCTGTGATGAATCACGGAAAATTCTTTTAAATATAAATTATTTGTAATGTACAACACCCCCTTCTGTCTGGTGGGCTAATTGAGAAAGCTTGTGTTTATGTACTAAGAAAAAGCATTCATGCGGTGCACCAAAGCATAAAAGCACCTCTCTTTTTCCCTTCTTTCACGTTGTTGATTGATGTTTCACATTAAAGTCCTGCTGAGCTTCTGACACTATAGACCTCATCTGTGTATAAACATGTCATTCATAAAGCATGAAATTGACAGATTTTACACCCAAATGGCATTTTACGCAAGGGTATTCAGCACCTGTTTTGAGATTTTTATATAAACCACATTAATTTGTTTCCATTTGTATGATTATAAAACAATCTCTCCAGAAAGGCCACTAAATTAATGAAATATATGATTTGAGATTTTAATATATTTTGCACTTTCTATTTCATAAATCACTATTGCAATTCCAATTCTATGTTTTAAAGAAAAATTGCTCATAACATTGTTTTTTAATTGTGAGAAAAATCATGAAGTGATTCTAAACTGTTAAAACAACTTCTAATAAAATGAAATATCTTGGTCAACACAAAGAAATACAAAGTGATAAGTAATTTTAGGTTCGCATTGCGGTCTTATATTTGATCATTTATATCGAGTTTGTGTAAGTCACATATGGTTTTATGAAGGAAGTATTTAAAATCTGTGCCCCTTAGAGAATTAGGCAGAGTCAATTATAGTGCTTCATTTTTTCTAGCATACTGTGTATAATGCATTCCGTAACATTAAGAGCTGTAGAGAAGGCTTAGAGGACAGAAAATACATGTAATTTATAGTTCTTGTAATAAAGATAAAAGTTAATAAAAGTGGAACAATTGAAAAATAATATGTTTAGCATGGGAAACAATAATTTAAATAATTGCAGAAAAATAATTCTCAATAGGGCAGCTCTGGAAAAAACATTTCTGAAGACCCTACAAAAGGATCATTCAAACAAGTGTCATGGTCTAGTGTGAATCAATCAAAATTCATGATTACAGTGACTCTATAGAGTATTTGTCTTCATTAAACTTCTTCATGCTTAATTCTCTTATAATAGGCAAAGTATTAATTGGTCTTTAGGCGATGAAAAGCATAAAAAAACAACTTAAAGTGAAAACCAAATGTATTATCCGTTCATTTTCTAAACCTGCTGCCTTGTGTGACTGTGATTGTCCCACACAATGGACTGGTGCCTTGTTCAGGGCTGTTTCCTATACTGCTTATACAGTAAGGCTGAGCTCAAGCTTCTTTGACCAAGTTCTACTGATCCTTCAAAACGCGATATAAGTAAAAAAGAAGCAACAATGAAAATGACTAATTTTGGAAGTACTGAGTCCTTTGAGATGTGACACTAAAATAAATTCTGATGGAACTAATTTATTTTAGAAATAATGAGCTACTTTCTTAATTAGTTATGACAAACTAAATCTTACTACTGCTTAAGACTGGGAAATTGTCATTTTCACAGGACACTAGCCAGGGTGAAGTTCCTTTCTGCTGGCAGATACTGACATTTCTCTGTAATGTATCCAAAGCTTTAGTACAGAGGAATTCATGAACATCTATTCTAGCATTTACATTGGGAACGAGTTTCAATCATCACAGTAATAACACATTGCAATGGAAATTGTGACTGTACAGGTATTTGTGCTGTAGCACAAGGGCTTTGGAAGATAGAGGGTTGAAGATAAATAGGAAAAAGACAGAATATATGAAGTTTAATGATGATCAGGATTCAGAAGCTGGCCTGCAGGGACAGCCATTGAAAAGAGTGGATCAATTTAAATATCTAGGATCAGTGGTAGCCCAAGATGGAAAATTAGATGCAGAGATAACCCATAGAGTGTAATGGAGATGGAGCAATTGGAAGAAGGTATCAGGAGTAATGTGTGATTGAAGAATTAAGACACAAGTTAAAGATAAGGTTCTTAAGACAGTAATAAGACTACCAATGATGTATGGAGCTAAGACATGAGCAGTAAAGGGAATGCAGGAGAAGAAGTTGATGTGACAGAAATGAGAATGCCGAGATGGAGAATAAGGAATGAGACAATCAGAGGTTCAACAAAAGTAAGAGAGATATTTAAGAAATTACATGAAAAATAGGCTGAAGTAGTGTAGACATGTGATGAGGAGAGACGATGAATGTGTGCGCAAAAGAATGATGGGAATGGAAATACAGGGGAAGAGCAAGCAAGGGAGGCCAACGCGGAGGTGGATGGATAAAATGAAAGAAGATTTAAAGGGAAAGGGTCTGGCTGGAGAGGAGGTAGAGGACTGGACAGTATGGAGAATGTTGGTCAACCACATTGACTCCACAAAGAAATGGGAGAAGATGAAGAGGAAGAAAAAAAAGAAGATTTGTGCAATTGTCCTACAGATGTAAAGGTTTTGTTGTAAATGGCCAACTGTAAAAAACATATGTTCCGTATTTGGGTCAAGGTTTGGTAGAAAAGTAATTTTCTTCTGTTCATTTTAACCGATTTAAAAAAAAGATTGTTTCTGTCATTGAAGAGCACACTGTGAATGAGCCTTTCAGCATCTGACTGCCCCATAAGCCTTGCAAAGCCTTTACATGAAACAGAAATCATTCAAGTCAATAAATTTAACATATTAACAAATTTGGCCTTGTTTTTGATTTACAAAACATTGATATAAGTGGGTAGCGCTATCAGTACAGACATCCACAAGGCATGCTGGGAACTGTAGTCCCATGGGGCAACCTTGTTGGGTTCTGCGGCAGGGATGTCTGTTTGACCTGGAAGTGCTACCAATGGTCTATGCCCAAACAACAGAAGTACTCCCAGGGCTCAGATAAAACAAGCCGCTCAACCTCATCCAGGCAACCTGGAGTCCGGTGAAAGCTCACCTGGAGGAATGAAGGAATAGAAGAAGAAAGGAAAAGGGAGAACTGAGCTGTGCTTGTGTTTATTATTACAAAGAAGCCTACTGTAAGGTATTTCATTATAATAAACCTTGTATTTGCACCCAGGACTTGTGTCTATGAGGTGTCTGGGGTTTGGGGTGCTCTAACACCCCTTAGGGCTTCACAGTTGGAAGATAGCACAAAAGTATTTATCAACTTCCTAAAAAGCCATTAAATAAAATAACTTCACTTTGTAATTGCCAGTTTGTTTTGTGCTTTTATAGATTAAGTCAGGTATCCCTGAACAATTCATATATCATTATAAAAACTGCAAATCCTTAATTAAAGGTTAATAGAATTTTTTACTACATTTGAGAAAGAATGTCAAATTTAAGTAGCAAAGCTCCCTTTGATGTCGGTATGTTATTTTTTTTCCTTAACCCACAAAGTAGAATGCACAGAATTTAAATAAATGCGTTAGGAAGCTGAAGGAAAAAACACTTGCTGGCTATGGATGGGGTGCCAGTCAATTGCA
Source organism: Polypterus bichir lapradei (assembly GCA_026402145.1). Classification (NCBI taxonomy): domain Eukaryota; kingdom Metazoa; phylum Chordata; class Cladistia; order Polypteriformes; family Polypteridae; genus Polypterus; species Polypterus bichir. The sequence goes on along the minus strand of JANRMT010062790.1, from coordinate 65,711,030 downwards.
GTGCCCACTCATGCACACATCCACACTCACACAGGAGCAAATTACAATCATCTGTCAACCTAACATGACCGTTTTTTGCGGATTTGGGAGGAAAATGTCTGGAGAAAAAAACTCACACACACGGAAAGAATGTGCAAACACCACATCAGACAATGACTGAGTGTCAAACCCAAGAGACTGGATCCAAGTGGCTGCAGTGCTGACAGTTGTGTCTCCATTTCATCTGTTTATGAGGCAGTAACATTCAGTAAAATGTTAATAGTGTCAAGTTATTTTAGTTTCATACTATAAATGAACACTAAAGGAAACTCCACTTTAGACCCCCAGGAGTGGTTAAATGGCCAGTTGGCCAAGGTCTACAGGACAGCAACGTTATTTTTTATTTTGTTATTTTAAAATTATAATGTCCACCATTGTCAACAGGTCATCGTTGATCGATTAATTAATGGATTACAGATTGGATTACGGCTGACAGATATTGTTGGTTTCCATTTATGTTTAATCAGTTTCTACCTTGTGTGTTTTAACAAATCTGCATTTATATGTGTACCAGTTCTGTATTTAGTAATCTGTATAATCTACACTTGCATTTTAACTGAGAATTTTACAGCACTCTGCTCCTACACTCAGTGAAGAATGCTATACAAAAATAAGTTTTTTTCTATTGTATTGTATTGAGACCCACAGCATAATGATAAATAGCTTATTGGGTAGCTAAAATATTGGACTATGTAGCACTGTCATATAAACCTATGGCTTTTTTGTCGGTTTCAGGCTACAGTTTGTACATTATATGTTGTGGACATGTTATTTTAAAATATAAGTTAATGAATAAGTTTAGCATTTTTAGTCTAAGGTGTTTCTTCACATTGATGGTTTATATTAATTTGCCACATGAAATTGTGTTCTAAAGCAATTTGAAAAATACTTATCCCCTTCTTTTGTCTTAAAATGGAGCTCAAGGGGAATTATTTCAAACAGGAAAACACAAGCTTTAAAACTTACTGAATATATACACTTTTAAGAAGGAAAAATTTGAATATAAGAAACCATACATTCCACATTTCCGAAGCATGCCTGTGACAACAAAAGTAATCTGGAAATCGTTAATCTTATCACAGATTCTTTGTACTAGTTTCTAGAGGAAAGGATGTCTTTCCTGTTTGTTTGTCTGCTCACCTCTGTCGTCATGGATGATGTTTTACATTTACCACATATGCACCCCTAATCACTATCGTCTGTAGGTTTGCCATAGCTTCAGAATGAATATTTTCCTTCTCTTGTTTCTTCAGTTCTGTTGCATCAAAGATTATATCGTGGCATCGTTCATAACGAAAGATGCTCTGCACAAAGTGAGCCGAGTGTCTGACACAGCTTTAGATCTGTTACCACGCCCCAAATTCATCTGATTTGACAATACGTCTGCTGTCAAACTACTGTGATCTAGCAGGATTAAAAGTATGCATGAGTATACACAAATCATATTTTTCCTCATATTGTATGTACTCAAATATATTTTTTTAAATGCATTGCTGGCACACATTTTGACACAGTGGTATACACTCAAACCGTATCATTATTTTTTCCTTAAATGGCACCTCATGTACAGCTACGTTGCTCATTGCATCAGTCCTTTCAGTTACAGTCTTGGTTCGGTCTCAGATTTGTGTCAGAATCAGGAAAAGGAAACAGAATATTTATAGATGCATTTTTATAAGACATTGGGTGTGCCACGAGTGCGCCACCTTCCAGGATTGCATTCTTCCCCAACAGCTTGCTCTTTCCGCTCTGCACTATCGTCTCTTTTCTCCATATGGAAACTGCAATAGTTACTGCAAGCTGTGTAAAAAACATTGTAATGCTATTCCCATTGATTTTATATATGGTTTTACCTAACTGGTGTGGACACGTTGGACCCGGACACTGACAGGCTGACACAAGAAGTCTTAAAACACACATGTTTATTAACAACCCGTAACCCAAGGCAACACACAATGTACAAAATAACCCAAAGCTCAGTCTCTTTTGACTCCTCTCTGCTTTCTTTGGCCGCCTCCAATTCCTCACTGGCAAGCTCCGTCTTTCTCCCACCCGAGTCCAGCTCCCTGATTGGAGTGAGGCGGCCCCTTTTAACCAGTCCCCGGATATGTCACAGGTGGCCCCTGATTAACATCCAGCAACACTTCTGGGTGTGTTGGAAATGCTGCAAGAGAATTCAGTCCTCCTTCCGGCAGCACTCCCAAATGTGGCGGAAGTGCTGCATATTCAAGTCCAGGGGCTATCCAGGCACCCCCTGGTGGTGGCCACGGTGGAGCATAGGGTTGGATCCCCTATCTCAGTGGCCCCCTTACAACCCAGGGGTGCTGCCCTCTTGTGGACCAGGGAAAACACTGCCTTTCTTCCTGTATTTCCGTACATACTGCATCCCAGTGGGGCAAGGTCCCTGGACATCTGTCACACTGGAAATATGAACCGTGGAACCCGTTAGATGGTATGGTTGCGGGAGGAGCTACTTTTGGCCTGTTCCATTCTGAGTTGTTAAATTTTACATACTGTAGGTGAACATGATAAAATAGTTGGCTAACACAAAAAGTACCAACTCATCTCCTATTATCTTTTCTAGACGGGAGATAGAAAGAAATGGAAAAATTAACTATGTAACCTTTACCTATAACCTATTACATATCACACCTTTGATACTGCACCATGGGTTTATCCAGCCAGGAGCCTCTATGACATCTTTACTTTTAGACTTTTATTTAATCCCAGTTTACCATCAATAGATGGCTTCACAAGAATGTCCCCTTTTGTTGTTAAAAGACCACAGTTACTCAAGGAATGAACAATCTATACCACTGACATCACCAGTAGAACCAGAAAGACACTGGATTGAAGGTTTCACTTAACAATCGCATATATATTTAAATCAAAACCAATAGCAAAAAATATCAATCAATACACAGTATCATACAGCCTGGGTGGATTAAGTCTTCATGCAGTCATATTAGCAACTTCTAGATGTCGTGACACTTCAGGTGTTCCATTTTGTTAGTTACAGATTATATATTCAATCAAAAAATGATAAAAAATGATTTCTTGCCAGTGAAAGATCTTGCCTGTTCTGGTACTTGACAATGGAAGCCATGGGGCATGGAATACCACCGTAAAACAAAAGCTTAAAAACTTGCCGATGAAGCAGAAAAACATTCAATATACGAAAACATACCCTTAATGCTTCCAAAACCTGTTTGTGACAACAAACAGGATCAGAAAATAATCATTTTATTGTATATTTCTCACGTTATTTTTCATGTTAAGGATATATTTTCTAGCTGCTTGTGTGATTTCTCCCACAAAAACAGATGTTAATAAAAAAAACACCATTTAGCTGGCTCAAAGAGTTTTCTGTGATTTGGTCTTTTGAGAGGAAAGGTTGTTGCATAGGAAGGCTAAGTGCTGATCTTTCATGTGCTGCTGGTCTGCTTTTAAAATGGTTGAATCTCATAATATTGGTGTTTTTTCTGTTAAAAAGATATGTATAAACTATTTTACAATGTGTGTGTAATTACAAAGTGCGGCTCAATATTTGATGTCTGTGTTGGCTTGAAAAGTAGACATATTTGGTAAATTTTAATCTTTTCCTTCATGCCCCATAGCATAAATTGTAAAGTGCCAGTACAGGCAAGATATATATATATACTAGCAAAATACCCGCGCTTCGCAGCGGCGAAGTACTGCCTTAAAATTTTTATTAAGAAGAAAATTTAACCTTTTTAAACTGAGGGAAAATATGCCAATAATTATTTGTTAAGGATCTCTTTGTATACCATGTTGTCAGTTCGGCCCTCCGGTTGTAACATGACCAAGCTGTGCACTGAGCTTACTCTTGAGCATGTAACTTACAGTTGGCCATGTGAACAGTAATCTTGTCTCAAATCTCACAGCTTGGATTGCTGCTGTCATAATCGGTTTGAGTTTCATGGTTTGTTTCAATTACGACAGTATTTGCAGGATTTGTTGTGTTGAAGTGACATTCGGCATCTGTCAAGCATTGTAAGCACACAACCGGTTTCATCGATAAAATCACATCCAGCTTTTGAGAGTGTAAACATTCATAAACATCAAAGTGTCCACTACTGAAATCGTCACCTGTGAATCTAAGATGTTTAAGAGGCATTGGCGGTTGTGGAAAGGTGTAAATTATTTGGCCATTTTGGTACACTTGAAAGCGACAACCGAACAATTCAGCGGCAGCCATCAACTCACATGCAGAACCATAGGTGAAGGGCTTAAGCATTTCACTCTTATAGTGCTCCTGTGTAGTATAATTATCTCCTGTACCGTCATCAGTCCACACCTTGAACCTGTCCCAGTCATTCAATACATAAGACACAATGTTCCTCCGGATATCAAGAGTGAGCCTGATATGGCCGTGCAATATGTAACAAAGAGAATGGAAAAAGTAGGTGCCATCTCCGGGCATGGAAACCACTCAGTAAGTGACAGTTCTTTGATCGATAGTGATCACCTCGATAGAAATGGTAATGGGGGTTGGAATGATAAAGGAAATGGGTACCTGAGCAATGTAAAGTAAGTCTAAAATACCTATACAATAACTATAATTGTAATAAACAAACAATAAAACAGTGGAGAAGCCGTGGATTAAACAAAAAGGCTGTAGTTATCAGTAGGGAGACGTGAATCCCGTTGCGAAGCAAGGAAGGGAATGTAGAGACTGGAGCGACGGACGATCTTATATAGGCAGGCAGCCAACAACATGGGAGGCGTTGGGATGGGGAACCCAACGCCACCTCACACAGTGACTGAGCTGCAGGCTATGGACGTATATATGTACGTAAGTAGGATTCAGTTAGCGTTGGGAACCCGTGTACCAAATTTCTTGAAGATGGGCCCATAAGTAACAAAGACTGTTGAAAAGTTCAATATGGCGGCCGACAGTGGCATCATACCACCGAAATAAGTACGTACATTGGTTTCGGTTAGTGCAGGGAAGCGGCCTATAAAATTTCGAGAAGATCGGGCCATAAATAAGAAAGTTCAACATGGCTGACGTTGTTGACCGTTATGACCATTACGCGTAGAATTTCGAAATGAAACCTGCTTAACTTTTGTAAGTAAGCTGTAAGGAATGGCGCCAAATTTCAGCCTTCTACCTACACGGGAAGTTGGAGAAGTAGTGACGTTGGAAAGTTCAATATGGCGGCTGACAGTGGTGTCATACCACCGAAATAAGTACGTACATTGGTTTCGGTTAGCTCAGGGAAGCCACCTACCAAATTTCGTGAAGATGGGGCCGTAAATAAGAAAGTTCAACATGGCGGACGTTTTTGACCGTTATGACCGTTATGCGTAGAATTTCGAGATGAAACCTGCTAAACTTTTGTAATTAAGCTGTAAGGAATGAGCCAGCCAAATTTCAGCCTTCTACCTGCACGGGAAGTTTGAGAATTAGTGACGTTGGAAAGTTCAATATGGCGGCCGACAGTGGTGTCATACCAACGAAATAAGTATGTACATCGGTTTCCGTTAAAAGTTTAATATAGTGGCCAACAGTGGCATCATACCACCGAAATAAGTACCAAATTTCAGCCTTCTACCTACACGGGAAGTTGGAGAATTAGTGACATTGGAAAGTTCAATATGGCGGCTGACAGTGGCATCATACTACCGAAATAAGTACCAAATTTCAGCCTTCTACCTACACGGGAAGTTGGAGAATTAGTGAAGTTGGAAAGTTCAATATGGCGGCTGACAGTGGCATCATACCACCGAAATAAGTATGTACATTGGTTTCAGTTAGCGCAGGGAAGCCGCCTACCAAACTTCGTGAAGACGGGGTCAGCCTTCTACCTACACGGGAAGTTGGAAAATTGGTGACGTTGGAAAGTTCAATATGGAGGTCGACAGTGGTGTCATACCATTGAAATAAGTAAGTACATCGGTTTCGGTTAGCGCAGGGAAGCCACCTACCAAATTTCGTGAAGATGGGGTGATAAATAAGAAAGTTCAGCATGGCGGACGTTGTCGACCGTTATGACCGTTACGTGTAGAATTTCAAAATGAAACCTGCTTAACTTTTGTAAGTAAGCTGTAAGGAATAAGCCTGCCAAATTTCAGCCTTCTACCTACATGGGAAGTTGGAGAATTAGTGGTGAGTCTGTGAGTGAGTCAGTCAGTCAGTCAGTCAGTCAGTGAGGGCTTTGCCTTTTATTAGTATAGATATAGGGGTATTTGGTTGGCTTGTCATCCCGGCCAATACCCCCAGGCCGCCAGATGGAGCCCTCCCTGCAGTATGGAGGTGCCCCGAAGACCAGCAGGGAATCATGGACAATGTAGTTTTTACACACAGCCCTGCTGGATACCACAGGGGCCAGAAGAGGGAGCTGCAGGGAGGACCGTAGAGTCATATGTGCCCTATAACCCCGAAGTGCATCATAGGAAGAGTGACGACAGAAGTGACGTACTTCCCGGGTGGAGAAAAGGACTTGTACCTGACCCGGAAGTGATAAAGAATCACACGGACTGGGGATTGGGAACACTTCCGGGTCAGGGAGTATAAAAGAACTGTGGGAGCTCCTAGACAGCGAGCTGAGCTGGGTGGAAGGGTGGCAACGCGTCTGGGAGTGGAGGATTGTTTATTGTTATTGTTTATTTATATGAGTATAGTGGAGGAGAGGGTGCTTTGTGCACTGTGGCATTTAAATAAAGTCAACTATTGGACTTTTTCCTGGTGTCTGGAGTCTTGGGCAGGGGTTCAAGGGAGCGATAGCGCCCCCTATCTGTCACAATATATTATATAAAAAATCTTGGGTCGAAATGTGATCATCTCGGAGAGACACTTTGAAGTCCCGCGAGACTACTTGCACATCATGCCCTATTTACAAACAATTTCTCGCAGACACTTTAACGTCCACGAGACAAGGAAGTGAGACAAAAGGGCAGCTTCTGTACAGGCTTTTAAATGATCGTCACACAGCGTGACATGCAGATGATGCAGCTCGGTAGCAGCTAGTAGACAGTCAGCAGCTGTTTCGTCCGCATCTCCTTAGAGTGCATTCAGAGCCCCCTTCACAACGTCAGCGGCAGAGACATGAAGTGGCGAGCGTAAAGCGCGCCCCCCCAGGGGATTGGGGGATGGGCAACTAAAGCGAGTAGGGGGCAAAGGCCCCTAGTATATATATATATATATATATATATATATATACATATATATACATATATTTATAGAAAATGCATAACTTTAGAACACAATTTTATGTGGCAAATGCATATATACCATTTTTGAAAAGAATTAACTTCAACTTAAAAAAAAACAAACTTATCCTGTAGTATATATCATGATCGTGAGCAAAATACCAAAGTTATCCTTTAAATACTCTAACTGTTGATCCAAAACAAAAGGAAAGTTACAGTGCAAGAAATGTATTTTGGGTCTGAGGGTGGAGGGTGAGACTCTTCAGAAGCACTCATTTTGAATCTTGAAGGACAACGCTGAAAAATTAGAAAAAGGAGAGGCTGACTGGCCTGAATGCTTGATTGTTGCACGTCCTTCATTTGTAATTGCGGAAATTAATTTCATCTTCATGGATTACAGTGTAGCAAGGCTTGAGCCAGGAAGAAACAGTAAAACAAACTGTTCATTCGAGAAGGCCTGTACTTTCATTCATTGTTATATTTTTGCAGTAGAATGGAAACTCAGAAAGTGTTTTTTTTCTTAATTGGGTAACAGTGTATCTCTACATTGAAATATTAATATTACAATTATTTTCTGCCGGCTTCACTAATCAAGACTTAACTGTTTATTTTCAGACATTATTTTGGAGTTTGTTTTTTTTACTGTTTGTAATAGTTTATTATTTTAATTGGTGCATTGGTTTGGGCTTGTTTTTTTAATTTGTGTTTTTGTTTAACTCATTTCTTTCAGGTTTAATTAGTGGTTACTTCATGTATTTAGAGTGTTCTGATGGTCTGAATCAGAGGTGGCATTGACCATCTGTGCTTTATGTTAGAGTTAGGTGAAGAATTTACACATTTGTAAGTTTACTAAGATGTAATGAATTGGACACATTGGTGGAATCAAACCCATATTATTAGATTGTTCATATTTAATGTTATATGCACAAAGTACAAAAACTTAAAAAAGAACATGCAACACATCATCAGTCCTATATTGTCTAGTTGCTGCTGCTAAAAGCAGACTGATAATGATGTGGGATCTTCATCAGAAGAAAGTGAGGGAAATGTTAATGAGGTTATTTTTGAAAAAAAAGTGAACACAAAGAAACATTTAAACATTTTGGTTCCCCATATGTATAAGTGGTTAGTTGTTTACTGCCTATTGTATGCATTCTGATTTGTTTATTTCATTTTTATATTCTTATGAACAATATAAGGTTGGCAGGGCTAAGCTTAGCATAGGGTAATGTTCAGATTAGAGAGAGGTGGGTGGAGAAAGTTAAACTTGTAAGAACATCAATACAAGCCAGTGGTCAGTGGTTGGGGCATTAAATCCTCAAGTATAATAAATGGCCAGAGAGAGCAACAGGCAGAGGACCAATCCAGGGGAGAGAAAATGTCCTCTTAGTCCATTAGTGCACATAACTCCCAGCAAATACCGAGAATGCTTGTCTCTGTCTCTCTTTTCAGTGATTCTGGCCATTATGGCCTGTCAAGACCACCCTAATTAAAAACATAAAATACAAAACCACTACCATTGGAGCCAGGGGACAAGCAGTCCATTTAGAGGTGCACTGTATTAACTAATTGCACCTTTTTTTGCTTGGCACCTGTAATTGCTGTTTCACTCACATGAAACCATCTGGTAATTTTACTATCATCTTCTACTCATTTATAATGATGTCTAGTCCTTAGCTACTTTCCTTTTCTTGCTTCTTTTTGTGTTATTTTTGACCTTTTGTTTCATTCTATTTGCTACATTTTTTGGATCGATATATAAACTCACCTTTTTTTCCCCAAAGATATCTCCTCCTTCATTTCAACAACATATGTCTCTCTTAACAAATCCTTCTATGAAAGTGCAAGGCTTTCATGCATAATTTGCCGTCATTTACAATAAATAATACTAAACTACCTTTGCTGAATAAATTGTAGATGGTGTCAGGTTGTTTTTAGTAAAGAGTTTCACTTCTCTTTTAGTGCTGATGACACACTGGATTGGGGCCTACAGATCAGATCTCATTCGATCCATTAAGTGACATAGGCAGCAACTGGGGGCACCATCATTTCAGGGGCAACATTTAAGGGGTACATGCGTTCAACACCTAGTGGAACCCATGGTTGTCAAACTCTGATGCTGAGTGAGCTCTGTTAAACGCTGGGTGCCATTTATGAAAGTAAAGGTGCAAACATTGTGTACACCAAGGGGCGCACGCTCCTTAAAGTCTCCGGTATATATACAATAGGCACCATGCATGCTCTGGACACTAAGGGGTGAAAGGTTGTCAAGCTCTGGTGATACTGAGTAGACACTGTAGCCAATCGAGTGGCATTTATGAAAGAAAAAGTTGGCATGTCCGTACACTAAGGGTCGAATGCTCCTTAAAGTCTGTGGTATAGACAGAATGGGGGCATCATTTGAGCTACTGAAGGGGTGTACGCTCTGGATATCAAGGGGTACCATACTCCCACGCCTAGCGCCATCAAAATATAATAATACCAACTACCCAACTACCCATCTGTCCAGCCTACCTAAAGCTCCACATTAGCTTGAACCAGTATTGCTGGAGATGGTGGAGGCAGCAGTGAAATTCCCTTCAGTGTTTCCTAAAGGGTCACCACCAAAGCAATGGTTCTCATGATACAGAGAGCCATCGGCTGTATTCTAGATGGACTGCATTCTAGATGGTGCTAACTGTAAGACAATGGGATTTAGAAATGCTGTTATTCATGTTATGACCTTTTGTTGCAGTCCAACCTTATATCATTTTCCAATAAAAAATGGAAGACCACATTTCCCAGAAATGAATTTAGACCTTTTTTGGATTGAATGTGTATGAAACATTCTGGAATGTCAAATGAAATCTGCCCAGCAACCTCAGCTGACCACTTTTGTCCTGCGAAGAAGTTATATTATGCTTGGTGCAATATGCCATAGGAGGTCATTTAGCATCTGCATGGATCCCTGCCACAATGCACAGACCTTTGTATTGGAAAATTTTACACAATATTAATAACATTCCTGTAACAAATCATTTAAGTTAATATTAATGGTAAATTTCCCTTAGTCTGCATAGCTTGAACTTGGATATTAAATAGCTTAACATAGATAATGGACGATTCTGCTTAACCCCCTATAAGTTATAGAAAATGAAATGTTCATAATCTTAACTCTTTGTGACAGTTGAATAGCCTATAAATTGAAGTTAGACAGATAACATGAAAGAAACATGAACAGTCAGACAGATATTAAGGGCATGTAGTTTTCTGATCATCCGCCTTAAGAAAGGTAACCTAGATATTTAAGCAGAATTTCATAAGTTCCCCTTTATTCTTGATTTTTGCGTATATTATATAATATATATAACCTTTTTCTCTATTTTCTGTGTGAACTGTTTGCTTTGAATTTCACTAAAATGTTTAAAAATGGGGACACTTGGACTGTAGAGTATTTTTTGTACAATGAATCATACTAGTGCCGGAATGTCTATCTGATAAACTGCGTTTGAACAGTTTTGAACCGTTTGGAAACCTTTGTCAAATGCAGCTGCAACTCCTATGCAGTATAATTTTGGACCAATAAATCGTTAAACTGATGTAATTGTGCATGTTTTTTAACTCACATGTTTTTAACTCACATGTGTTTTGTTTTTCTTGTATTCCTTGGAGCAACTGGTTTGTATTCATTAGAATTAGTTATGCATGATATGAAATCACTTCAGTTTTTTTTTTTGTCCAAATGTGTGGGTGTTTATGGCATTTGTTCAGCTGCTGAAATTTAGTGGGGATTTTAAAAAGGGAACTGGTGTGATTTTTTGAAGCTGAATAGTAGTACATAAGGCATATGGCACAAGGTGATCCTGTTCTTGTTATTATCATCACTACTATATTAAAACTCGCTGGAATGAAAGACGGCAAGACTGCAGTATTGACTGATACATTTATGCTTAATTGATGATCGTTTTCAAGCAGAAAAGCTCATTATAGTGCACTGTGCCATTTGCTCATTAAGATATTTTAAATGTGCCTATTTTTAGTTGAAAATCACCCACTCTGTATTTGTAATTCAACTGTAATATTTTGACAGCTTACAAAACTTGCATTGAATTAGTAACCATGCATACGGTCTAATTTGAGCACATTTGTATTGATTTTTTTCAAACATAGAGAATTTCTATACTTTTTTTTTTTTTAAATATTGTGTTTGGAATTTATTAGCAGATTCAGCAAGCAAAGATTTACTCTAAGTATCCTTTAGCAGTACAGAGTGTAATCGGGAGGCAAAGCTCCTGTTAATAGACGGGTAAGTGCTACATGTCAGAGGAATCTCCAGGAGTGCCCCCAGCAAAACACGAATAACATTACAAATCCCCTTTTAACTCCCCAAACCACTCACTGGAGATTGGATTAGTCAGACAAAATTCAACACTTTTTATGCTGCTAAACAGCTGTTTTTATTTCTTCACTTAGATTTTTTGATTGTAAATTTTTTGGAGACACAACAAAATATCATCCCTTTTTCAAGCTAAGCTCTTCGTTCATTCTATACTCATAATGAGTACAGAAACCTAAATCTAAATTGATTTATCTTATGAGTCCACTTGGGAGGTCACTAGTTTCACTCTATTTGTGCTGGATATCTACACTTTTAATTCTTGAAAGCAAGTAGTCTTTAAAAACCTTCATGTATACTGTTACACAGTTAAATGCAGATGATACTAAATAATAAGACAGGACACCAACAGCTGTTGCAAAATATTTGTTCTCAGACAGCCAGTGTAAGTTTCAGTTAGCACACAGCTGAAAACCATCCATCCATTTTTTATTAATCCTTTGAGGAGAGGAAAACAAGGTAAAGTACCTTTGAACTCAATCTGATTTTGTAATGTACTGTACATGGAAATACTTAAAGAAAACTGAGAAAGAAAAACAAAAAGTTACATTACATTACTATTTAATTTCTTCTTTGTTGCATATTATGTTTTCCAGATTTTAATTTTGCAGCGTTAGAAGTAGGAATCGAAAGTGTAGTGTACAGGGTGGTCCAGATCTAATTATGCAGATCCAGATTGTCTGGATGACTTTGATTTATGCGAGGACGATTCCAGTTCAGCACGAAGACGATTCTTCATGTCATCAGTTCGCACACATCTCAATGGTCCCGGATTTTTCGGGTGATTTTCTATGTAATAAACTTAATAAGTTATAGCGTAATGAAAATTGCATAATTAGATCTGGACCTCCCTACATATTGTGTCCCACATGTGCACATGGGAGTCAGCTAAAGGGCTTGAAGAGTGACAATTCCATATCTGACCAGGGGGTGGTGAGGTTCACTGACTTTTTCTCTCAATCCTCTGCAGACCATTCATGAGAAATTCCACAGGGCTCCGTCTCCCGTGATGATGTTGCTTCCTGCCCAGATGATGCCACTTTCGGTTCCAGGTCACGTGATGATTTCACTTCCGGTCCCTGCACCCGTGATGATGTCACTTCCAGTTACGCTGCCCATGATGACATCACTCCCTGTCCATACCTTTAAAGCTGCCATCTTTGCCACATGTCATCAGTTCTGGTTTGGACTTTGAACCAGACACAACTCCTCAAAATCCAACCCTTTTGCAGCCAGTGAATAATATACGGGTGGCTGCCACAAACCTTTTCATGTCTCCTATCCATTCTTGTGACAAATGTCACTTGCAATTCACATTAATAAAAAGCCTTAACAAATAAATGTAGTTAAGTTATTAATTTTGTTTTTCTATATCCATATCTTACAGGTTCCACTTAAATTTGTCTATACTTATTTAAATCGGCTAAATCTTGCATTACCCTTCAGCTTAACTCCCATATCTTTGGGATGTTGAAGTAAACTGGAATACCCAAGACAATCCCATATAATGTGGATGTAATGTGCAAACTCTACACAAGCAATGATCGCAGTAAGAATGAACTTGAGGTCATTGATTTCCTGAAGTGGCGGCATTAATCCATTACACACACAAAATAAGGGGAAAAATCTTAAACAGTTCAAGAAAATAGGCCACTTAGAAAAAACAATTCTGGAGGAGTGAGATGGTCCAAACCCCGGTGTCATTTCAACACACATATTACAAATATAATAAAAGAAAATAATAGCTTGTGATTATTTTAATTAGAGAAGAATTGTTCTGTGACATTATATGGGTACAATTAGACCGTAGCTAAAAGTAATTTGATTCTGATTTTTTTTTTGACTGTTGTCACACACATGCGCATGGGAGGCAGTCAAGGGGCTTAGCTAAGGGTAAAATGTTTCTTCGGTGGTGACAAAGTGTACTAATATCTCTTCTCCCACCTCTGCAGATCATAGGAAGGATAGTTGGGTTCCACTTCCACATCTGGACCACACCCTCCAGCTGACCTCACTTCTGCCTAGTCTCATTGGACCCTCCTTTTCCTTCCCCATGCATATAAAGCCAACCACATGCCTCCCACTGTCAGTCGTAATGTAGACTCTGTCTTTGTCGATTACTCTTTTTCCAGATCCTTATTAGGAAGAGCGTATTGTTAATATACGGGGTGGAACCCCAAACCTTTTTTTGTCTTTTTCTGCTTTTTTCCACACTGTAAAAGCCATTTCCTAGTTATATAAGATTAATAAATATATTTTTTTAATTTAATTAATTTTATTGCAATCATTCCATACAAATCAATTTTTACAAAAAGTAGAATTGAGAACAAGTTGACCCCCACCCCTGAGATTCATAAATATTTTACTAGATGACAAAGCATAATTTATGGGAGGTTCCTATAACCCCCATAAGTTGAGTAAAATTGGTATATTCTAGCTATAACTATCTGCTTTGACTAAACATTATTCTTCAGTTAGTGACTAGCCTTGCCATGTGTAAGGTGTAGAGGGCACATGGTTTTAAACCGTGCCCGTGCCTACGGACCTTTTGATTGTGTAAAGTAACTCGTAAGATAAAGCGCTTATTTAAGTGCAAAGCTGTACACTTAAAGCATACAGAAGTAGAAATTAAGAACATTTAAGTACAGAAATAACTAAAGTTTCTCAAGAAAAGCTAACTTTAGAGAAGGTATATTTTTTCTTTTTTTTTGCCTTTTATTCTACATGTGTAACTACTTTTTTCTTTATTCTTGTGTGGATTATTTGCTTTTAACTTTCACTAAATATTTTTAAAACAAACTTTTGGCCTGAGAGATTTCTTTCGGCACGCGTTTTACCCGTGCTTGTTTTTGCCTTATACTTCGGCAGCTACACTAAAGTTTAAAACCTGCCTAAGACTGAAAGCTTGAAAACTGCCTTGGATTAAAAAGAAACCTGCGTGTTTTAAGCCTGACGTCGGATGGAAGAAAACAACGACAACTTGAAAAGGCTCGACAGGTACTTTTAATCTTTGTCTTTGATCGGAGTAGGACATATTTGAGAATTGCTAGTGCTCCTCGTGAGACTGTATAAATAATAAAGGAGCTTAATTACCATAAAAGGGATTCTGCCCTGTTCTGGTTTAAGATCGTCATGGCATCTGAATCCGGAAGCCAGAGGAAATATCAAATGCCGAACAAAAGTCCAAGTAGAAGTTCCGTTGATTATGACGTCACAAAGGACTCCAAGACGACAGAAAGCCGTTCAATTCAATAACAACTAACCTTCAGTTGGAAATAGACCGCAGATATGATCAGTTATTTAATCTGATGAAGATCATAAAGGATGTACAACAAAATTAATTTAATTGTGAACTTGTAGAATCAATTATAAACAGTCGGTTCTCCATTCTAAAAAAGAAATATAAAAGGCTAAATGATGAACTCTTATCATTCCAGAGCACCGAAGATGCACGGAAAATGATACAAAGGGATTTTGATGCTAAAATGAAAATTATACGTACTTTTTGGGATATACAATGGAATGGGTTACGGAAGTATGTCAAACTAAAAGTCTCAACCAGCGACCCAACTAACCAATTCAGGGATTACAGAACAAACGATGACGTTTCCTCTGCAGTTTCTGCAAAAACTAAAAGTTGTGCAAGTACAGTGACTACTTCAGTCAAGGACTCCCAAATGTCTGCAAAGAAGAAGCACAGTTGAAAGCACAGCTAAAGGTTAAAAGAGATCAACTGGCTTTGGAAAAAGCTATTGCAGAATCCAATGCAAAACTGAGGGCTCTTAAAGGACGCAATCGCAGTCCAGATAAACCAAACCCCATAATATTTCTCAGAAACCAGATGTAAGAAATGAAAAGCCACAAGATGCAAGTATTTGTGACTTTTTATGTAACAACGAAAGTAAAAAAAAATCCTCAGCAACCGCTTTATGATAAGTGTTACGATCAACAGAAAGAACAGCAGTGTAAGACTCAAGTGCTTTATGTGCCATACAGAAAGATCCCAATATTTGACCGTGATCCCTTTAAATATGTGGATTTTATTAGAGCATTTGACCGAGTTATCGATGAGGTGATAGAGAATCCGCGAGATAAATTGGAGTTCTTGGCACAGTTTACTAAAGGTTCACCTCACGAGATTGTTAAAAACTGTAAATACTTGTCACTGTTAGAAGGTTACCAAAAAGCCAGAATGAAACTTGAAAGTGTTTATGGAAACCAGCTACGGAAAGCAGGTGCATATATGAGAAAAGACAAAGGGCGGCTGCAAATAAAGCCAAACGATGGAGAAGGTCTGAGTGATTATGCAAACCTTCTTGGAGGATGTACGAATATTATGACCAACTTACAAAGCGGACAACAATTTGAAAGTAATGATAACCTTCATACTATAGTCTCCAAACTTCCTCAAGACCTACTAGCACCATGGCAATATACTTCAGGGGCTACACACACTGTTCAAATTAATCTTGGCAAATATTCCAAATCCAAAATTAGTGTTTATAGATAACCCATACTGAATGTACCCCACATGTGCCAAATTAATAAAAAAAGAGAAATCAGATGCCTCTTACTAGAGCACCATGTATACCAACAGCTTACCACCTCCTGTACCACTTAACACTGGTTTTAGTGCAGGGCATCTGTGAATTCAACAGCTTATGATGTCAAGAAAGACATAGAAAATGAAAAATTGTAGCTGTTGGCTCGAGTGCAAACCCATCGACCCCACACAGAAGTGGGAATATCTGAACAGGAAGAAGAAGAAGAAGAGCTTTTCTGTCCTGGCTTTCCTCATGACTACCCAACCCATACTTCAATCCAATGAAGAAATGCACCCTTTCCCTTGTGATGTTTTTAGGCAAGCTGGTCCTCATGGACCAGGTAAGGGGCATGTTGGGGAAAATATGTCTTTTCTTATTATTTCAAGGTTTTTGAGCCTGACTTTTTGGTTGAAAGCTGACTAAAGTCATGTCAAGGCAGTTACATTAATTATGCAATGCTTTCTGGAATTGCTAAAGTTAAAAGTTCTTGCACAGATGTCTGCTTAGAAAGCAATAGGACATTAGGTTAGGGCAAGGCTATGTTGTAAACAATTAAGCTTCTTCATGTGCTGTAAATTTCAGAGAAGTTAGTAGTTTCTATGCAGCTGGAAACTTTGGTGTTTTTTTTTTTAATTTCTTGTCTAAGTTACATCACATATAAAAAGAACTAATTAGAAATGCTTGTCAGTCTGCCATGCTTCCTTGGTGCTTTTTTCTAATAGCTCTGTTGTACTGATTAACTACCACTGCTTTGTGCTCACGAGAGAGATGTTAAAATGTTCAAACTGGGGTTTCTTGTTGAAATAGGAGTTAAACAGGGCTTTGTGCTTACCATAGCTTCATAGACCACAGTATCACTTTTTAAATTAGCTCCGAACTAATGACTGCTGATCTGTCTCTGAACAACAGTGGTGTAAAGTGGGCTTAATGCAATAAAACCAGACACTTTTTTAAAACTAATCCTACTGGCTCAACAATAACAACAAATTATGTTAGTCATATAAGGAGATGCAAAATAATCCTGCTTGATTTGGGATGGCTTGGACTACCTGTAGCTTGAACCCTTTTGTACACAAGTCTGTTTTGGTAATTGATACACAGGTTGGTCTATCAAGGTTAATGACGCTATGGAAATGTTTACTCTACTTACTAGCCAGGCAATGAAACAGGCAAAGTCCAGATGGCTGAGAATCTGAAATTATGATAACAACGGAGTCATTGTATTGTTACTAATATTGACATATCACATGCAATGTCCCGGATTTTGTATACCAAGTTTATTTTTTATCTTCCTAAGGAATTTTACTTTGGCTCAGGTGGGGATTTGGTGTTAAGTGTGCACTCACATATTTCAGCCCTTTGGTTTGAGAACTACAATGAAAGCCTCACATATCATACAAAAGAAAATAGGAAAATGCCTCTTTGTCCTACTGCTGTATGAAGGTGGAAACTGACTTTCTCCAAAGACATCAGGAGTAAATGGGTAAGTAGGTGGCAAGAGTAATTAGAGATTAACTAAAAGAAAGAATAGTTTAAATAGAATCAAAGATTAAAACCAAGACAACAAAAGCACTAGCCATAGCCAAAAAGAAAAAAGAATATTGTAGTCAAAAGTAAAGAGTGGAAACATTTAATGTAATTAGATTTGATTGTATATCCAAAAAGTTGGATGCAATTAGAAGCATACCACTGCCTTGAATACTAATGTCAGTTGTTACGATAGTATCCTGTGATGTGTCTTGCTCAGTAATGATAAACAGGTTGGCCATCGCAAAACAATAGAAAATGGCAGCACTGGTAAAAAATCAGGCTTGTCTTTTAATTCACAGGTCTACTTGTTTGCTTTCCTCTGTACTTGTTAGTGTTTCTTTGCCTTTTTCTAGGGTTGTGATCAGAATTGTATGCAGTGCTCAACGTGCAGTCTCAACAGCCCATTATGGTGCCTAGACATGAAGTCTGCTAATTATTATTCAAAAACCCTGTCCAATTTCTGTAGAACAAGATTGTTCATTAGTATAATTTATATTGCATTTCGCTGTATGTTGCACTTTGCCCTTTACCACCTGGATCAGATTTGACTAGCGTTTGCCAAGTTTTAAAGATTGTCTGGGTCTTTTTGAATTATTTTTGCTACCTCCCCAGTTTTTATCTCTTCTCTATTAGGGTCATCAGATTTCTCAGATTTGCTCACTGGTCAGAATCAATGTCAATAACATAAGCTAAATATTGAAGTGGGAGATACAATTATCTATCTGCTCCACAAGGCTTATTCTCACCTGGACAAAGCTGGCAGTAGTGTGAGGATTATGCATTTTGATTTCTCCATTGCCTTTAATACCATCCAGCCATCCCTGTTAAGGAGTAAACTCAGCGATATGCAGGTGGATGACCTTTTGGGCAGACCTCAGCGTATGAGACTCAAGGTCTGTGTTTCCGATTTGAATGTGAGCAACACTGGAACACCACAATGAACAGTGCTGTCTCCTTTTCTCTTCACTCTGTACAACTCCGACTATAAAAATAACACCCGGTCATGTCACTTGCAGAAAATCTTAGATTATTCTACACTTATGGGATGTAATGGCAAGTGAGATGATACAAAGTGAGGAGTCAGGTGGAGAACGTTGTTTCTTGATGCAAAAAGAATTGTCTGCAATGTAACATCAGCAAAACCAAGGAACAGGTTATTGAATTTTGCCACACTAAAGACCTTCTGTGTCTGGCCACTATTCAATGAGTAGATGTAGTGGTGCACCACTCTTACAAGTACTTAGGGTCCACATTAATGACAGGTTGAACTGGTCTTGGAACACAGAGAAACTATATAAGAAAGAACAAAGCAGGCTCTTCTTCCTTAGAAGGTTGTGTTCTTTTAATGTGACATCATTTACATCTTCTACAACTCTGTTATGGCCATTGCAATTTTCCTCTCTGTGGTGTGGTAGGCTGGTAACAACACTTCAAGAGAGGCCCATTGAATCAACAAGCAAATTAAAAGCATAAGCTCAGTTATGAGACACACTCTGGACATTGTGAACAATGCTGCACAAACTCTCTCTAACACACTGAGTACTTTCAGCCAACAAAGTATTCACCAAATGTGTGTCAAGAAACCCTACTGTGGCTCCTTTATACCAACAGCAATACACCTTCATGTCTGCAGTCAGCAGTTTTCCTACTTTATAAATGTATTTCTTTTTAGTCATTCTGGTGTGTCTTCAGACCATATAGAGTGTTTATATATATATATATATATATATATATATATATATATATTTGTTTATCTATCTGTTTATGTATTTATTTATTTAAACAGCTTCTGTAAAAATACAAATTTCCCCCAGGGGAAAATAATGTTCTAGCTATCGAATTGGACTTACAGTCCAAAAAGCTGCACTGATGATCTCAACCCATGCAGGACATTCTAGTTTACTTGTTGCTCTTAAAACAGTTTAAGTTTAAGTTACCTCTGACACCAACAGCTTTAAATTTCCAAATAAATGTTAGGCATATAACCATATCAAATGGCTTTTCAAAGTCTAAGCAAATTGTTTGCCCTTTTTGTTGGCTGCTCCAGGTGCCTTTCTAAATAAATGTAGCAATTTGGTATGGCACAATTGCCCTCTCCTAAACTCATGCTGGATATTAGAATATGCTTGTAATTTTCATTCAAGAAGTCCATTTGATAATATTTTCCATATTTTTAAGTCAAAGGTAAGGCATTTACATCTATCCACTTTGTTATTTCCCTTTTAGTGAAAAGGAGTCATATTTGCAGCCTTCCATTCTTCAAGTACTTTGCCCATCAAAAATGTCTGGTGCTATATGCATGCTAAAGCTTTACAAATGAAGTATTTAATTTCATTCATCTCTACTGGTAAAGGCTAGTAAAGGTAAGATTACTTTTGCTTATCTTCTTCATTTTTTAAAAATATATTTTAGTTGAAGCTGGATTGTCAGCATGATGCAGGGACAAGTTATTGTTGTAGCAGTTCCCCGAATTACATTAATCATTATTTATCACTTATGTTGAACATATGATTTAGAAATCTATGTCCTTAAGTGAAAAATATATTAAGGAAAGTCTTTCTTTCCCTAGAAACTCATCATAATAAACTAAATGAGCAGTCTTACTTTCTTTAGGGACTGTAGCAAAATATAAATTATGTGGTTTTCATCTAAAGAATTCTTCATTAAGTCAAGCTTCAGCAATTATGTGGCTTCCAAATAAAAAATGATGACATGCACATATCATTCAATCATAAGAAAAATAAATTAATGCAAGGGAAGTTGTCAGTTATAATGGGAAGGCAGTACGTTGAGATCTGTGCTGTTGTCAATGTATGTTTTTATACTATCAGTGTTATTTCAATTGATATTCTGCACTTTCATGTATTTGTGAACTGAAATTCTATGTAATAAAATTAATATGAGTGGATAAATTACTGAAAACAAGTGTCACTCAGCTAAAGGTCTACTGACTAAACTAGTCAGTGGTAAATTAAGACTGCTAGATATGACTGTAATATATATGTTAATAAAATGATATCAAAAGTATTTTCTTAAATAAAAATAACAGGCTGAATAAAAATGTGTGCATCGTAGATGATAACTTTTTCTTTCACACATACAAGTATACACAAAACCATTTTGAGATTATTAGCTGAGACTTCAACAGCTGCGGTGGGCTGGCGCCCTGCCTGGGGTTTCCTTCCTGCCTTGCGCCCTGTGTTGGCTGGGATTGACTCCAGCAAACTCCGGTGACCCTGTAGTTAGGATATAGCTGATTGGATGATGGATGATTGGATGAACTTCAGCAGATTACAGGTTGAGCGCACTTGACTACGTTCTGGTCTTATAATTAAGAAAGTCAATATTTAGTCATATCTTTATAAAATCGGGTCATTATCAAGACAGGAACACAAGCGTCAACAAAAGAGCATTTACAGCAGCACGTAGCAGATTAGAAAATGTTAAATTATGTGAAAAACAATTTTATTAGAATTAATTATTCGTAGGCTTTAATGGGTATGAAAGGTGTTAGCCTTGCTATGATTTTAGAGCTAAATGACATTCTGTAAAGAAAGTGCTATGTTTAAAAGCAATGTGAGGCGTCCATCCATCAATTTTCTAAACTCCATTACAGTATCATGAGCAGGTACGGCCTATTTTAACAGCATCTTATATAAGGCAGGAACTGGCTGGAGCAGACAACAGTATAGTGCACACACATACGCACACACACACACACACATGCACACACACACAAAGAACACTCATTCAAGCCCTGTGTAGATCTGCTAGGTAAACTGCCTGAGAGAAAACCCATTCATACACGTCACACAGACTGGAATATGAAGCCAGAGTCCAGATACCATAAAGCAGGAGTGCTAATTATTTAAATGCACAAAAAATTGTAAGTATAGATTCTTTACTGGCTCTTAAATCATAACACATCTAACCCAAAAACCGATTGCCAGAGTAGATAGCAAGATTGTTTCAATTCACTATTTTAAGAAGACTTAACATATTGTATTAAAATGAACCAGTTTCTTACATGCCAGGTTGATGCATGTTACTCCTAAATATTTTACAGCTCCTAACTGTACTTTGCCAAGCAAATGAATTGTGCAGTCTTTGTGAAAATGTAATGTCTATCACCTCCATTTTTTTCATCTGTAGGTTGGAATACCGGTGAGAAAAGTGCATTCACCTTCAAGGAGACTACATTGAAAAATCCTAAAATGGCATTGTGCTGCACCTTTCCTTCCCAGACGAGCTCACTTCCCATGAGGCACCACTCATATTATATGTCTTTCTGATTTTTATGCTGGCAGCTTCAGGTAATCACCCTTATCCAAAAAACATGCATGTTAGGCTAATACGGTATAATTTACAATGAGGTCAAATTTAAAAGCCCAAAATAAGGAAAATAAAAGGTGTAATAAAGGTTTATCTTCATGCAGCCTGAAACTACCAGGGTTCAGAAAATCAAATCAGATCCCAGCATTCCAATATGATACGCCTACTGTTTACTCTGTGATACACTATATTTGTTTGCTGTATACCCGACTTATCAGTGGTGCAAAACATTACAGTAAAAGCCATTTTTAAAGAACAAAGGAGCATTTGCACCAAAAAAAGGTTGTTCTTTTTTTTTTTTTTTTTTTTTTTTTAAAGATGAATATGAATATTACAACAAAGAGCTCATGTAGTATAAAGTTATAAAAAGGAGCAGGAGGCCATTGCAGGAACTTGAGAAGTTTCATAGTAGAGAAGATAGTATTTTTGAGGTAAGGTGACTATTTCAGGCAAGGCAGATTGAAGTTTTGATTTAATATAGTATTACTCACTAATCATGATGCCAGAGAATGGCGGCATGTTGCATGATGATTAGCTCGTGCAAGTATGAATTTCACTGATCCTGTGATCCTATGAATTACTTTCATGTTTAATTGAAGGGGCAGGAGATCCTGAGTAGACATTAAAAAGTTAACAAGCAAACAAGCATTTATCAATGTCTGGCAGAAAATGTTGCCAATGGAGGAGTGAAGCTTACCTGCAAGGGTGTGTCCTGGAGAGTGGGTTCTAGAACATGCAGTGCAATGTCATCTAAGTAAACAGCAACTGAAAGTATTCAAGGAGGCGAGTATGATGGAATATATTGTTTGAAAGGAGGCTGGATATTTTATTGTTGCTAAGGCCCACTGTTCCTGTACCCTGTTCATGGTGTTATAAAATCATTTTTGAGTGAAAGTGCAAACTGGAATTTAATTCTTTTAGAGTTGCTAATGGATCACGATGGTCAGCTCCTTACCTTTTGCTCGAAATGAAGAGTACTTGAAGTCTTGCTAGGATTGCAAGCTGTCTTATGTGACTCTGACAGATTGATTCCACTTGAAATGCAAAAGGTAGAGCTTTTGTAATAAAAAAGTTCTCATTTTTTTTAGAGAATCCTTTTATGTAGAGGTGAGATGGTAGTTTTTTTCAAATAAACAGACTTTTCTTAGAGAAAACCAAATTTATTTGACTGTGCCCTTTAATCAGTGTCACAAACGTGCCTCAGAGTCATAGTAAGTTTTTTGGTATATTTGGTATCCTGGCTGCAAAGTTGCAAAAATTTATACAGCACTGATGTGCACAAAACCAAGTCCAAAACAGAGCTGAGGGAATAGGGAAAAAGTGGAGGCTTTTAAAGGGGAAGACAGGAAGTGAGGTCAAAGGGGTCAGGCTCATAAGAGTCTTCAACCATTGGCTCAAACCCGGACGTGACATCACAGGGGCCGGAGCCGGCAAGGTCTTCTTCCATAGGCTCGGACCCGGAAGTGACGTCAAGAGGGCCGGGTGGAATCTCTCGTGAATGGTCTGCAGGAAAAAGAAAGAAACAGTAAGTGCACTCTGCCACATTCTGGTCTGATTCGGAATTGCTATTACTCAAGCCCTTTAGCTGCCTCCCATGCGCATGTTTGTGACATCAGCCATATACTGTGTTATAGTTGCGGATACAAAAGTGTCTGCTTGGTTGAGACAAATCTGTCTATCCCAAGGATTGCTTGATTTATTGGTGCTAAGTGAGAAATGCCCAGGGAAAGGCAGAGTGCTAGGTAGAATTATATCAGGTATCATGTGAGGTCACTATCACTGTGTTAATCATAAAGACCGTGTCTCTTAGAGTTTTAGTTAGGGAGCATCTAAGGATGGCATAGAGTGGACCAATTAGGAACAGGGTTAAGGAGGAACACAAGCAGGACAGAAACATGCAGATGGGCTTGAGAGAGAGAGAGCTGGCAACCATAGTCACCATGATGAGATGAGATGCCCCAAAAAGTAAACCCAAGATCTCTGGAGTGGTGTGTTTTTGTGTAAAACAGCAAAACATATTGTGCTGGAAGCTTTTGGAAGAGAGTCATGGTGACCTCAAGACTTATCAGTATGGTGAACAGTTTTCTCTTTTTTTCTTGGAGTATTTTTGCTCAGCATTTCCTAAATCATTGTATTCCTTTTTACAGTCGAACTTGATTGAGGACATTTAATGGACTTTACGCCAGAACTTGTGGAACAGTTATTGTTGAATATTTTTTTTTACGTTTGACTTTTATTGCGATAATTTGGTTTGTGTTTAATGTTGTTTTGTGAATATTGTAAACTAGGGGGCTTTGCCCCCTGCTTGCTTCGCTATGCGCCAGCCAATTTGTGTCTCTGCCACTTGCATACAGTGCATCCGGAAAGTATTCACAGCGCATCACTTTTTCCACATTTTGTTATGTTACAGCCTTATTCCAAAATAGATTAAATTCATTTTTTTCCTCAGAATTCTACACACAACACCCCATAAAGACAAAGTGAAAAAAGTTTACTTGAGGTTTTTGCAAATTTATTAAAAATGAAAAAACTGAGAAATCACATGTACATAAGTATTCACAACCTTTACTCAATACTTTGTCGATGCACCTCTGGCAGCAATTACAGCCTCAAGTCTTTTTGAATATGATGCTACAAGCCTGGCACACCTATCCTTGGCTAGTTTCGCCCATTCCTCTTTGCAGCACCTCTCAAGCTCCATCAGGTTGGATGGGAAGCGTCGGTGCACAGCCATTTTAAGATCTCTCCAGAGATGTTCAATCGGATTCAAGTCTAGGCTCTGGCTGGGCCACTCAAAGACATTCACATAGTTGTCCTGTAGCCACTCCTTTGATATCTTTGCTTTGTGCTTAGGGTCATTGTCCTGCTGAAAGATGAACCGTCGCCCCAGCCTGAGGTCAAGAGCGCTCTGGAGCAGGTTTTCATCCAGGATGTCTCTGTACATTGCTGCAGTCACCTTTCCCTTTATCCTGACTAGTCTCCCAGTTCCTGCCGCTGAAAAACATCCCCACAGCATGATGCTGCCACCACCATGCTTCACTGTAGGGATGGTATTGGCCTGGTGATGAGCGGTGCCTGGTTTCCTCCAAACGTGACGCCTGGCATTCACACCAAAGAGTTCAATCTTTGTCTCATTAGACCAGAGAATTTTGTTCCTCATGGTCTGAGGGTCCTTCAGGTGCCTTTTATCAAACTCCAGGCGGGCTGCCATGTGCCTTTTACTCACGAGTGGCTTCCGTCTGGCCACTCCACCATACAGGCCTGATTGGTGGATTGCTGCAGAGATGGTTGTCCTTCTGGAAGGTTCTTCTCTCTCTACAGAGGACCTCTGGTCCTCTTGGTCACCTCCCTGACTAAGGCCCTTCCCCCCCGATCGCTCAGTTTAGATGGCCGGCAAGCTCTAGGAAGAGTCCTGGTGGTTTTGAACTTCTTCCAGTTACGGATGATGGAGGCCACTGTGCTCATTGGGACCTTCAAAGCAGCAGAAATTTTTCTGTAACCTTCCCCCGATTTGTACCTCGAGACCATCCTGTCTCAGAGGTCTACAGACAATTCCTTTGACTTCATGCTTGGTTTATGCTCTGACATGAACTGCCAACTGTGTTACCTTATATAGACGGGTGTGTGCCTTTCCAAATCATGTCCAATCAACTGAATTTACCACAGGTGGACTCCAATTAAGCTGCAGAAACATCTCAAGGATGATCAGGGGAAACAGGATGCACCTGAGCTCAATTTTGAGCTTCATGGCAAAGGCTGTGAATACTTATGTACATGTGCTTTCTCAATTTTTTTATTTTTA
The DNA here is from genome assembly GCA_026402145.1 of Polypterus bichir lapradei. Lineage (NCBI taxonomy): Eukaryota > Metazoa > Chordata > Cladistia > Polypteriformes > Polypteridae > Polypterus > Polypterus bichir. Next base: position 65,685,232 of record JANRMT010062790.1, on the reverse strand, counting down.
ATAAATTTGCAAAAACCTCAAGTAAACTTTTTTCACTTTGTCATTATGGGGTGTTGTGTGTAGAATTCTGAGGAAAAAAATGAATTTAATCCATTTTGGAATAAGGCTGTAACATAACAAAATGTGGAAAAAGTGATGCGCTGTGAATACTTTCCGGATACACTGTATGTGGATTTCGCTTTCACCAAACAACACATCTTTTAATTCTCATGGATACACCTCTTCATTGGGAATAAACACTACTTTTCCCTGATGGCAAAACGAATTAGACGATCTACAAGTCTCCAACTTAAAGTTTAAATCCGAAAAATATATTCGATCTCTTTTCGCTGATCCGTTATTTCACAAAGTAATATTTCCGTTTGTTTGCGCTAATGCAAGAGATTCAAATTTTAGTACTTTCATTACCTCTAACCTGCTCTGCATGTGTATCGCATCAACGTTTTTGAATTCTTTATGACGTTGTCATCTACTCTTTGATTTTATTTCCGGCCCAGGGTGTGGTTAAATCTCTTGGCACAAAGTCTCGTCTCACTGGACTTGAAAGTATCTCTCTGAAAAAGTCACATGTCACCCCAGGCTAAAAAGTCTCGTCTCTTCCCAGGATTTTTTTATTATAATAGATAGATATTTGGGATTCCTTTCCAACTAATAAGGATTTTTTTTGTTATTTCTTATTGCCCTGGGTTAAAAAGAAGTGCTACGTGATGAAGGTACAGAAAGATATCTGCCATCTTTGCGTATGAAAATGATATGTGTGAAACCTTATGGAAAAAGACCATACACTCAGATTACTTTCAAACAGGTCATAAGTCTGGGAAAATAACCGGTTTGCATTACCCCACATATAATAGTACAACACCCACAACCATTTGCTGACTTTGACTGTTTGTGTTGTAAAAGAAGCCAGCTTTATGAGGACACTGCCTACCCCAAAATGCCAGATGGCAGCTCCGCTAGACTGCAGCGGTGCCCCGGATTCCCGCAGGGCATTATGGGACATGGAGTTCGGCAACACAGCCCTGCTGGGTACTGTGGGTGCCTCCAGGGTACATGCTGTGGGAAGATGGTGGGAGAATAAATCCTCATCTAGCCCTGAAGTACTAATGTATCATGAGAACGGACGCCCTGAAGTACTTCCGGGCTGATTAAAAACTTGAATTCTCCATCTGACCCAGAACTGCTGGCAAGTCACATGGACAGAAGAGCAGAAGCACTTCCGGATCAAGGACTATTTAAAGGACTGCAAAACACCCAGCAGGCAAGCCAGAGTTGGGTGGAGGTGGACAACGCTTACTGGGAAGTGTGGAGGAGAAATAGAGAGAGAGAGAGAGAATTGTGATTAGTGGTGTTATTTGCCTGTTTATTGTGGATTTGGTGCTTAGGGCACTATTTATAGGAGAAGAAAAGAATTAAAAATACTTCTCAGTGCTTCTACCTTGTGTCCTGCGTGTCTGTCTATTGGGTTTAAGGGGCAACAGTGCCACCTAGTGTCCACTGTGTTTATCAGCAATATTGTAAATACAAAGATTAATATGAAGGTTTTTTACTTTTACATAATAAAAATACCTCAAATCTGCCTAATCCAATTCATGGATATAAGGTTTTAGAGCCTATCTTGACCATATTGGTTGGAATCAACTGTTTACACAGTGTCAGTCAATCATAAATGTCAATTTAGAGCTACCTATCAACCTAACACATATGTCTTTGGGATATGGGATGAATACTCTTACAGTTATAAGGCAAAACGTGCAAACTTTACACTGTTAGCAATGGAGTATGGGATTTAAACCCAGGATCCTGAGGCAGCAGTACCAATTACTGCTTCATCCATTATTTTTACTTTAACAAAAGGCCATTTGTTCTCCTGAAGCATTACTCATTTTAGGTTGTGATTGTTTCAAGTGAGATTAAAGCAGAAATGACTAGCAAATAAACAAAGGAAAAACAAATCACAGGAGCAAGCAGTTTTCAGTGGTGACACTACACATTATTAATTCACGTTATGGCCAACTATCAATGTAAAAGCAACTGGTTCCATTCTGACCCATACTGTTCATTGACTGCATGGAACAGGAAGGGACAAACAGTAATAAGTGGACATTGGTGTGACTGTTATCCTGTGTGAGCTCAAAGAGCAATTGTCTATGAAAGAGATATCATTCTTGCTGTGATGTTTAACATTGCCAAACTGTCTTTTCACATCAATCTAATTAATGCTATTGTGTGAAGAACTGTTCGGTGAATACCAGTGTCAAGAATATTTCCATCACTCTCCTACAATTAATGATTAGGCTCGGTAACCCTGAGCAAGTCACTTAATCTGCCTGTGTTGCATCTCAGTTATGAAAATGTGTATCAGTGTAAAAGATTGATGATAAGCTGAAAGTCATCAAATAAAGTGTGTTTCCTTTAAGTTAAAGCCAACTTCAAACCACATATTTTAAAATGCATTCCTTATACTGTACATGATGTGTTGTACATGAGTGAAAGACCTTTGACTTTAGAGATATTTTCTACAAGTGATGCAGATTCGAAAACAGATGAGATAAATACCTCTTCTTCAATGAGACAAACTGACATGAATTCCGGTCTTTACAACTCCTCCTTTATTTGCATGAGCAATTCTTTACCATTCAAGATGTTATATTTCTGAGTGAATGGATTGAATTAGAAGATCAGCACTTTATGTTTCTTCTACAGGGAGTAATAAGTGAATAAATAAGAAAAATGACTGTAGCATATATTGTAGAATGCAAATGCCAGTGAGATCATATTTCATGCTTTGTCATTTTCTGGATGTTCCATATTACTGTAGATGATTATGGTGCAGTACTTATCATCGACAACCCTGTATTTCTATAAATAATATTTCTGACAGCTGTGCTGCTTGTATGGTTACTCTAAAGAGACAAAAATGTAAAAAGTGCTTAAATTGCATTGTTCACACTGGTGTCTCACAGGCAGAATAGTTGCTTGGAAACTAATCATCTCAGGCTCAGTTCTTTATCTTTTATCTTTGTAAAATGTGATTTATATAGTGAAGCCTCTCAGAATGTTTTTCTTTCTTTCTTTCTTTAATCCATTAAAGTATAACATTATTTTAAAAAGTGAAAAACTGAGCTGAATAGAAATAACTAAACTGAGCAGCACCAAAACGTGCAGCTGAAGAATGTAACTATAGTTATAATTCATTGAGTTATTAATGAAAGGGAAAATGCTTTAACAGGAGTCATGCTGGATAATAACAAAAACTGCTTAAGATAAAAGCACTAAGCAAAAATCTGCAGCATTGGGTGACTATTAAATATACATTCTTTGTATATCAGAAAAAATCAACAATGAGATATGTGTGGCATCAGTGCATTTGTTATGTTTACAAATAATTAAAGTTTTTATACTGCATGAAAATACAAAGAGTTAAATGAACTTTCCTAACAAACAAAAAATCAATGTGTAAACTGTTTTATGTACACTAATAAAGATTCTAATTTAACGTAGTCCTTTTACTTGTTTCATGTGTTCAACAATAAGGTCTTCAAAATCAACTTATATCAACTAGATCTTTGTTTTCCAGTAATTGTCCTGTAGTGCCACAGTGGCTTCAAGCCTAAGTTCCAACCAGTTTTTCTCATGTGGATTAACAAAGATTCTTCCTCTTCATCTTTTGCCAATTTTATGTGGGGTCAATATAAATGATCAACCTTCTTCCAACAGCTCAGTCCTGCACTTCCTCACCAGTTAAGCCCTCTTCCTTCAGATCTTCAGTTACTTTATCCATCCACCTCCACGTTGGCCTTCCTCGTTTTTTCTTACCCTGAACTTCCATTCCCTTCACTCTTTTGCACACATATTAATTGTTTCTCCTCTTCACATGTCCGTACCACTTAAACCTACTTTCCCGTACTTTCTTAGATATCTCTCCCACTTTCGTTGTACCTCTGATTGTCTCATTTCATATCCTGCCCTTTTTTGTAACTCAATACATTCATCTCAACATTCTATTTACATATAATGTCTCCTACGCTCAATTAACTGACCATGTCTCTGCTCCATACATCGTTGCTGGTCTTACCACTGCCTTAGAAACCTTACCATTAACCTTCACCTTAATTCTTCAAACATTACTCCCGATACCTTCTTCCAATCGTTCCATCCACACTGCACTCTATGGGTTATCTCTGCATCTAATTTTCCATTTTGGGCTCCCACTAATCCTAGATATTTAAATTGATCCACTCTTTTCAGTTACTGTCTCTGCAGGCTAACTTCTGAATCCTGATCATCATTAAAACTCATATATTCTAACTTGTTTGTATTTATCTTGAATCCTAAAAATGGAATGGCAGAGTGATGGCTCTGAGGATAGGGATCTGCACTGAAAATCAGAAGGTTGCCAGTTCGAATCCCATAAACGCCAGAAGTGACTCTACTCCGCTGGGCCCTTGAGCAAGATCCTTAACCTGCAAATATTCTGTCCTGGGTATGACGTTAATCTACATAATAAAGTGTTTTAAAATGACGCAGAAAACATAGAAATGCAAATCAAAAGTCATGGCAGCATTTTTTTGTAAATTTGAAAATAATTAAAAGACATTCACTTCTGAGACTGTTTGATTAAATAGGCAATTTAATATATAACAAGACTGACATGAACTTAAAAAAAATAGTTTGATAAAAAAGCTTGCAGATCTAGGATTGCCCACCCGGTGTTAGAATATTAAAGTCAATACACATTTCCCACTGCAGGAAATGTCTCTATTCAGTTTCAGGCCATTAAAAAATGCCAGAAAGCTGCTTTGCAATTCATGTATTTCTTTTTTAATTGCACTTCTTTCAATTGAATGAGGTAAAATCTTTTTCAGATTCCACTTAGCCTAACTTTATTTAATTTTGATCAAATCAAACCATTAAACCAAAGTTGTATAACCCAGTGTTTCCCAACTCCAGTAAAATATTGTTGCCAGTCCAGTAAAACTATGTTTTTTGTAGCCAACACTTTTCAGATAACATTTTGAATAAAAAATTCAAACATCATGTTCTGTCTGCATGCATGAAACACCAAAGAATAACACACACGCTTTCTGATCAAATTGTATTACATCTGGATACTCGAAATTTCAAGGGAAAGGGCCCCCAATGTAATGTTAGTCATACTGGATGCTTGAAACACAAAGAGACACACACACAGACAGAATTCTCTCTGATGTTAGTAAATATGGATAGTAAAATCTCTATTAAAAAAACACACTTTAAAAGAGAGTACTGGCACTTATGTATTTACACTTTAAGCACCGGATGGATAACGCATGACACAGAGTAAATACGTTTATTATATTTTACAACTGATTAAAATTAAATATGGATTCACTCTAAAGTTAAAAATATTGGACAGACAACAGTAAATCAGAACACTTGTACACACTGTAAAGGTAATCAATTCAATGACTCAGGTTATTTGTATTTTTTCAAGTTAAGATTTGCAAAAAATGAAAAACTTGAATTAAATAGTTTTAATGATCTTAATCTTAATCTTCTCAAGCATGACCAATTTGCTTTTCAACTAAATATTTTTGGTCACACTATCTTACCCAATGTGTAAAAGCATCAGCAAAAAGTGAAACTTCAATAAGGATTTGGTGACTTTTCTATTTTATGTAAGGTTAACCAATTAGTTATCATTTTGGAAAACTATACAGTATATGGAACATAATACATATAAAACCTATAAAACATTAGTAGACCGACCTAATCAAATTCAGGGTCACAGGGCCCACATTTATTCAAACAGCCCTGGACAGGGCATCAGTGCATCTCTGAGTCACACATGCACACACTGTCAAGCTCACAATCATCCAAGACCAATTAACAATAACCAACTTATTTAACCTGCATGTCTTTAGGAATGTGAGGAAAAGAAGAATGCAGACATGGTTAGAATGTAAAAACTCTACCCAAACAACAAGAGGTCTTGGGAAAACTGGATCCGCACAGCAGCAACACTGACCACCTCACTCTTATGAAAGATGCTTTCTATATACATGAAATTGCTAAAACCCCACATACAGTAAATATGAAAGCCTGTTATATCTGTCGTAGAATAAAAAGACTTCCACAACGACAAAGAGTTGGGGACCATCCATGTATAATGTCCAATGGGCAAAGTAAAGAAATAATTGAAAAAAAAAGATTGATCAATGTACTCAAAACAGAAATTGACAAAATGAAATAGAGACATTGCATTTTTATAATGGAACAAAATGGCTGGTGGAAATGATGCGACAGGAGATGACGTTGTAACTGGAAGACGGATGTGACGTCATCAAGTGATGATATTGCAGATGTGATGTCATCTTCAGGAGGCCAGGTGTCGTCAAGATGTAGCTGGAAGTGATGTCATCAGTGGGAGACAGGATGTGGCGTCATCAGTGGGAGCCGAATGAGGATCTGACGTTTGGTGGCCATCTTGTGAACACGGAGGTGTGTGAGGTAAGTGTACTGGATTACTTTTCTTCTTTTGGTCTGATGAAAAAGAGAGAGAGAAGTTAGTACCATAAATCAACCCTTCATCTCACAATATTTCACTCACCTCAGGGCTTGTTGACTGCCTAAGCGCATGTGTGTGACAATCAAATATACTTTTTTTACTAATATTTGCCACATTGGAAAGAATATACTGTACCTTTTAAAAACCCTTAGTCATCTTGCTAAAAGGAAACCATTCTCTTAACAGATGCAAAGTTATCAAGAAACATTCATTCCCCACGTGCAGATCCATTTGAAGATTGATTACATGGCATTAGGCTTTACCATTACACTACAAAATTAAATTCAAATGCTAATGTTCTTTTACAATTCTTTATCATAGAGTTTACATAAAAATAGCATTTGCAGTTTAAATATTTTTCAAAAAAAGACATCATATATCATAATGAATGTTAATGTTTTGTTTATTGGCATTTTATTATGGTGTTTGGTCATGTCCCTAGTGTGTGCTTGGTGTGTGGATGTCTGTGTGTGTGTGTCCTGTGGTGGGCTGGCGCCCTGCCCAGGGTTTTGTTCCTGCCTTGCGCCCTGTGTTGACTGGGATTGGCTCCAGCAGACCCCCGTGACCCTGTGTTAGGATATAGTGGGTTGGATAATGGATGGATGGATAGATGGATGTTTGGTCATGTGACTATTGTACCAAAATTCTTGCCGTAGATAAAATGTTCCACGGGTACGCATATGTCAACTGTTTATCCTGTTTAAATATAATAAAAAAGTTGTTTGAGCAAGGTACATGTGTGTTTGTCTCATTTATACATGACAGAATAACTAAGGTTAACATATCAAAAATAATGAAAATAATAATAATAAGCAGGGCTACATAAATGTATAATTGTTTGTTTAGTGTATAAATTTTTTTAATGCACTGTTTACATGTATTTAAATGAATATACAATTGTAGGAGTTACAGGCAGCGCTTACTTTTTCTGGTGGTGGAATTTTATAAATATAAAGTTGTTTATGTTTAGTGTATAAATGTTATTTTTTAATGCGCTGTTTACATGTATTTAAATGAATATACATTTGTAAGAGATACAAGCAGAACTTACTCTTTCTGGTGGTGGAATTTCCACTTTTTCCTTTGTATGTCTGCTTTGGTCATTAAGTTTAAAACAATTTTTAAATGTACATATATGTATGCCTAAGTTTGGTTTTGTAACCTTTCCTTAATTCAATATATTCTCTTTTTTAAATTTTGTTCTGTTACTAGTTGTCCTTCTTGTTACTAGGGACAATGGGAATGAATACAGTATGGTATTTGTTAAACTTGAATAAACTGTGGTATTGTTACAAATTAGAGTGATTCATAAACTTGTTTTTTTCTTTATCCAGTTCATCCTACTGCACGTCTTTGCAACCCATAATCATCGTCTAGTGCCCCCTTGGAAAAATCTGGTCATCGTCCTTCATCCTGGGAGAATCAACGCAGATTGTCATCCTTAGGGTGGGGCGTGTTCCCTTGGAAAATAGCCACCTGATCGTCGTCTTGGGGGTGACCCATCGCAAGTCTTTCCGCAAACCACTAGCAACCCTTTCTCATTCAAATAAATTGTAATTCACAATTCAGAATGACCCAAATATAGACATCTGTCAACCACAAAATGAGTCATGACCCATTGTTTAATATATTAAATAGTGTACTGTTCTCAAAATACTTCTGCAAAACTGCAGTTAATTTGCTAATAACTTTTACATTTCATGATCCCTTAAATATCATTTTTATTCAGGTTAATGATTTATTTCTCTTTATATTATACTATTTTCATTAATATTGTAACATTTCCAGAAGTGAATCTGCAGACACTGACAACTCACCCCTGTTGATCAAATTAAACACATCCAATAATGTTAGCTATCTTTGCATTACATGTCAGTCCAGTTACACAATACAGCCAGTCATTTACATCATTCTTAACATTCCCATTTTAAGGCATACATTACACACATTTGGTTAAGGTTAGGGTTGTGGGAAGATTATCTTATTCAGAAATAATGATGACAATCAAGTGGCTGTCTCTTGTAGTAGACGTGTTGTGTAACAGAAGTGTCAGGTACTGCTGCGAATCACAGCCAGATGCTCTTCTATTTAAATCATGTGACATAAACATGCAATCAGACAGCTTCAGAGGTCTGCAGCTAGATCATTTCACATCACCTTTTTGTGTATTTCCTTAGCAAGTGCTGTTGTGAATTTTATAGAAACAGTGTGGCATTGCTGCCATGTGATTAGCTTGTAAGTTGCTTTGTGGCATCATTCTATCTATGACTATGTAAATTGATGGCATGTGTCTCCTTTTGTTCAAATTTGTGGATAAACCAAAAAGCATCTCTCTGTGTGTTAACATTTTTGAAATATTTTGGGGTAACTAATATTTGCTATGTTTCTTTTGATTTCAAATTCTGGTTAGCACTTTCGTTTAGTTTGCTTGGTTTCACTTTAACGTCATGGATTTTTGAAACTTGGCATAGTAAATGCTTCTGAATTCACTTTCCAGTCCTTGGGTAATTCTGTCCTGACACTCATTTTTCTAAAAACTGAACATATTTTAATTCTTTAAGTTTAGCAGGCCTCATTTAATTAGGCATTTTTATACTATTTAATTGAATTGAGTTTATTATGGTGCAGATTTAGTTCAGTTTTCAATTTAAGTTACAAGTTCAATATATATTTATATATGATATAATAACAATACAACTGAAAAAAAAACATGCTGCTAATTACATTTGCATAGAAATGTGGATCTTGAAGTTAGTATCTATCTATCTATCTATCTATCTATCTATCTATCTATCTATCTAT
>JANRMT010062790.1:65647882-65675870 GCA_026402145.1 Polypterus bichir lapradei | reverse complement strand
TATCTATCTATCTATCTATCTATCTATCTATCTATCTATCTATCTATCTATCTATCTATCTATCTATCTATCTATCTACGGTGTGGTGTGTGAATGAGAATTCCTTGTAAGCAGTAAGTGCCACATCCAGGTTTGGCTTTAGCTCTTAGCCTGCTATTGCTAAGATAAAGATGACACAGGATATATTGTAGTGTTCACCATAAGTATTATAATTAAGTAAGGCCAGCTAGCAACATTGAAGAAGAGAGTGTAATTCTGGGGTGTGCAAAATTTAAGCAAAATAAATCAGTGGGACCAAGATTTATTAAGAATAGGCAAGTGAAATTACCTCCAACCAATTTGGCCAGATAAACAACCCCTCACTGGGCATTCTAAAATGTGTGCTAGTGTCCTTTATTTTTGTGTAATATGATCTTTACAAATGTAAAATATATTATAACTATCCAAAACTGCATATTTTGTTAGGGTTACTAGGCACAATGCAAATGCACATGGCTCATTCATTAATTTCTTTAAAAAGTACTTTTGGATAGGGGCCTGTCTTCTACTGTTGGACTGCTTCTAAAATATGTCTTAATCCCTGGCATTTAAGGATTATTCAAGGATTAACCAGCAGTATCTGTCAGTTCCTTTTGGAAAGGACAAATTCTTAGTTGGATGGGATTCTTGTCCCATCATCAAGTTGTTAAAAATTCATAAAGGAAACTGATGCCTGTCAGAGTTAAATTAAATAGGCATTCCCTATGAGGTGGACACAAACAATACCATCTGCAATGATGAATATTTTAATTACACCTGCTACATTACAGTACTGATAATTAATACATAAAGCCATAGAAGCGATAATTTCACTGTGTTAATTATTTGGAGTCACCATAAGCATAATGTTTTTATGATTACTAGACCTAGCTCATAACAGATTTTCAATTTTGGATGGCTCATTGGAATGTAGCAGCCAAAGAGCAAGGTGATGTGATGAAGAACAAGTAACGGTCAGTAAAACCAGTTTTGTAAAAATACATATTAAGTAGAGTAGCAGGCAAATATGGTTAAAATAGTAATGAAAAGCTAAGACAAAAACTGTAATGCAGGATCAGGTTAAACATGTAAGGAGATGGATTATAAACAATACATACAGGAATGAAGAAGCAAAAAAAAAACTTGTGTGACTGAAACTTGGTACTTAATGAGTAGTATATGTATACTTACAGTTAGAGCAGAGAAGTCTCAAGTGACTTCAGGTCACTACAGATGCCAAGTATATGTATATGAGGAGTATGCTGAAAGGTATAGTATAGTAGATTTATTGGATATAGCTATCTTGGAGCTACCCAGGTTTAGCACAGTTAGAGTGGACACAGACACAAGTACCTGCGGGAAGCAGAAAGAAGGGGGAGTCGCTGTCTATGTCAATACAAGGTGGTGCAACTCTGGACATGTAAACGTTAAAATCTCCACTTGCTGCAGGGACATCATACTGTTGGCCGTAAGTTTGCGTCCCTATTACTTGCCCAGAGAGTTTGGACACGTCATTGTTGTTATTGTTTACATCCTTTCTCGGGCGGACATGGAGATAGCGGGTGACATAATCCATTCTGCTGTTGCTAAGTTACAAACGCAGCACCCTGAGGCGCTTGTGCTAATCTCTGGAGACTTTAACCAAGTGACGCTGGACAAAACATTACCTGCCTTCTCCCAGTATGTGGATTGTAACACCCGGGGAAATAGGACTATTGACCTACTGTATGCAAACATTAAAGACGCATACAGCACCACCCCGCTGCCTGCGCTAGGGAAAGCAGATCATAACCTAGTTTTGCTTCAGCCTCACTACAAACCAAGAGTGAGGGAGCTACCTACAACCACACGCTCATTCAGGAAGTGGTCCCCCGATGCAGAGCAGGCTCTGAGAGACTGCTTTGCAACTACGGACTGGGATATCCTGCAGGGGTCACATAGTGGGAACACTGAGGAGGTTATTGACTGCACTACTGACTACATCAACTTCTGTATGGACATTGTAGTTTCAGTAAGAACAGCACGCTGCTATGCTAACAACAAGCCATGGATTACAAGTGACATCAGGGGGCCTTTTGAACCAGAAGAAAAGGGCTTTTAAAGGCAATGATCAGCATGAGCTCAAGTGCGTACAGAAGGAACTCCGAGTCCAGCTTAGGGTGGTGAAGAAGCAGTACAGGAGAAAGCTGGAGCAGAAGTCGCAGAATAACAGCATGAACGAAGTATGGGATGGGATAAAGATCATCACTGGCTGCAGCTTGAAGTGGGGTGCCACCATTGAGAGAGACGTGGAGAGAGCAAACCAGATGAACAATTTCTTCAACAGGTTTGACCACCCTAACCCACTCTCACCTCGGAGTACTGCACCCTCCACAAATCCTTCTGCTGATACCAGCATAGGTGAGACATCCCCACCCATAATTACAGCAGCCCAGGTAAGCAGAGAGCAGAGGAGACTTTGTGCCAGGAAAGCAGCGGGTCCAGATTGAGTATCGCCATGACTGCTGAAGGCCTGAGTGTTGGAGCTGGGGAGTCCTCTACAGCGCATCTTCAACCTGAACCTGGAACAGGGGAGAGTCCCAAGGTTTTGGAAAACATCTTGCATCACCCCAGCCCCAAAGGTATCATGTCCTAGTGAGTTAAACAACTTCCGGCCTGTCGCTCTGATGTCACATGTGATAAAGACCATGGAGTGGTTGCTGCTTCACCACCTGAGGCCACAGATCTGCCACGCCCTTGACCCTCTGCAGTTCGCATACCAGGAGAAGGTGGGAGCGGAGGATGCCATCATCTATATGCTACACTGATCTCTCTCCCACTTGGACAGAGGCAGTGGTGCTGTAAGAATTATGTTTCTGGACTTCTGTAATGCCTTCAACACCATCCAACATCTGCTCCTTAGGGACAAGCTGACAGAGAAGGGAGTAGATTCATACCTGGTAGCATGGATCGTGGACTATCTTAAAGACAGACCTCAGTATGCGCGTCTCGGGAACTGCAGGTCTGACATTGTGGTCAGCAACACAGGAGCGCCGCAGGGGACTGTACTTTCTCCGATCCTGTTCAGACTATATACATCAGACTTCCAATACAACTTGGAGTCCTGCCACGTGCAAAAGTTTGCAGACGACACTGCTATCTTGGGCTGCATCAGGAGTGGGCAGGAGGAGTAGTATAGGAAACTAATCAAGGACTTTGTTAAATGGTGCGACTCAAACCACTTACATCTTAACACCAGCAAAACCAAGGAGCTGGTGGTGGATTTTAGGAGGCCCAGGCCCCTCATGGACTCCGTGATCATCAGAGGTGACTGTGTGCAGAGGGTGCAGACCTATAAATACCTGGGAGTGCAGCTGGATGATAAATTGTACTGGACTGCCAATACTGATGCTCTGAGTAAGAAAGGACAAAGCCGACTATACTTCCTTAGAAGGCTGGCATCCTTCAACATCTGCAGTAAGATGCTGCAGATGTTCTATCAGACGATTGTGGCAAGCGCCCTCTTCTACGCGGTGGTGTGCTGGGGAGGCAGCATAAAGAAGAGGGATGCCTCACACCTGGACAAACTGGTGAGGAAGGCAAGCTCTATTGTAAACAGGGAGCTGGACAGTTTGACATCTGTGGCAGAGCGACGGGCACTGAGCAGGCTCCTGTCAATAATGGAGAATCCACTGTATCCACTGAACAGGATCATCTCCAGACAGAGGAGCAGCTTCAGAGACAGACTGCTGTCACTGTCCTACTCCACTGACAGACTGAGGAGATCGTTTCTCCCCCACACTATGCGACCCTTCAATTCCACCCGGGGGAGTAAATGTTAATATTATACATAATTATTGTCTGTCTGTTATACATTCATTGTTATCACTTTTTAATTTAATATTGTTCTTTATCAGTATGCTGCTGCTGGAGTATGTGAATTCTATCAATCTATCTATCTATCTATCTATCTATGACTTCTCATATAGCTTTCTGTTATTAGTAATTAAATTCCTGAAGTGCCAATCATCACCCAAGCACGCCAACCCAATTTAAAAAATTTCTAAAATAAGATTTAATTTTTGTTTCATAATTTATGTATTATTTTTACTGTTATATTGGAGACATCAGTTCATTAGCATTTGAAACTATTTTTTTATGTCTGGTTGTTATGGTACTAAATAATGTCATACATGGGTGCTCAGGCCAAACAGGTGTTACTTTTTCGGGACACAAAGGAGTGCTGTTGTACTCTGTTCTGTCTCTTCCTCTCACCATTCCAAAAAGATGCTGGGTGAGGGCACATGACATTTACAAGAAAGACCCCACCCCTTTCAGTCCCGGTGTTAAAAAAGTTGGTTGACCATAGAAAGAGGTGTCATTTCTTGAACCCGAGCTTATGAGGAAAGAGTTCCCAGTTACTGACCTGCTCTTAGAAAAGAGATTGACTTAAGAGGCATCAACTTGTAAGAAGAAATTTTTTTGTTTGTTTTTTTCACATTTATGCAATACCATCACGCACTTGTTTATTTTAGTTCACAAATTAAACTGGGTTTCCTGGTTGGCTCCCCAACTATTCCCTGGGACATTGTGTAGTTACTGAGTCCATATATACAGTGGACTCAGAAAGTATTTGGACCCCTTCATTTTCTGCTTTATTTAGATTTCCTTTTTAATGGATAAATTTGCCATTTTTGCCCATCAATCCACACTCAATAACCCAAAATGACAAATTGAAATCCTACTTTTACAAAGGTTTACAAATTTATTAAAAAATCTCTCATTCATATAATTATTCTGACTCTTAATTCAGTACTTTGTAGAAGCCCCTTTGGTAGAAATTAAAGCTTTGAAGCTTCTAGGGTAAGTTTCAATAAGCTTTGTATATCTGGATTTGGCATTCTTCCTGGTATATCCTCTTAATTTAAACTGGATGTAAAACATCTGTAAACTGCCATCTTCATGTCCCTCCACAAATATTCCATTGGGTTTAAATGTGGGCTTTGGCTAGGTCATTCAAGAACAGTCAGAGACAGTCAGCCCTGCAGCTACTCCAGCATTGTCTTGACTTTTTGCTCTATACTGAAAGGTCTAAAGACGTGTGCACTCTGGACCGAAGGTTTTTCAAACATCTCTCTGTATTTGGCTACATTCATCCTTCCATCATTTCTGACCAGTTTCCCAGTCCCTGCTGCTGAGAAGCATCAATATACTACAATGTTACCACCATCATGTTTCACCATAGGAATGGTATCAGGCAGGAGACGAGCAGTGCCTGGTCTTTGCCAGACACAGTGCTTAGAGTTCTGCCCAAAGAGTTCAATTTTTGTTGCATCAGACCAGAGAATCTTTTCCCTCAAACTCTCAGAATCCTTTAAACTGTCATATCTTTTACTTAAGAGTGGCTCTATCTAGCCATGATCATGCCTGATTGATGGAATGCCGCTGAGATGGTCGTCCGTCTTATAGATTCTGTGATCTCAACAGCGAACTTCTGAAGCTCTGATAGAGTGACGATTGGGCTCTTCATCATCTCCCTGACCAAGGCATTTCCGGCCCAAGAAGGAGTCCTGGTAGTCCCAAACTTCTTTCATTTTACAATTATTGAGGCCACTGTGCTCCTGGAAACACTCAAAACTTCAGAAATGGTTTCATACCTGTGCCCTGATCTATGCCTCATCACAATTTTATCATGGAGGTCTACAGAGAGTTCTTTGGACTTCATGGTGTGACAGATGGCTGGGGCCCATGCCCGGCCGGGATGCCCCTACAGCATATGTTCCAGGGAAGCAAGCATGGGAAACACAGTATCTCCCCCTAGATGCTAGATGGCAGCCTCCATGGGGGTTGGAGTTTGGTGCAGCACTTTTGGGTTCCACAGGCGCCAACAGGGGGTGCTGCAGCAGGAGCTGCTGGACCCATCTGGGCACTGGTTTCGCCACACCCGGAAGTGCAGCCGGATGTTGGCAATCAAGCACCTGGAGCACTTCCGGGTACCCAATAAAAGGAGCCAGCAATCACCACTCAGCGGCCAGAGTCGGGTTGAGGAGGAGAAGGTTGCCTGGGAGGAATGGTGGTGCAGAGGAAGAGTGCGTTACTTTTGTGTGTTGGTGCTTTGGGACTGTGTTGTTCCTGGGGGACACAGGGAAGATGTGCCCTCCAGCTAAAGAAAAATAAAAGTTTAATTTTATACGTGTGCCTCCGTGTCCAATCTGTGTTGGGTCAGGCGCATATATAGTGCCTTTTTTATACAATGGCTATGGCTTATGTTCACATGCATGCACATAAAAATTCAAAAATATATGCCATCTTGAAGCCCATTGCACATGATTGTTTTGCTGGCAGTGTGCTATGATTTCAGGGCAAAGAAAATAGATGTCTGTAGTATCCCCTCCAATAAAAAAGTTTTTTGAAGGTAATTTATTAAGCATTAGAGTCCAGAGTGAAGACTACATTTACAATGAAAAAAATTCAAAGTAAAACTGGGAGTTTAGATAGTACAAAATAAATGTTAATGGGTAAAACTACAAACGAAGAGTCTTATCAAGTAATAATGCTCAAAACTGAAAAAAAAATAAGGGAGTTAAAGGCAAGAGAAGTGGAGCCGGTGCCTCAGTACTGAGAGTGAGGCATGAGGAGCTCTTCAGTTGGACCTCATGGAGGCTCAACAAACAGAGATGGACCCACAGAGTTAGGTGGAGATACCCCATCTCGCACTATACATTAAGTATGACAAATATAAAAGAATTAAACAGGGTAAAACTAACACAAAACGCGGGAAAACAATTATAATGTAATTAATTACAAAAATGATAAATAAACTTGATAATGGCAATAGACTGAAAAGGAAACTGATGACCAGAAAAAAGGAAAAGAGAAATAAAATTACAAAATCCTGCAACAGCAAAAAAAAAACAAACAGCAGCTTATACAGTTGTACTGTATTTGTAAATCTTAAATGTAAACAGCAATAAAATCCCCCTCGAAAAAGAAATAACATAGAGCTCACCAGATTTGGTTTGGACCGTGTTTAGTACTTGTTAGACTGCAGACCCCTAAAGATTTTCCATGGTGTTCCTCCATAGAATAAAACTTCTGGTTGATGTGATTTAGAAATTAATTCCCTTTTCCATGGAAGAGACAAACATATTCTCTTCCTTACTGACGACAGAATTTGTTTTATTTTCCTCAGTTACCATCCGTCTCCATTTTCTCACCGACTGTGTTTATATTGGTTTCTGGTGACAGGCACAAGCCATGGAGCCATCATTAAGATAAAACAATTGGCACATCTGCTCAGTTAAAATCCTGATTTCCTTTTCTTTCAGCTACAGTCAAAGGACAACATTTTTGTAAAAACGTACACAATCAAAAATACTAAAAACATACACAAACAAAAATGAACGCTGTACATATGTTTTAATAATGCAGCTTCAAAATTCTTTTCCTAATATTTTAGTATTTAACATTATAATAGTTCACCTTCAAAATTCCCAATTCTAATACTGTAATCTCCTTTTCTACATAAGATGCCCTTGCATATCTCCATATCTCCATTTATTTAAAACTACAGTTACAAGCCCTTCAATGGTGACACATTTTTATTGTTTTCTTCTTTCGGCTGCTCCCATTAGGGGTTGCTACAGCTTCTTCCATATCTTTCTGTCCTCTGCATCTTGTTCTGTTACACCCATCACCTGCATGTCCTCTCTCACCACATCCATAAACCTTCTCTTAGGCCTTCCTCCTTTCCTCTTCCCTGGCAGCTCTACCCTTAGCATCCTTCTCCCGATATACTCAGCATCTCTCCGCTGCACATGTCCAAACCAACACAATCTCGCCTCTCTGGCTTTGTTTCCCAATAGCCCAACCTGAGCTGACCCTCTAATGTACTCATTTCTAATCCTATCCATCCTTTGTGACACATTTTTATCTAAATAAATTTAAATAAAAGAAGCCCTAAGATTCAGGAAGACTGTTAAAATATAGAGGTAAAGAGTAGTAATGAGGAACTTTTGAAATGGAGAAAATGATATAAAAGGATGTTCTGCTATCTAAAAAGCGATTCTTCAAAAAAGATGCCTCAGTATTCCGAAATAAAGTTTAAATGTTGAGCAAATCTAAATTTATAGAGGAGCACTAAAGATAGACAGAAATAACTTTATTTGGCCCTTGGGAGAAATTTGGCTTTTTACAAAAGATCATTAAATAAATAAAAACATAAATAGATAGATAAATAAATACAGACACACATTCTCAGTGAAGCATTATGCAGGGAAATTGCCTTTGGTACAAAGAAGCCCCTATTAGTTTCTTGACACACTTCTTCTGAATAATTTGTTGGCTGAAAGTCCTCAATGTTTGTGTGTCAGTGAGAGGATGTGCAGCATTGTTCATAATGGCACTTAGTTTTGTTTTCATTATCTCCTTTGCTGTGACCTTCAGGGGTCCAGAGTGTGTCCTATAACTGAGCCTGCCGTTTTAAATAGCTTGTTGATTTGGTGGGCCTCTCTTGAAGTGATGTTACCAGCTCAGCACACTACAGTGTAGAAAATCACACTGGCCATCGTAGAGTTATAGAAGATGTGAAGGATGTCACTACCATTAAAGAAACACAGCCTCCTCAGAAAAAAGACCCAGCTCTGCCCTTTCTTATGTAATTCTTCTGTGTTATGACACCAGTCCAGCCTGTCATTGATGTGAATCTACAAGTACTTGTAACAATGGACTCCCTCTACATCCACTCCCTGAAAAGTCATAGAGGTCATAGAGGCTCTTTGGTGCGGTGAAAAACCAGTTCCTTGGTTTTGCTGATCTTAAGATGCAGAAAGTTCTCTTTGCACCAAGAAGCAGAGTTCTCCATCTGAATCCTGACTCCTTTACTTCATCTCATCTCCTTATCAATAAACACCATAAGCGCAGAAACATCTGAAAAATTCTTGCAAGTGACAAGACCTGAACTTGTATTTATAGTCTGTGGTATAGAGAGTAAAGAGAAAAGGAGACAGGACTGTTCCTTGTGATGCTCCAGTGTTGTTCTCACAGTCTTTGAGTCTCACAAACTGTGCTCTGCCTGACATCATAGACTCATCCAACTGCAGATTTCTGAGCTTGTCCCTTAATAGGGATGTCTGAATGGTACTAAAGGCACTGGAGAGATTGAAAAACATAATCCTCACAATGCTGCCAACTTTGTCCAGGCTAGAATAAGCCTTGTGAAGCAGACAGATAATTGCATCCTCCACTCTAGTTTTGTCTGATAGGCAAACTGCAGTGGGTCTAGGTGGTCTACCACAAGAAAAAAAATACCTCACTATTTAGGAAGACTGCTATTAAATGCAGGCTACTCCATAACTTGAGATAAAAGAGTGAGTGCTTTAATAGTGGGAGCTTCACTACGTGAAAGGACTGAGCTTGGATGAAAGGTCCTCTGTGATTTTCAGGCAGACTGTAGCATCACAAGAGAAAGAGTAGAGAGGATTTTAACACAGAGGACTTCACCGTGTAAAAATGTAATTTCAAAACAAACGGTAAGGCTATTATTTAACTATGTGTTGTAAGTGCCATACACAATACATGGGCATCCCAACCTTGGAGAGGGGAAGGTTGCTTGCCCAGACAGAGAGAAAGGCACCAGCACTGCAGTTATTTTTTTCAATTTCAGGTAATGAGAATGGTGTATTACTGCTTTATCCTTTAAACAGTTATTCTGCTTAAGTCGAAAAAAAACCCACTAATAACATATATGTTGGTTGGCATTTGTCAAAAATTAATTTAGTATTATTTTGAAAGCACAGAATATCAGTGAACGCACATAGATGAACCAATTTGAGAAAAATCAGAAATTTTCTCTGAGGCATTCATTGCTACAAAGATCTTTATTTAAAGGCACTAGAAGTATTCCTGGGTCCTTAATAAAAGGGCCTGCCCTGCTTTGTGCAGGCGAGTTGGAGCTGACAGGAAGGAATGTAACACTCAACTGGAGGAGAGTAATGGAGTAGAGAGAGAAGAGGAAGAGAAAAAGAAAAGACAACTTGTTTTATGCTTGTTATACGAGGTATTCTTGTAATAAAACACCCTTTATTTCAACCTGTGACTGTCTTGTGTGTTCGTGTTTGGCACCCCCTAGCCTTCACAGTGTTCATACTGATTTTTTCCATAATCATCTTTATTAATGGAAAATAAGTACATCATCAAATGGTGTAACAATGAATGAATTCAAGTATATGAAAACAAACACAAAAGAGGAAATGGCCCTGCCAACTGGTGCTCACCCACTATCCATTCATCCATCCATCCAGTCATCCATCCACCAGACCCTGAAAAAGAAAAAGAAAAACAAAGTGCACATAACATTAAGGGGAGACATGACCAATGCACTCCGCAAAGGTGAGTGAGCAGCAACAAGAAAAAGGAGTGCAAAAAAGAAGAAAACATATCTTGGACTTAAACCAGCCCTTGAATATCTGCACAGCATGATGACAATTGTGGGTAGCAGAGAGGAAAAGACTGTTAATCAGGAAAGCAAAGAGTGCAGGACGGACAAGATTATAAAACTGAAGCTTTCCAAACTGAAGGAGTGGCAAGGTTAGCTGACCATATCCAAAAGGAAACTCATAGTAACTTAAGAACAACAGAAGCAATCATAAGAACTGAGAGAAAGAGTACTTGATGAAAGAGAAGAAAGGTCCAGGCGGAGGAGGAGGATTTGAGAGGACAAAGGAATGATAGAGGAAAGAATCACAGAGTGGCAGTTACAGCCAAGTCCCAGATCATGTGGAAGAGCGTGCAAGGGAATTAAAGAGGCAGGAGGCAAAATTGGAGCTACATGAAGAATTAAAATGTGTGACCAAAAGAAACTAGCATTTCTTAGTCAACTCCCTCAAGAAAAAGGCTTGAAGTTCATAGAGGGTCACAGTGTTTGTTGACCATGTCATGATCACTATGAAGAGAAGAACCAGACTGGGATTATGAACTGAAAATACATAGCATTACAACGGTTATTTTTTTCAATTGCAGGTAATGAGAATGGTGTATTACTGCTTTATCTTTAAAACAGGTATTCTGCTTAAGTCGAAAAAAAAAAACACTAATAACATCTCTGTTGGTTGGCATTTGTCAAAAATTATTTTAATATTATTTTGAAAGCACAGAATATCAGTGAAAGCATATACCTGTAGATGAACCAATTGAGAAAAATCAGCAATTTTCTCTGAGGCATTTATTGCTACAAAGATCTTTATTTGCCTCTAATGCATTGAAATATTTTCCCCATATATAAAGTGCAGCTGTGAGCTAAATCTTCTGCGTGCATGTGTTGTGAAAAGATCCAGCTTTTTTTAACAAGGATAGTAATGTATTTTAAAATGCACTGCTTGCTCACTCACAAAAAACACATTTCGTCCAAGTCCCTTATAATATTCTAGTACTGAACAATTATTATTACTTATAAATACATATTTGGAGTTAAATCTTAGGCAGGAATCATCGCCAGGCAAGACGTACTTCATCGTTGGGATAAGAAGGGAAACTAGAAAGCTTAAAGAAAGCCCTTGCAAAACATGGGGAGTACTTGCAGACCACAAATACTCGGTGATCAGACTGTTTATGGACCCCTCGTCCCTTGAGATGTTTAAGACAGCACCGCTAATCCCTGCGTCTCTGAGCTAGGTAGCTGAATGTGAAATTGTAAATAGGAGCCTTTGTAAACTACACTAGAATAGAAGGAGGGAGATAAGGGTAAAATTTTATCCATCAGCAGCTAAATGTCAAGCATCCCTAACTTGAGAATGAGATTATTTTTATTTTGTGATCAGCTAAAATAAATAAATAAAAAGTTCAAAAATATTGTCAGAGACCTACAGAGAGCTAAAATGAACAAAGGCATGTTAAAATTCGCTCCAGGCTGATAAGGCAATGTAATTTTTTTTTAACTTGTTTTCCTTTATGACAGTTAGATCAATATAAAAGAGGTAAGTTTGAGTAGTGAATTTGAGAACTTAATAATCAAGGCCTCTTTTGAATGAAAAAAAAAACAAACAAGGTGAAGAATTATGAACTGAATATCTAAGCTAACTAAAGTGACACGGAAATAGTGTGCTGTAGTGGAAGGCAATTGATCATTGGGTTGATATGTTTTTCATTATGAGACAATAAAGCCATGCCAAAATGAAATGCACCACATGTAGGTAACACATCGGAATACATTTAATTTTGGCACAAAGGATCTTCTATACGTAATTGTGGGTGACTTGGGACATTTTTTTCATTTTGGATTGGTAGGAAATATTTGTGTTATTTGGAACAATAATGATGTGAACTCTTTACTTGAAATTTTTATTTGTAGGTTTTTTTATTAAACTAAAAAAATAAAAATGATAATAACAATAATAATAATTCTCCAACTGGAGCAGCATAAGAGACACAGAAACAGCGAATTAAAAAAAAACATAATGATCAATGTGACAGCACGACTGTAGAACTAGGACTTGAATGAACTCACAATATTAAAGTCTCCCCAAATGAGCCTACATTAAAGCTTGTGTTAAAACTTGTCAAACTTCATCTGCCTTTGCTCATTACCGTAAGTGATCTGATTGATGACACTCCTCACATTCGATCCTCGCTCTCTAAAACTTTATCTACATCTGGCTCATTGCTTAACAATTTCTGTGACGTTGTGCGTAAAGCAGATGGTGATATTGCCCTCCATTTATATGTTAGTGTAGACACCAGAAGCATGGGTTAGTGTTTCAAGATGATTATTACATCATGATTGCCTCTAGTTTTTGTGATTGCTGTATATTGAGCTATACAGTTTATTTCAGGGACCTAAATTAAATATTGTAGCCAACAACTGACTGCTCAGAAAGTGAGGGTGAGGCTCGATGCTTAAGCCACAGCCAACCATCCCAGTTTTTATGAAGTTCTTGGTATAGAGTAGCTAACCAATATACATGTATTCCACTTTCAGTTTGTGAATTCTGTAGGAATTAAAAGAAGATTGTCAGGCCCTTTCGTTTCTGAATACTTAGTTTTGATTGGTAGTTTGATGCACCCTCTATTGCATGGTTCTCAAACTCTGGTCCTGGAGGGCCGCAGTGGCGGCAAATTTTCATTCTAACCCTTTTCTTAATTAGTGACCTGTTTTTGCTGCTAATTAACTTCTTTTGAATTCATTTTAACTGACTTGTTTTTTAAGATTTGTTTCCCTGAATTTCTTCACCGTTCCTCTGAATTGCTTCAGTTCTTTCCTTAAACAGAAATGAACTGTGAAGTGAGTGAGCCAACAGAAGACCAACTCAGGACCTCAAACTCCAAGCAGTTGCTTAATTAGGTGCCGATTCTTTTTGTTAATTTAATTACATGGCTTGTTGCTGCTCTCATTGTGCAATAGCATAAATTTCTGAAATTGTTGATTTTCTCTTTTCTAAGAGCACTAGCCAAATGTTTTGTGGACCTTAGCTGATCAACATTCCTGAGACCTTCATCTTTCTTTATTTTCAGATATTGTATGAAGGACACAGTTTGCTGGCTATATTTTGTCTCATTTTGTATTTCATTATTGTTTGGCAGTTATTTAAGGAAAAAAAAACAATTAAGGGGTCTGAGTCTTCAAGAGTTAGTCAATTACAATTAATTCGAAAGTAGTTAATTAGCAGCAAAAACAGGTCACTAATTAAGAAAAGGGTTAGAGTGAAAATCTGCAGCCACTGCGGCCCTCCAGGACTGGAGTTTGAGATCCCTGCTCTATTGGCTGATTGTGACCATTGACAAGCATGTGTGCCTTTGGACCACCTTCCAAGCTCAGACAAGTTAAGTAATACCACTCTGGGACAAAATGGGGGACTCTGTCGATAACAATGTCTTCTCTTCTGCCTCAGAAGCTCAAGGAGGTTGACTAGCACTCCCCATGCTCCACCCAGACTCACCACGCCCCTTCTGGCAGAGCCTCCATAAATACCTAAAGAATGGCATCAGAATTCGACTCAGCATCACCAGCTTCTGATGAAGCTTTAATGTCTGGGAGCAAGAGGCTATAACTGGCAAGCTTTTTATTTGTGTCAGCGGCACTATTCTGATTTAATTTTATGAACTTATTAAAAGGGGTGACCCAGTTGGTGTCCCAAAACTACTTTTTCATTGCTGTGCTTCTCTGTCTTGGTAACAGTGTTCACTAAAGATGAACCAAAAATTTTTGTAATCGATTAATTTTGATTTCTTACTTAATGGGTTAAAATACTTTTCTGTGGATGACAGAAACTTAACTGTACTTGATGTCAGAGAATTAAAGCTCAGAACTTTACTCCCAAAATTGGCCATATAAATAGTTTAATATAGATTAAGAATTCTTGTATAGAGGAATAAAATATCACCTTAACTACAGCACAATTCAAATCTAATGTTAAATGTAATGTAGTTCTTCAAACTGTAAAGGAGTAAGATGAAGGCCTATTACCAAAACACACATTAATATTTATGCATAAATCAAGGAACATCCATCCATCCATCCATTATCCAACCCGCTATATCCAAACACAGGGTCACGGGGGTAGGAAAATGTAATGCAGAATGCAATGCTTTTTGCAGGGAGGTGCTGAATTAGTAAGAATGTGCAGCTTATGATTATAAGATTTACTCCACTCAAAATTGTAGGAATGAAAAGCACAACACTGCATCTGCTGGTGGCAAGTACCTACATTAACAACAAAGTTTGTTTCGTTTTATGCTTCTGATAGTAAACTTGACTCTGTATTTTACATAGAGTATTATCACAATAAGCAGACACCAGAGACATGAAAAGGTTTGGGGCTGCAAATGGGTAAATTGCTAGCACTGATGTGCTCAGAATGGAGTCCAAAAACAGAACTGACTAGGTTATTCAAATATGGCGGCTTTAAAGGCCAGAAAAGGAAGTGAAGCCATCAAGGGGGGAAGCGGAAGGATCCTGTTCCATAGGCTCTGACCCAGACATGACATCATCAAAAGGGCCAGAACCGGAAGTCTCTTCAGTCATGTGTTCTTCACCAGAAGTGATGTCATCAAGGTCATAACCGGAAAGTGGCGTCATCAAGGTTGGAACTGGAAGTGACATCACCAGGGTCAGGTGGAATTTCCGATGAACGGCAAGAAAGTGAAAAAAAAGATCAGTGCACTTCGCCACTTCTGGCGTGGTATGGAATTGCTCTTATTTAGACCCTTTAGCTGCCTCCCATGCACAGATGTGTGACAATATATATATTTGCTTTAAAACATGTTAGCAGGAAACACAGTTATAGGAATATTGAAGATCATTTTTATGATGCAAGTGTCTGATAACATAGAAATAAATATATGTAAATTTATGCAAACAAATTTACATTACACAAAGTCAAGATTGGTTTTGATTTACATTTACAAAGTGCATGTCCTTCATCTTTATCAAAATTAAAATGAAATTGCAAAAGCTGAATATTGTTATTGCATAAGTAGACAGGAATATACTGTGTACTTTATAGTAACAGAAATATCTTAGCTATTAAAAAGCTGAAAATTAAACTTTGGACGCATTAATTAAAAAATAGATTAACCTTAAGAACAACGATGCTGAGCTTAAGTGCAGAGGTTCCCAACTGGTGAGGCACTTGACAGGTGAGCTATGACAAGCTTTCAAAGCTCCCATAGCTTATGTCCTTGTAGAATTACTCTTTATTTAAGCACCCCTTGTCATTTAATTTAATTTCCTCCTTAATGAAGGTTTTTATGTGCTAGTCTCTCATCTTGTTGAATAAGTAGGTATTAATAAGGCAGGAAACAAAGTCTGTTTGAGGGGAAAAAGGAAATATACAGATAACTAAAGTGGGGATCATTTAAATGGCATAATGAACACAACTGTTTCATGTTTTCATTTTATTTTCATGTCTTAATCCATTCAGTAAGAGCCATAATCCTTGTAAGTATAGCAGTGAAGACAGCCCTTTTGTGTACTGTAATTAGCATAAAAAGACATAACTACTGGCCCTGTCAGTTAGTGACATTAATACAATTATAGTGACTTTATTTTTATGGTTATATACAGTGTTTAATTATGGTTTTTGTTTGCAAACACAGACATACCAAGGGTTAATTGTGCAACAACTTAAAGTCAAGCCAATACGAAATCAGTCTTCATCATTTCCAATGTTTTCATTTAGCACATATTAGTCTTATGTGATCACCTGCATAATGTAATATGAAGAACTGGGATGCCCTTGAGCATGGGAAGGGTGCTATATAAATAAAATTTATTGTTATTAAATTGTAAGAGAGCTACAAGGTGTATAGATTTAGCAGTAAAAATGGTACATATTGACATTTCTTAGTTTTTTCACAACTGCTTAATAAAATCCCCTGCTATTTCATCAAACTGTGTGAATATTTATATATAGAAAGCAAGACAATGATTAACTATATATATATATATATATATATATATATATATATATATATATATATATATATATATATATAACACATAACACAATGGTCTATTTACAATGATAATAATAGATTTAACAAAGTTGTTAAAAGAAAACAACTGATCTGACCAAATTCCCTAAATGCTAGAACTAATACCTTTAGGCTCACTTCCCTTTGGAGAATTTATGAACTATGCTGCAGCAAAAACAGGCCCTATATCTGTAAAGATTATTTTTGAAATCAACAGCATCCGGAGAGTCAGATCTATTGAGAAAAGTGTTTAGCTCATTAACTGTGTACAGAAGACATCCTCCCACACAGACGCAGGAAGAATGTGCCAACTGCTCACAGACAGTGAGCGCCCTGTCTGAAGGAAAAACAAAAAAAAATCACATCTGACAGAATAAATATAGTAAATTTAAAATACAAACAAAAAAATTTTTAGATCATTATTAGATGTCGAAACATATGGTGTAGAAATAAAAAAAGAAAAAATTAATATACAACACAAGAGATACAAAGACACAGAAAAATATATCTTTAGCCAATAAGCCGTTAAGACATGAACATGTGTTTGCAACGTGAATGGGGGGCAAAGTGGGACCACTAGATGGACTTTTGCTCTGTTCAGTGCTTTTTCCTCACCTTGCGCCACCATATTCTGGAACAGAGCTTGATTTCCCATGACCTTAAAATGGAGTAAGCAGAACTGAAAATGTGATAAAATTAAATGAATAATTGAGTTTTCTGAATTTGCACACTCTTACTTATGAATTACAATACAACATTAAAAAGGAAATGCAAGCATAAACAAGCAGCTCATTCAGCACAGGTTAGCTAACCTAGGTCCATTTCTTTGAAGTATTTCTTTTCCAATATTGTGTGTTATCTATGGATCTATCTAAAACAAATGCACTATTTGCATGTTGAGAACTTGAAAATGGAAAATGCAATGAGCAGCAGGAGGCGCCAGTGCCTATTTGTGTTTTACTTTTCATTTTTGCAGCTTTATTGCTGTTCAGGCTTAAAATGAAATTGCAAATGCTGTTCTTTCATTTTATTTTACATTTTTGCAGCATTCTTGTGCATTGACTTTTAAAATTAAATTGAAAAAGAGAGATTGCATTTTCATTTAAGGATTTTAATTTTCATTTCCCTTTTTGTAGTTAATACCTCCCATATATTATCCACTGAGCCACAGTGCCTTTAAAAAATATCCACCCTCTTGCAAGTTTTCACATTTTATTGTTATGCTAAATTGAACCACAGTGGCTTTAATTTGGCTTTTTGACTCTGAAGCATTTGTAGTAGCTCAAAAATGGTTATTGATTATTTGCTGGTGAAGACCTACAACCCTCAGCAAAATACTTGGTATATTTGATCATGATTTGCCATAATAAGTGACTTTTTGATTGTAAGGTGGTAAATTTCATTTTACAGTCACTCTCAGGTCTTAGCACAGTTTTGATAGCAACTTCTAATTACTTGTTTGTAGAGCTTAAAAATTAATTAAAAAATAAAAATTTCAAATTCAATGCATTTGTTATATCATCTGTATCATTTGATGAAAATCAGTAATTGTCTGTGACAAAATCCTTTTCCTAAAGACGTCCATATTTTTATATTTGTTGTCTTTCAGTTTAAAGTTACAGACATTCTCATATTCCTCCCATTCAGGATGAATGGCATTTTAGTTGTTAGATTCCCTGAAGCCCTCGAGCGGCATGTCATGATCTCGCTGTAGTGGCTTTGAAAGATCACTGCTACGAACACCCGACCACCCCTCTTCTTTAAGCTGAAGTACATGGAAATGTTGGAACAAGATAAGAAGACGGGACATCTCTCTGGTGCAGACAGCGATTTACATTGTTATCTTATTGTGGCTGAGCTGAGGTATTGATTTTTTTTTTGGGGCTGTCTTCAATGCTTCAAAATGTATACGCTTTTTGAATACAAACTCACAGAAGGGAAGGTATCTTACCTTTCATGATATTTTTGTACAATAAATAATAATCTTCTATAAATAAAGGCTAAAATGCTATTGTTTGCTTTATAAAGCCCTTTAATAGCAGCATTACATAATGCCACAAATAAATCAAAAAACAAGTAGGATAAAAGTTCTGTGCAACAGAAAATTAAAGTCAAACCTGTAAACAAAAAAAATTCCAGATATCACAATTGTTTTTCAGAATGCTCTTATATATACTGTATATATATATACTGTATATATATATATATATATATATATATATATATATATATATATATATATTCCAAGATTTACCCTTCTCCTTCGCAGTTTAAAGTTACAAATCCAAAAATTCAGACTTGATTGAAGTGCACATTACAGACTTTAATTTAACTGTATTTGCATACATTTCAGTTACACCAAGCAGAACAGAAAATATTTTTTCTACACAGTCCCCCCATTTCAGGGCATCATAATGTTTGGGACAATTGGAGACACAGGTATTTTTGATTCCTCAGGTGTGGTTCATGGCTTCATAAGATTCTTTGGCTTGCTTCTACCCTTTAGAGTCTGTACTTGACATTGTTCAACATGAGGACAAGAGCTGTGCCAATGAAAGTCAAAGAAGCCATTAAGAAGCTGAAAAAAAGAATAAAACCATGTGAGACACTGAAAAAACCTTAGAATTGCCAGCTCTCTAGAATAACATTAAGAAGCTCAGTAATTACAAAGGAACTGGTAGGCCAAGAAGATCTCCACTGCTGATGACAGAAGAATCTTCACTATGGTAAAGAAAAAGCCCCAAACTCCTGTCTGGCAAATCAGAAACAGTCTTCAGGAGGCAGATGTAGATGTGTCAGAGATGACTATCTGCAGAAAACTTCATGAGCAGAAATACAGAAGACACACTGCAAGTTGCAAACCACTAGTTAGTCACAAAAACAGGATGGCCAGATAACAGTTTGTGAAAAAATGATTTCAAAGAGCCTGCAAAATGACGGAAAAAGGTCTTGTGGACAGACGAGACAAAGATGAACCTGTTTCAGAGTGATGGCAAGAGCAAGTGTGGAGAAGAAAAAGAACTGCCCAAGACTTAAAGCATACCACCTGAAATATAGCTTGGGCATGTATGGCAACCACAGGTTCTGGCACACTCATCTTCACTGATGATGTACAGTAACTGCTAACACCAGTGGCACTGTATAGAAACATCTTTTCTGCTCAGGTTTCAGTAAATGCCTCCAAACACATTGAATGGCAACAAGATAATGATCCCAAACTTACTGCTAAGGCAACAGAGGAATTTTTCTAAGCTAAAAATTGGAAAATTCTTGAATGGCCAAGCCAATCATTCGATTTAAATCCAAATGAGCTGGCATTCCATATGCTGAAGAGAAAACCTAAGAAGACAAGCCTTTGAAACAAGCAGGAGATGAAGATGGCTGCATTAGAAGCTTGACAGAGTATCATCAGAGAAGGTACTCAGCACCTAGTGATGTCTATGAATCACAGACTTCAATCAATCATTGCATGCAAGTGATATGCAGCAAAGTATTAAATATGACTGCTTTAATATACCATCCATTGCTATGTCCCAGACATTATGGTGCCCTGAAGACGGTTATGGGTAATGCTTTACATTTCCTTATATTAAATTGTAATTTAGGTTTTTGCCTGTTTCCTTGTAGTAAATTGTACCACAAATCTGGCCAAGCCTGTATTCTGTATGTAATGATTCAATGTATTCTAGATAATCTGCCATACCACCTAACTTGGTATCATCTGCAAATTTAATTAGCTTGTTACCTATATACCTATCCAAATCCTTCATATATATTAAAAATAGCAGCGGACCTACAACTGATCCCTGTGAACCACCACTCTCAATATCAGCCAGTTCTGATAAGGTTCCTTGCATAACCCTCTGCTTCCTCTGTCTGAACCAATTTTGCACCCATCGGTAAACAAGACCCTGAACTCCCACTTCTTTTAGCTTGATGCCCAACCACTCATGTGGCATCTTATCAAATGCTTTCTGAAAAACAAGATAAATAATATCATATGTTCCCTTTTGATAGTATCTTTTTGTTGCTTCCTCATAGAATTAGAGCACATTGGTAAAACATTACCTCCCTCTTCTGAACTCATGCTGACTGTTCAGTAAAACTCCTGTACTTGCTATGTGTTGCTCAATCTTATCCTTAATAATTTCTTTCCATTACATTTCCTGTGATGAATGTTAAGCTTGTTGGATCTGCCCGGTCACCCTTTTTATATAACAGGATAATATTTGCCATTTTCCAGTCCTTCAGAATTTCCCCAGTGTGCAGTGACTTCGTTTATATATGTACGCCCATCCTCCTTAAGAACTCGAGGGTAAATATTATCTGGTCCTGGTAAGTTGTTTGATTTTATCCTATTTAAGTACTTCTCCCTGTACAGTTTCCAGATTGTTTGTTATGTAATTGTAAACTAAGAAGCAAAGGAGTAAATCAAGGAAAATGTATCTTTTTTATTTGGAACAAAAAGCCTCTTACCTTACCTCTATGTAATCAGGTACTTTAGCAATTCCTTCCCCCTTCCCTTCAATTCCATAGCCTCAGGCAATATAGTAAAGAACAAGTCAGGTCAGGTCAGGTTGGGGAGCATGCACTGGTACAGCATGTTGCTGCACCCACCACATGATGAAACAGCTTGGGATTCCAGTTGGCAACTCCCCAGGCAGACACACGGTCCAGTCCCACCCTCTAGAACTAACCATCTATCTGCCCCAGCCAGGTGTTACATGAGCATACCTTTGGGTCTGGTACAGCCACTTGGGTCATCAACAGTGACAATCCTGCGAGCAGATCACCTTCTGGGAATAGCATCACAGGGCCAAAGTGCCATAACTGATGCACCCTTACAATGCCATTAATGTGCCTCATTTGGGACTTCGTGAGTAACAACAAACAGAACACAAAGTCAAGCCAGCAGTACCCAAGGATTCTCTGAAGAGACACAGTACCGAAGGAGTCCAGTCTTCGTCTCAGGTCACTGGATAGCATCCATGTCTCGCAACCATATAGCAAAACAGTAAGCACCAGAACTTGGACCTTTGTCCTTTTGCAAAGGTATCAGGAGCGCCACGCACCCCTTTTCCAGTGACCTCATGACACCCATGCCCTCCCAATCCGTTTACAGACTTCATAGCAAGAGTCACCAGAGACATGAATGTTGCTGCCAAGGTAAGTAAACCTCTCGACAAGGTCGACATTCTCTCCGCAGACAGACACACTGCTGATAGCTGTGCCCAAGAGGTCATTAAAGGCCTGGATCTTGGATTTTATCCAGGACACTCACAAACCCAGACCCAGTCTCTCAAGAGCCCTGATCAGAGCCTTCATCGACTCTGTGAAGATCACAGTATCATTGGAAAAATCAAGATCAGTGAATCTCTCTTTCACGACTCTGCCCAATACCCAATCCAAAGAACCAGCCAGGAGTTACACATATAATTATGTATTATTGATAGAAATTACAAAAAATTTTAAGGAAGTAGAATAATATGTGAATATTGGCAAACCATACCCTTATACATCCTATGTAGATGTGCATCTCATGTCCATAGTCAGGTCTCAGATTATCTTCAGTCTTCAGTCTAGCTTGCCACATGGCCATTGAATAGGGTATTGAAACAGGCACAAAACTGTCTCAATATGACTGCCGAGATATAGCTTCTTCTTTATGGTCTTCTCTTCATGTCCAGATAGTGAAATAGACAGGTATAGCAAGGTGAACTTTATACCATTCTTACCACAAAACACAAACCAATGGGGCATAATAGTACAGAATGGCCCCAGATTCAAAACAAATCATAAACAGTCATACGTTAGACAAATAGAATTCAAATACAACTCACCCCCCAGTTGCTTTGTTCAGTAAGTTTATGGCCTTCCTGCAGGCAATGGTTTATAGGATCCAAGTACAAAAATAGTCACCCTTGCCAAAGTGATCTGATGCTCCATCTCCCTCACCTTAATACCCTCATCCTGAGTCAGTCCTAAAGATTGGGGGGTCAGTTAGTTAAACATCAAAGCACCGCTGTTGTCATGAATGAAATGAAACATGCCTCCTGAAACACTAATTTGCAAATAAAGACATACAAAATATGTATCAATATATATGCTATAAATCAGTCCACACAAGACAAGAATATATTCCAGCCATCCCTAAACCAAATTTTATATGCAAAAAAATGTTTAATATTGGACATTTTATAGACTTTTACTTTAACAATAGCTTTGCAACCTTTTCTTTCTTTCATCAACATGTTTCTTCTACTTCATGTAGTGAGTAGTGAGAACACTTACGCATAGCAAAATTGTCTTTCCAAAAATAAATAACTAATTATATGGACAAAGATATCTATTTTCCAGCATAATATAAACATTTTTTATAAGGAGATTTTCAGCCTATTCAGACTAAGTAATTAGCCACAGAAATTATTGCAATGCCTGACATTTGTAGTGGTGCTACTGGGGTTTGAAACCTCAACTTCCAGCAGTCCCTACAGTGGCTCTGATTAGTCATCTACTGAAGGTGCAGGGGCTGTTGGGTACAAGGAGGCCGGCGTGGCATTTAAAATGGGGCCAGTGATACCAAAAAAAAAAAAAAAGTTTTTGTGTTTCATGTCTGGAATTGCCCGTCTGTCTGCCTTCTGTTCTGATACCTGTGGATTCTTGTTTTGGGCTATGGTCTATCTGGTGTCTACCTGCACATGAGGACTGTCCAAAGGATTTGTTGTCGTCCTGTGAAGAAAGGAGTTCTCCTGATCCCATTCAGCTGTCTTTATCTCATCAGGAAATACTGGTAGGACTATCTTTACATTCCCATTCAATGTGCTGATCTCTAGACTATCGCTCTCCATCATTACACTTCATCAGTTGTCGTTTTCCATGAACTTTATAGTGTGAGGTTTTTGTTTGTGATTTGTGTTTATTGTATAATCGCTGAAAGGGAAAAGGGGTGGGATCATTTAGCATGTAGTTATATTTTGTTTATTAGTGTTTAATACATTCTTTAATTGTTTTATTACCAGATGATTTATTTGTCTCTGTTTGCGAGTGTGTGCAGGTCGGGTCAAGGCTGGGTGCGTCCCTGGAATCTCCACCAAAAAAATAAAATCACCGTCTTATCAACAGTGTGAATCTTAGAGGCACTGGACCGGTACACATTTGGATCATTAACTGTCACTCACTGTTTCAGGTTGCTGGGGAAAAGGCGTTTTATGTACAGTAGACTGATAACACTGAACACTTTTAGAATTTGTGTCAGTGTGTCTGATAGATTGGTATCCCAATCTGAACTTTGTCCCACATTGTTTGAGGTCACAACTGCCTACATTTTACAGGGGTGAACCACCAAAAATTTGTGAGGCAGACTAAGATATTTTTTTTTCAATTTAAGGAATAGGCCCCATCCCTTTAACACCTTGCCTGAAGCTCTTTTCTGTCTCCCTGAATGACTATAACACATCATTGATCTTGTCATCTACAACCCTCTATTCCACAGGTCTCTGCTGCTAAGAGGTCACTCCTTCTCCAGTTAATGCATTAATGTATTGTTTCTGTGCCTTTTTTAACATTATATTTGCAATTCAATGCAAAAATGTGTCGTAATCAAATATTATGCTGACCACTAACAGCCAATGCAAGTTGTTGGCCCCTTAAACCCTGAGGCATGCTTCATGCAGCAGTGATATTTGCCATAACTTTATAAACAGAATGACATTCTGAGAATCATGCGAAATGACAACTTTTTTTTTGGATTCACCATGTGTCATACACATTCCAGATGAGAAAATTTCAAGTAGACAACAGGACATGGCCAAGTGAATGAGTAAGTGGAGCTATGAAAGTTGGAAGGAATTTCACATTAGAATCTATGTTGCTGGTTTCAGTCACAGAAAATAAAAAATTACTATATACAGTATGTATATGACAAACCTCATACAATTATTTTATTATTATTATTATTTAAAGGTTTCTACACTAAACAATATTTAGGAATAGTAATTCAGTCTGGTTACATATGCACATGTCTGCTTTTTAAAATAAATTGCAAAAGGCTACTGAGGAAATGCAGTAATCTTATTTCTCTGCTGTCACAACCTCTCTCCTCCTACCAGTTGTGGGGGTGGAATGGCCAATGCATCAGGCCTGTTTTTTTTTTCTTTGACTGCTTCCAAACTGGCTAAACCTAAGATTGTCATAGAATCCAAACATCTGCCCAAACGTTTCTGCTCCTGTAAGTGCAGTCATGACAATATAGTAGGCTGACAAATCGGAAAGTGTTACACTTTTTTCAAAAGTCACAATTTTGACTGAATTCATTCCAAAATTAAGGTTTTGGTTAAAGTTTTACAGCCAGGTGCCCTTCCTGACACAAACCCTCTCTAATTATCTGTGCTTGGGACTGGCACCAAATTGTACTGGTTTGCCCCCTGTTTGAGGTGCATGTGAGAGAAAGAAGTATGTGACTATTGTCCAGGATGTGAGGGCTCAAGATAAAACAACTCCGGGGTAACAGACAAGATCCCAGTTAGAGTAGGTCTGCACCAGGGGTCTCCTTTGAGTATTTACCTCTTTGATCTGGTTATGGATGTGTTGAGTCATGGGATGAAAGACTAATCTCCTGGTGCAAGCTTTTTTGCTGATGACATTGTGTTGTGTAGCACCAGTAAAGCGAAAGTGGAAAGAAAGTTAGAAGAAAGGAGATGGGCTTTGGAATATAGAGGGGTGAAGATTAATAGGAAGAGAACAGAATATAGGAGGTTTATTAATTAGGATTCAGAAGTTAGCCTGCAGGGAGTGCCACTGAAAAGAGTGGATACCTTTAAATATATAGGATCAGTGGCAGCCCAAGATGGAAAATTAGATGCAGAGATAATCCATAGAGTGCAGCATGGATGGAGCAATTGGAAGAAGGTATCGGGAGTACTGTGTGATCGAAGAATTAAGGTGAAGGTTAAAGAGAAGGTTTTTAAGACAGTGGTAACACCAGCAATGATGTATGAGGATGAGACATGGGCAGTGAAGGGAGCTCAGGAGAAGAAGTTTGATGTGGCAGTAATGAGAATGTCGAGATGGATACATGGAGTTACAAAAAAGAACAGAATAAGAAATGAGACAATCAGAGAGTGAGAGATAACTGTATATCTAAGAAAGTGGTATGGACATGTGATGAGGAAGTACAAGGGAAGAAAAAAAGCAAGGGAGACCAAAGTCTAATTATAAGAACATGTAAAGGAAAAGTGCTTGACTGGAGAGGAGGTGCAGGACCAAGCTGTATGGAGAAGGTTGATCAAGCACATTGATCCCACATAGAAGTGGGAAAAGATCAAGAGCAAGAAGAAGGAGGAGAATACTTTTGACTGAATTACTATATATACTATCTATCATTTTAAATAATTAAAATGAGCAATTTTTTTAAATGGTTTTCGATTAAAAGGAATGCATGTAGGAGACTTTTAAATAAAAGAAAGTGAAAGTAAACAGTCCAACAGATACAAAGAAAATTGCAGAGCTGAGCCTGTACTGTGTCAGAATTTTCCAAACAGAGGTGGAGCATAGCCACTGAAGAAGCTTCTTTGTCTGTATTTTAATCATCTTGGCTATGTGTCCCTTTGTACTCACTCTGAATCGACACTCATAAACAAAGCCAGAGTATTTACATCTTTATGCAGCCATTATGATAATTCCTCAGCAGTCCAACTGGTAACAGATATACTCCAGTGATATTACAGAACCTTCAAATCAAGTTAACCAAAACCAAAACTGCTTATCCCTTTATGAGACTGAAGACAAGAAACAGCCATAGCCAGATAGCTTGGTCCTAAAGTCGCAAGATATTTGGTAAGTGGTGACCATTTACTATGATGACCAACTTGCTCTGTCCTGATTGGTTCCATTTAACTCTCCCTATCACAGCCCTGCCTTAGTAATTTAAAATAGAAATGCAGATGATTGTACAGTATACATTCCATAAGAACATTATATTTTTTTAAATGTTTATGACACTGCACATATTGCAGACCTTCATACTGTGACAAACAAACACACTCTGTTGTCAAGAAAAACTTTTTTTACTCCTTTTCCTTATATTGGTAGCATTGTAAATGCAGCTAATGCAGACAATAACTACCAATGGCAATATTCAAATTAAGCCTTTTTCCTCTCGTCCTAATGCCGGGACACATACAAAAAGCAGCTTCAGTTAATGGTGGTAGGCAAACTCAACCCTGACCCCCCAATCTTTGATAGAACACTCTGATTACCAAAAATTACAAACACACACACGCACACACACAACAAACTGTTTAAAGCTGAACATTTAGATGTAGTGCCTAAGAGCACCCTGGGATGTCAAAGCCTTCTGTTGCAACAATACTTTCTAATTTTTCTGGTTAAATCACTGTTGTCATTACTCCATAATATTATTATAGTCTACAAGAAGGTTACAACTTGTTGCATATGCATTTGAAAAAGTAACACATTATTATTGTGTTCACAGCACAATCTACTACGGTTTGCCAATTGTTGTTGCCACTTATGATTTTATTAACCTGTCAATTTAAAATTTTAGAATACAACTTACTGTCTATTTTCACTTATTATTTGATATAGAATTTTTCTTGTAACAAAACCTACTGGTTATTTAATATTTATCCATTTTATGCACAGTAATAACCTGTTCAATGTTCACTGTATGGCCTATTTTGACAGTTTACTCACTGGATTCCTTTTTAATACAGTACTGTAATATTTTATTCACTGTATAAAATGCAATGTGATGTTGCTCTGTTTGGTGTGCAATAGAGAAAAAAAAAGAGATTCATTGATTTTGTTGTATTGTGTTTTGTAAGAAATCCAGTCACCTGTCACACAGACTACCTCTAAAATCAGATAAGAAGTCAGGCAGCCACAAAGAGTGTGATTTCCTGAAGCCAGATGCCACTAAATGATCCATCCCCTGCTGCTACACATTGGCACAGAGTGCCGGCAGGAGTAGATAATATACAGTATCCATCATCGCTCTATCTTCCATGTTATCAGATGATGAGATAACAGTAAAGTAGGCTGTCAAGGCTGTGCGTATGTTTCCAGAAATATGGACAGTCAAAGAAGTGGTGCAAATTTGTGTCATGTAGTGGATAAATTCAGTAATATATCTGAAGGAAAATGCTCATATTGAAACAGATTTAACAATAATACACATTTCTCTAATCTATATTGCAGGTAATTTGGGAAGCAGGTCAATGTTCAGTTGTACATTCATACTATCTATGATTGTATCTGTTGTTTCCTTTATCACTGTAGATCAGGGGTTCTCAAACTCGGTCCTGGGGGACCCCTGTGGCTGCAGGTTTTTGTTCCAACCAGCCTCTGTTTTTAATTGAACTCCTGGACTAATTAAGTGAACTGTTGTTTCCCAGATTCCCTGCTTTGGGAACAATATACAAATTAGAAAACTAAGTTTGGTAAAAAAAAAAAAAAAAAAAGTATTAAAATGTACTAAGCAGTTATATGATTTTTTTTTTTTTTT
>JANRMT010062790.1:65633106-65647782 GCA_026402145.1 Polypterus bichir lapradei | reverse complement strand
TATACAAATTAGAAAACTAAGTTTGGTAAAAAAAAAAAAAAAAAATTTAAATGTACTAAGCAGTTATATGATTTTTTTTTTTTAAACAGTATTTTCATCTTTTCATTCTACTTTTCTAGGTGTTCTAATTGTTTAATTAATCTGTTATTTACTACTTTGTGGGGCTGACGCTAAAGTAGTTGCAGCCTTTCATGATTGAATGTTGCTTGCTTGAGTTTCTGCTCTGCTAGCTTTTATTTGTCATTATTAAGATTCAATGAAGGGAGCAAACTGCCCAGAGAAACGGTGAAATATAAGAGAGTTAAGCATTTAAATCCATAGCAAAAACAGAAATATTTCTAAGTTTCTTATTAAAAATCATGCTGCTGTGCTTTTCTGAATGTAGAATAAAAGATAAATAATACCAGCTAATTAAATGAGATCAGGTGTTCTCACTGATTGGGAATCTGGTTGGAACAAAAACCTGCAGCCACCCAGGACTGAGTTTGAGAACGCCTGCTGTAGATGACATACTGCTGATGCTTTTTTATCAAATGAGAAAAAAGAGACATACATGGAAAAACTTAGTTTTTCATAAAAACATCACTACAGTTACTAGTGACAAGATTCTAAAATGCAGTAATTGTTGAAGAAAATGTTGGAAAATAATCTACAGTATGGCTTAAGGCCTAAGAGAAAGAAAGGACGCAGGGGAAATGCTGTTGATGCTCTCC
The DNA here is from genome assembly GCA_026402145.1 of Polypterus bichir lapradei. Taxonomy (NCBI): domain Eukaryota; kingdom Metazoa; phylum Chordata; class Cladistia; order Polypteriformes; family Polypteridae; genus Polypterus; species Polypterus bichir. The sequence continues at coordinate 65,647,069 of JANRMT010062790.1, read as the reverse complement.
AAGAAAAAGTATGGTATTCATCAAAAATGTTAGCAGAAAAAGAGAGATAAGCACTGGGTCCTGAAAAGTAAGAAAAGTGTAAGATTAAGTACATCTTCATTAAGTAAAAATACAAATGCAATGTAAACAAGAGCTACTTCCCAGTAGGTATGTTTTTATTTACTATGGATCCAGTGGCATTTTTGGCATGAGAATTCTGGTGGGGACATACTAGAATTTTCCTTAATGTGTGCAGACATCTCTAATGTACACATGAACTTATCTAACTTATAATGTTTGTCCCTCTTTTACCAGTGACTAGTGGAACATGCAAGTTTATGCACCATTCATGTCTCAAAAATCAAACAAACAATAGGATGCTTGTGCCTGATCTTTCTCAACTGGCATTAGGTGATTCTTGCATCCTCCAACATCACCATCATTTGAAAAATATATCCATATAGATTTAAACACTAAGTAAAGTGAAAGCATATGCTATGGAATTAAAGAATGGGTTTAATTAACAACAAGACTTTTCACCTAATTAAGCAACCGTTTGGAGTGAAATTGGTTGAAGTTTGAGGCCCTAACATCTGTTGGCTGACTCACTTCACATTTCATTTCTGTTTAAAGAAAAAAATTAAGCAATTCAGAGGAATGATGAAGAAATTCCAGGTAACAAATCTTAAAAAAAAGTCAATTAAAATTAATTCAAAAGAAGTTAATTAGCAGCAAAACAGGTCGCTAATTAAGAAAAGGGTGAGAATGAAAACCTGCAGCCACTGCGGCCCTCCAGGACTGGAGTTTGAGATCCCTGGCATAGAAGCTATAGCAGCAAAACAAATAGAAAATCTCAGGGTGCCCTAATGGCCAGATGTCTCTGGGCCTGTTTCTCTCTTTTACTTTCACCTAAGGAAGGAGTTAGAAGCTGAGAGCCCAAGACATTCCTAAGTGGGATTACCAGATGTCCAGATGGCTCAACTGTGTTGCAATGAGAGTGTACAAGTACATAAGCACCTAAAAAGGTGGACTCATGCAAGGAACTTGTCTCTAGCTTTTCCCTTGTTGTCTTTTGCATTTTATTCCTTGTCTTACCTAAGATACACTTTTTAACTTGAATTTGAGTTAGTTTTTTCATTGTCAATTATTTACTCTTAATTAGTTAATAGCCCCTATTTGCTGTAACCAGCTGCAGTTAGAAATTAGAATTATAATTTTTAAGATATATATCAATTAAATCAAATACTATAAGCTTTGACTGACAAGGTGTTTTTGACATTTTTGACCATCTAATTTGCCTCCTGTTTATAGCAAAGAGGACTTAATCTGAGTAAGTTATTTTGAATCTCCAACGAAAGAGTAAGGCAAGAAGTAAGCCAGCAGTCATACCTCATGCACTTCAGAACAGTTAATCCGCCTGAAGCTAAGCATGTTTGGGCCCAGCCACAACTTGGATGGAAGACCAACCAGGAAAGGATTGGATTGCTGCTGGAAGAGGTGTTGGAGAGGTCAGCAGGGGGCACTTACCCAGTAGTCTGAATGTGGATCCCAATACCACAGTGCAGTGATGCGCTGTAAAAATGGTGCCGTCCTTCAGATGAGACATAAAAACCAAGGTCCTGACTCTCTGTGGTTGTTAAGGATTCCTGGGCATCCTTAGTAATGAGTGGGGTGAATCCTGATGTCCTGTCTAAATTACTTACCATTGTCCAATCATTCTGACCCCCTAAGCATCCCCTGTGTCTAACTGGCTAACTATCTCTCATTTTTTTCACCACCTAACAGCTAATGTGTGGTGAGTGTACTGGTGCAAAATGGCTGCCGTCATTAGTAGTGGTTGACGTGTCTCCCCTCTTACTATTTAAAGCACTTTGAGTAGTTAGAAAAGCAATATACAAATGTACACAATTAATATTACGTAAAATCGACAAAAATACAAAAACATCTAACTGTGTTTAGTAACTCTGAAGCCAGAGCTTACAGCTTTATTTCTGTCGGCACTGAAGTATTTGTCATGGCTGTAGGCCGAAATTTTTTCTTTAAAAATAATTTTTTACAAAAGATGTCAAAACGTTGGCTGTTACAGCTGTGAGGGATGTTGCACTGGCCTTGCAAAGCAGTATGGGGCACTGGAGAAAAAAGTCCTCCTAAACCATCTGAATAATCAGTAAATAACTTGATGAACAAGGTCAAATGCAAACAAAGCAAATTTGGCCGAATTTGTTGATCAACACTACTGAAGAGCCTACCCAAGCAACCTGGAAAAAGGCTAGCTGTGACAGGCACAAAGAAAATCTCTCAAACTTCAAAAAGAAATATTTCTTGGATACAAAAATTCATTGGGCATATGATATAAATAGAAAAAATAACTGTTTTGTTTGCTAATAAAAATATTAACCACACATTAAATTACTGAGGTTAAGTTTACTGCCTATTTAACACATTGAATTCTGGACCATTTATTACCAGGACACTACAGCATTGGTCTACACATATACGATAAATAATGAACTGTATCAATAATTATAAAAAATGTGATGTATTAGAAAGTAACTGTTTTTTTCATCAACAATAACTCAAAATGTAAAGAAACTGATAATTACTTTATTCTGATCAGCAACACGACTAAAAGTGAGCAATTAAATGAGAGTCCTTGAGTGTGTTTTTCATTTCTTTATGCTGTCTACGCTTGTTTCACATATGCGGTAGTTGGTGCTTGTTTGTGCTTGGAGGGTAGCAGAATGTCAGTGTAGTTGACAGTTGTGACCAATCAGACACCTTGTGATAAAGAAACGCCTTTGGAGCAGCTGTCTGCATCAGTGCCAGAGAACACAGGTCACACATATCATCCAGCTGATTGTCACTATCTTGATCACTGTCAATATCATCAAAATATTTATCTTGCAACAAATTTAGTTGTTTCAAAACATTAGCAGCTTTATGCCTTTTTCACAACAACACAACTACGGATTGTCTATTTTCTGAAAGCTGTTGCATCAAAAAAAAAAATTCTAATGGCTACCCACTAGATGTCAGCACTACAGGAGGTAACTAAGACGAGGCAGCAAAGCTAACTTTGTCTATAGTGGCTGTATACTGACATACGAGTTTCATTGTATGTTGTGCCCAGACAGACTACATGTGATATGACTTTTACTCGTGCCTCACATTCAAAGTGTTATGTTTTGCAAATCTGCTCTATCTCCTGGGAATGGAGGGGCACTGCCCCATTTGCCCTTACTGTAGAGTAGCCACTTGAGGACAGTCTATAATCATTTTTGACAGGTGTATTCCTGTTTCTAAATGTAATTTTGTTGAGACAAACACTTTGAACAGCATTAGAGCGTATGGTACTATCTACAACAACTATTAAAGTAAGTTTGGATGAAATTCCACATGCATTCATTTTTAAACTACTGGTGATGGGATTTTAAGGCACATTGTTCAGAATCAGGAAAAAAGAGGTTCACTAGTTCAGCTCACTACTCGTGTTTGTGATTGAGGGAAACATTTTACAAACAACTGTTTAAATACTAAATTGGGCAAATCCTCAGACAACAGAATACAGATTTGAACAGATGTTTAACAAATGAAACTTAATTTGCAGTAATAAAAGCTTTAACATATAAGAAGGAAAATAACATATTCATGCAGAAAGGAGTCTGTGAAAGAAAAAAAATATGAACTGCTTGCAAGTTACTAAGGGATAAAAAAAACTAACAAAGCTTTTTTTCTATAATGGCAGGTTATTTATACAGGCGTTTGTCATAAGACAGGGTGCAGTAAGCTGAACAAGGAACAATTTCTTTTTATGGAACTCATCCATTAGACACAGGGAAGATGACTTTTCCTTCTTTAGGGCCCCATCTGCAATGTACACAAAATAGAAATGGCTAGTCGATTCACGCAATGTAAGATGAAATGCTTAGATAAACATATTGTGCTTATTGATAAGTAAGGAGAAGAGGTAGGGAAGAAAAATATTAAAAGTTGATTGAAACAGGTAAATTTTGCTCTTCCATGTACTTAACTGTGACTGAATAAAGACTAATTGATTGAAGTATTCCTGTCTTCCTCAGAGACCTCCTTCCACAAGTCTCTATGATGTTTTTGCCTTATTCTAAAGTAAATCTTTTTCAGAAAGAGCATGCTATTTTTCACTCTTATACATGTCACAATTCTCTCTACCTCTAGGCTGGTAGCACAGGTAAAGCCCAAGGGAACTTCTGATGCCTCAGAGACAGTCTTATTTTCCTTTTCCTAGGTACAGCCCAGAGACCAACATCAGCCAGCTATACCCAGGCAGATCACTGCAAATCAGGAGCCGAAGAACAGCTTAGAGAGAACCTGAGCACAGCACACAGAGTGGAAAAAATGGGGTCTCCCATCTGACTGTCAAGAAAGGAAAAACTCCAACCTGTGAGAGTTTTAGAATTTCTTTTTTTGAGGCTATAGTGTCAGGTCACTGAGTTCTCACTGAAAGTATTTGGTGAAAGCAGTAAACAATGTTTTATTTATATACCATGCGAGTTCACTCACTGGGGCAGCGTACCCTCCACCTGCATTATATGGTAAACTTTAATTTTTGCAAAGCAGGTTTCATTTGTCAAAGATCTACTTAAATCTTAGATTGTGTTCAGAAGAAATTAAAAGGGAAAGTACAATGCTGAGTTGTAAGCCAAGAGCTGTTAAACAATTAATGACCACATCTACATTACTGTTACTCGATGTTACAAGGAAAAAATTGTAACACTGGAAAAAGAGATCTCCCACAATTACATAAGCATGCAGAAATTGTACAGAGAGTTTCCTCAGAATATTATGTACATTCTAAGAAGGTGAATTATAACTAAAAATGGTTGAACAATGCTAATTTAAATCAAAATGCTTCTTAATCATGAAAAGAATTGTAAAATTGGTATACCGAGCCCTGGCACTGTCTGTTGCAGATCTGTGTTGTCACAGTTCTAGGTCTCTGACTTGTCATCAATAGTTTGAGCTATTGCAGTGCTCCTTCTGTCATACATTTCTTTGCAGACTTTGTGTGATGTGTAAGAAACACTTCCACATAAGCCTGCTTTTTTCCCCAAGATCAGAAATGTTGTCATACTTCAGTGAACTTTTGTCCTCTTTTGTTAACAATCTGGCTGTTCACTGTCATTCATTGCCCTTTGTAACACAAAAGCTATTGAACTGTCAGATTTTGTAGCTGTTCATTTGAGTTCTGTAACACTTTTTATTTAGCTTTACCGAAAAAGTGAAGATTCTTGGCTCTAAATCCAAAATCTTCAGCCCTCCTGGAGAATTAAAAAAAGGAACCATTTAAAATTTTATAAGAAGGATACTCTGTCTGTTTTCCTTCTAGGTACAGTGGATTCTGGAAACATTTTAAACACATTTTTGTATGCATGACACATTAGAGAGAAAATGTAAATCTGAAAGAAAGAAAGACCGACCCTTGGTAATCTTGAAATATTCTGGACTGTCAAAAGTCCTTCTCTGAACACTTGAAATACATATTTCTAACATCAACTTGTGTGCAATGTATTAATGTGTAATCCATGTTAATGTTTATTATTTCTGTCCACTGAATTCTGAAGATGTATTTTTAATTCTTTGAGCCAGAACACAATGGTCCAAATGAAGTTAGAGCAGTTGGCTTGGAATATGTGTATTTATATCTATGAGTTATTGAAAATGGTGCCTTATATAGGACGTCATCTTCTCAATGCATTGAAAAATGTATCTTGTGATTTTCAGCTTAAATAATAATTAAATATGTTTATGTTACATGACCACTATTCAAAGTTCCTTACAACATTCTAGCTTTTAACTGTAATTTATTTGATGACAACTGGGGCTCTTGAAGCCATTATGCATTCTAAAGAAAATTTACTTCATCCAGTATAAATCTCATATTCTCCAAGATCCACACAGTTCTTATTTATGTTGCATGAAAATTTTTACAGGTTGCTTTTTCTGATTATTATATCAATATTCACAAATTGGGAATGAAGTAATTGCATGTGCCCTTAGTATGAAAGCTTTTCACCCGAGCATATGGTGCTTGTCTTCATCCTGATTAGCCAAAGTTCATCTCTACATGAAATATCTTTAAGCTCTCAGAAGACACAAGGATTTACAACTGTAAATAAACAGGTAAGGTTGAGGTCAATGAAATTAATTCTTCAAACTGGACACCAAAATATACAGTGGGATGCAAAAGTTTGGGCAACCTTGTTAATAGTCATTATTTTCCTATATAAATCGTTGGTTGTTACGATAAAAAATGTCAGTTAAATATATCATATAGGAAACACACACAGTGATATTTGAGAAGTGAAATGAAGTTTATTGGATTTACAGAAAGTGTGCAATAATTGTTCAAACAAAATCAGGCAGGTGCATAAATTTGGGCACCGTTGTCATTTTATTGATTCCAAAACTTTTAGAACTAATTATTGGAACTCAAATTGGTTTGGTAAGCTCAGTGACCCCTGACCTACATACACAGGTGAATCCTATAATGAGAAAGAGTATTTAAGGGGGTCAATTGTAAGTTTCCCTCTTCCTTTAATTTTCTCTGAAGAGTAGCAACATGGGGGCCACAAAACAACTCTCAAATGACCTGAAGACAAAGATTGTTCACCATCATGGTTTAGGGGAAGGATACATAAAGCTGTCCCAGAGATTTAAGCTGTCTGTTTCCACAGTTAGGAACATATTGAGGAAATGGAAGACCACAGGCTCAGTTCAAGTTAAGGCTTGAAGTGGCAGACCAAGAAAGATTTCGGATAGACAGAAGCAACGAATGGCGAGAACAGTCAGAGTCAACCCACAGACCAGCACCAAAGACCTACAACATCATCTTGCAGCAGATGGAGTCATTGTGCATCGTTCAACCATTCGGCGCACTTTACACAATGAGATGCTGCATGCGAGAGTGATGCAGAGGAAGCCTTGTCTCCGCCCACATCACAAACAGAGCCGCTTGAGGTATGCTCAAGCAAATTTGGACAAGCCAGCTTCATTTTGGAATAAGGTCCTGTGGACTGATGAAACTAAAATTGAGTTATTTGGGCATAACAAGGGGCGTCCTGCATGGAGGAAAAAGAACACAGCATTCCAAGAAAAACACCTGCTACCTACAGTAAAATATGGAGGTGGTTCCATCATGCTGTGGGGCTGTGTGGCCAGTGCAGGGACTGGGAATCTTTTCAAAGTTGAGGGACACATGGATTCCACTCAGTATCAGCAGATTCTGGAGACCAATGTCCAGGAATCAGTGACAAAGCTGAAGCTGCGCCGGGGCTGGATCTTTCAACAAGACAACGACCTGAAACACTGCTCAAAATCCACTAAGGCATTCATGCAGAGGAACAAGTACAACGTTCTGGAATGGCCATCTCAGTCCCCAGACCTGAATATAATTGAAAATCTGTGGTGTGAGTTAAAGAGAGCTGTCCATGCTCGGAAGCCATCAAACCTGAATGAACTAGAGATGTTTTGTAAAGAGGAATGGTCCAAAATACCTTCAACCACAATCCAGAGTCTCATTGGAACCTACAGGAAGCGTTTAGAGGCTGTAATTTCTGCAAAAGGCGGATCTACTAAATATTGATTTCATTTCTTTTTTGTGGTGCACAAATTTATGCACCTGCCTGATTTTGTTTGAACAATTATTGCACACTTTCTGTAAATCCAATAAACTTCATTTCACTTCTCAAATATCACTGTGTGTGTCTCCTATATGATATATTTAACTGACATTTTTTATCGTAACAACCAACGATTTATACAGGAAAATAATGACTATTAACAAGGTTGCCAAACTTTTGCATCCCACTGTATTTGGCAAATCTGAACTGGTACCATGTGAGTATGAGTCTGAACGTGCAGTGGACAAGAGCCACATTCAGATTTTCATCCATTATTAAAATGATGGACTTTGGCCCTCCATGACCCCAAACTGGATAAGCATGTAAGAAAATGAATGATGGTTAAATAAATAGACTTGGATTCATAACTTTTAAGATAAGTAGCATGTTTTCATCAAAACCTTTAATATTCTTATTGACTAATTTTTTATGGCTCTTAATTTTTCCAGTTATTTATACAAATGTTATTGGTTTTATTATTTTTATCAATTGATATTTTATCCAGGTATCTATCAAAAGTTTAAAAATAACTGTTATAGCTTTAGATCAGATGTGTCATCCACATTATAACATGGTTGACAATGGAGGTAGTTGCTTGTGAAACAACCTCTCAGATAATTTGTTAGATTTTGTCTAGAACATCCTTCACTAATTTCACTTTTAGGCACACAAATAATAATCAATGCATTGAGATGTTAAACATAACAGTCCCAGAATGCTTAGGCTTGACATCAGCACTGAACTGGGGTGTCCTATACATTTTATTTCCACATTCTTGAGTGTTTCTTTTCAATTGTTGAAGACAAACTATTAAGTGAGTTTGCACTCTAAATTGCTCTGGTCTAAGTGCTTGTGACAAAGGATTTACATATATTTTCATGTTTTTGATATATTTAACAGTGTTATTGAGAAACATTATTATGTGTACCATTGCAGTGATGCTCATATCCACACTACTCATGTACATGGTCCCTTAGGCATATGGTTTCTACCTGTTCTTTGGCATATGCATGGTGCCTTTAAAACGTATTCAAATTTTATTGTTGCACAACATTGAATCACAGTGTATTAAATTTGGCATTTTGACAGTGACCATTGGTAAAAGACTATTTAATGTCAAAGCTAAAACAGATCTCTGCAAAATGGTTTAAATTAATTGCAAATATAAAACACAAAATAATTGATTGCATAAGTATTCACTTCCTTTAATATGACATCCCTAAATCATCACTGGTGTTGCCAATTGGTTTTAGAAGCTACATAATCAGTTCAATGGAGAGATGACCTGTCTGCAGTCAAGCAGCTTCTGTTGATTGCAGTATAAGTGTACCTTATCTGGAAGGCCCAACTTGTAGTGAGTCAATATCATGGCCTAGCTTACACACTTCAAGCAACTCCATGAAAAGGTGATTGAAAATCACAAGTCAGTGGATGGGTACAAGAACATAGCCAAGTTGCTTAATATTCCTTGGAGCACAAGATATTATCATCAAAATGAGACAGGTCTTCTTGCTTTTTAAAATTGCCTCATGCTCTACTATAATTGAATACTGAAATGATATTGTAACTGCTTTATCAAATACATATGTTGAACCAACCAAGAAATCTCAATCACATATCCAAAGACCTGCTGGTCTTTTGCTTTCAGAAGTACTTACAATAGTTTATGTATAATAAGATGAAAACTTTATCTCATATTGTGATTGTGACAAAGGATTTTTTATAGCGATAGCTGCACACATCTCCCAGACCTCTTTGTAAGCTTCCCTTACTCACCTACGTATTTAATTTATTAATCAATTTCAGTGTGTACATTTGAAATCACCAATTTAAACGAGTTCAGTATTTTTACTACTTACCTTTGGATCAGCAGTTACCTTCTGTATGTGACCCCCAGAGATGTACTGAATTGTGGGTTTCTCTTCAGTACAATTTAACAAACTTGCTTCCCTCTACTCAATTTTAAATGATATGCCCATAACAGGGACAGTGCCTGTGTTACAGTGCTATAAGCCACAAGAGGTTCCTGGTTCAGCTGTGCCGTTGACTCACTGTGAGTTCGAGCTTCACCCTCCAGCTCTCCATATAAAAATATTTGCCTAATGTAGTCCTGTAAAGTGTTTCTGGATGTTTACTAAACAAATATGTTGCTTATTGGTCCATCAAATGATCATGAAAGCACTGCCCAATCAGTGCTGAAGTGCTGCTGCAAAAAACCTTGACAAAGTAAAAGATTTATTCAACTTATTTCAGTACTATGAAATGTGAGCTATGAGGCTCGTTAGTCTAAGTAAGATATTAAGAGGAAACATGATAAAACAGTTTATAAAGGAATAGGGTGAATGTTACTGTGTTTCCACTTTTTCAGCAATAACAGCTGGGAACTGAGTAATTGTATATATACTTAGGTAAAAGTAATGTCTCGGGAACCTTAATTTCTCTGCTCAAAAATGTTAAGTGAATTGGAATTAATTAGCTATTCCTGGCTGAAATGCTTTCTCCTTGGGCACAATTTTGTACTGTTTAAATTGTGTACAAATTGTATACGACGGCATAACCAAAAGCGCACTGAATTTAATATGTCTGGAAAACATAATGTATTCATTATAGCATTTCTGTGCATTTATACTTTGAGTAGAGCCATTAGAAATATTTATGGCTTTTTTCAAGTAGATAAAGTATGCATCTCTCCTAAATCTATTTAATCATCCATTTTCTGGATCCAGTTATTACATTTTAGACTTATGAGGGCCTGAACAAAGGTGGTGCACATGTTTCTACTCTTTCTTCCATATTAATCAGCCACATCAATAATACAAATTTTCCTCCGAACTATGGCGCTTTTTTGAAGCCTACCTGGGCAACACTGGGGGCAATGCAGGAACATCAAATGACATCCTAATCCACATTCACTTCCAACAAACTTCACTAAAAAAGTTACCAAACTTACAAGCAGACAGGCATTCAGATGTGGGAAGAAATTAAAGTATGTGAAGAAAAATCTTGGAGAGTGAGGAAGAACATGCAAAATGGGTTGAAATTGGGATTGATGTCCTTAACCCAGTGTTTCTCAACCTTTAAGTATTTGCGACCCGAGTTTTCATAACAGTTTTAATCGCACCCCCCCTAACATTTTTTTGAAATGTAGATGCATATTTTATTATACCTACTTAACTTTTATCGACATTTATCTAACTCTATATTTATTGTTCTAGTATCGGAATGTAGTTTATGTTAATTTGTTTTGGTTTCAACAGATTTTTTTTCATATTTTTGATTCTTGTTTTCTTTTATTCACATCTTCGCACCCCCCTAGGGGAGCCCGCCCCACAGGTTGAGAACCACTGCCTTAAGCTCCTTAGCATTAGACCTGAGCGTTACTCAGGCTGTAAAAACAGTGCTAAAAGCGTCAGTCCTGAGCATCACTCAGGCAATGGTATAGACGCGTCTTGCATAAGACCCGAGGTTTAGACGAGTTATAAAAGTGCCAAAAGCATTACTGCCAAGTGTTACTCGGGCAACAGTATCGGTGTGTCTTGTATAAGCATCAGGTCCGAGTGTTACCTGGGCAATGGTATAGCCACATCTACTCCTAGCCTCATAATGGCGTCTTGTAAGAAATGCCTCTCATCGGTAGTGATGATGAAGTGAATTTGTCTTTAGGCAGTAAAATTGAGATGGACAGTGAAACCAAAAGTGACATGTGCAGTGTGCTGTTCATATTATCATTATTATTCACCATTATTATAGTTATGTGTTTTATTATTCACCATTATTATTGTTATTGTCCTTATTATACTTTCTAAACTTTTGACTTTGTACTTTTAGTGTTTTGCATGTTTTCCACTAGAAAAATGAGAATTAAAAAAAAAAGTAATTTATCAAGCCAAAAAATGCAATACTTTTAACATGTTTTTTTGACAACAAATGTAACGCTAAGGAGGTTAATGCTGCGATACAGTAACTGTAACATCTCTAATAGCGGCTCATTGTGCTTCCTTGGCTTCACTAAACCTAAAGTAAATACCCATTTATTTTAAGTCTGGAACATGGAAGTATGCAGGTGGTCCAGTCAAAAGCCTGGGTTGCTTTCACAAACTAAATATTTTATTCTAAACCATGAACGATGTACAAATCTTGGGGAAATGCTTTAACAACAACACATGTGGTACTATGTGAACAAGTAATGTGCAGTAATTTGTAAATTAAGCATTTAAATAAAAATGTTATATAATATTCATGTCAGGTTAAATATTACTAATATGTAGCAACTGCTTGAAAGCTTTGTGATTAATATGCACATTTTCAACAATATGTCCCCTATTGTTCAAGTTAAGCCTGCTCTTAATAAAAATGCATTGTATAGAAAACCATAACACTTTGCAATATTTTCTAAAACTTTGCTCATAACATTTAATGACCCCCAAAGACCATCAGTATTCATCAGCCAACTCTTTATATTGCACTTCACATAATTTATGTTAAGTATATTGTGTGGAACAATATTTAGGAAGGATTAACTTATAATAAGTGCTTTAATGGGCAAATCTCATCTATTTTATTGTGTATGAAGCAATATTGTGAATAATTGTTGGCTACTGTATAAATTATGGCACAAGCTAAGTGGCACCACCAATAGTCTCATAATCAGGAGGTACACCTACAAGATTTTTCTAATGCCTTAATATGGAACAAGAGCCTACAGGTGAATGTGCCTTATGAGTTGAAGACCAGGTGGGCTGATAATATTTAATGTTCAAGTGACCCCTTTCTAGATCCCCCACATTTGTCAGGCAACAAAGAACTGCTAGCCCATCAAAGACTGGTTCCTGACTTTTGTCAGATACTGTTGGGATACAATCTCACCCCCCACAATCCTGACTTGGATTAAGCAGTTTATAAAACTGGTGCTTGGATGAATGTGGTACATATACTTAATATGACATCTACAAGATTATAGACAGCTGACAGATGCTAAAAATTCATTACATTTTTCACTGTTAAAATCCTTATTTAAAAAGAAGGTGAAACACAAGTGACAGTTGCTGTATTAAGACACTAGTATTAATTATGTGTTTTGATAGATGCTATTTCTGGAACAAATATATCTTTCATACAAAATTCTCATATGTTAAAAGTTGGATGTCTAAACCATTACATTTTCTGAAAAATAAATGCGGATCTGAACAGGTCAAAGGAAAAATGGGGTTGTGTTTCAAAATTTATGAAGTATTGTGAGTTTATACTAATTTTTGAGGCTCATTTCGTAATGAGGCATATTTTTTACGACGCCAACTTTAAATTTGTGGCTAATTTTTTTTGACTCTCAGAAATGGCTCCAATGGATGCTGCCCAGCAGTGTGGTCACACATATCATTACATACAGAAGTGGTGGGCCTAACGTTAGCCACACAAAATTACGCCACGTGTGAAATCTTCTTTACCAGACAATATGCACAAACATTTCATCACGTTTTTATTAATTTTCATTGTTGTTTTATGAAAGTCCACTGCCTTGCCTGCTCTTTCAAGGGGAGGACTCAGGCCTCTAGTCTGCATAGGTAGGAGAGGCACACAGCACACCACGCTGGACTTTACTCCACAGCCCCTAAGGGTGCACTGGTGCTCACCTTAATCTGCAGGGAACGGCAAAATGCCATTGCTAGCCAATATCAGGGGGCAGGCTATTTATAATGAGTGCTCCCCTACCAAAAACGTCACATGCATTCTTGCACGTCTACATTAAATTCATTACATTTTTAAAAACACACTGTGATCCAAAAATGTAATATGGATCTTGTACACTGGATAAAATTGATTTTACTGTTGTGTTTGCAGATTCCCTGTGGTATGCACCTGCTGCAATAGCACAGAGAGGTACTAAAGTGTGAATGTAGATTTTAAAAAATGGCTGAAAATGAATAAATACAGAAACAACAATTACATATTATTTCATATAACGTGCAAATACCATATTAATAAAGTGCATTACAAATTTACAAAACAAATGTCAATTATTTTACTATTGGTGATCAAGGTCACAGAGTGAGGCAGACCTGTGTATTGAACTGGTAGTCTTCGCCACTGATCCACATTGCATTTCACTCAGACAGGAGATGCAAAGTCGAAGCAAAAGTACAAAACACATAATAATAAACTATTGTCTGCATAATTCAATACCGCCTATAGACCTGTCGTCAGTGTTGAGGGCACAACTTTTGAATGAATCACCATGTCTAAACTATTGCATGCAATTTTGCTTACAGTTACAGATAATAGATAGATAGATAGATAGATAGATAGATAGATAGATAGATAGATAGATA
>JANRMT010062790.1:65581256-65633096 GCA_026402145.1 Polypterus bichir lapradei | reverse complement strand
ATAGATAGATAGATAGATAGATAGATAGATAGATAGATAGATAGATATTCTGTGCCTTGCAAAACTATATAAATTATAACAAAAATACATTACAAATGTACCTATATGAAAATAACATAAAAAAATGACAATCAGCATGAGTTTTTGACAGGAAGATTTTGCCAAACCAGTCTTTTAGATTTTTTTGAACAGTCAACTGCAATAGTTGACAAAAGCAAAGCATTCACTATAATTTATTTAGCTTTTAATATGGACCCACACTGAGCAGTAACTTTGAAACTAAAAGCTGTAGGCATCAGAGGTCCTACAAAACTGGATCTCAAGTTGGTTAACCGGCAGGAGACAACAAGTACAGATAAAAGGAATGTGGAGAGAGGTCATCACTGCCGTTACTTTTTCTGATTTTTATTATTGACATGGATTCTGGTATAGTGAATAAACTCATGAAATCTGTAGATAATACTAAAATTGGAGGAATAGTAGACACAGTGGAGGCAGCAAAAACATTTCAAAAAGACTGGGACAAGCTTTAAAACTGGGCGAACTCTTGGAAAATATAGTTTAATGCAGAAAAGTACTAAGTGCTACATATGAGCAAATTATAAACTGAAGATGGAAGATACTATCCTAAAGGAGGCAACTGCCGAATAGGACTTAGGGGTTTATGTTAACACAACATTTTCATTATTTAACTATGCACAAAAGCTATTAAAAAGGCAAATATCAATGTTTGCTTATATAGGAAAAACTATTAAGTGTAAATCAAGGGCCATAGTTATTAAACTATAAAATGCACTAGTGGGACTGCATCTGAAGTATTGTGTGCAATACTGGGCACCACATTACAAGACAGACAACCAAGAGCACTAGGAGACCAACCAAGTGCATCCCAGGACTTGAGGATAGGTCCTACTCTGACAGACTCAGTGAAGTAAACCTGTTCAGCCTCGAACAGAGGAGACTGCATGGGGACCTAATTCAGGTCTTCAAAATTCTAGAAGCGATTGACAAAGTAGATCACAGTGAATGGCATACTTGGGAATACCAGAGGAAAGTAAGAAGAAGCTCATTTGGACTGAAGCCAGAAAGCACTTCTATACTCAAAGAGTTGTGGAAATCTAGAACACACAGCCAAGCCATGTAGTTGAAGCAGAAGTCTTGCAAACCTTTAAGAAGTATCTGGATGATATATTGGGACAGCTTAGCCATTCACTAAACAAATGACCTTCATGGACTGAATGGTCTCCTTTCATTTATCAGTTTTTTTATGGTTGTATGCATTTTGCAATGATGCAAAAACTTACATTGACACTTGCCCTGCAGGGGGTACATTCACATTGGTGGTAAAGAATCTGGGCTACTTGTCAGGACTTCTTGTTCTTCTTTATATATTTTATGTTTATGTAAAAGTAATGAATGCACACATGTCTACCAATTTATTTATTTCTTTACAGTAACCAGACAAAGTAGCTAATGAGCTTTATAGGTGTTGGACTATCTTTGGAAGCAGTTATAATCATGATCATGACTAAGTGATTAATCTCTTAGGGTCCTCCTTGAAACAAGAAGGGCCACAAATACAACAAAGGCTCAAAGACTGACAGGGGGCATTTTTATTTTAAACAATAGATGGCATATCTAACCAGGTTGCCCCAGCTCTCTGTAATAATACTGTTGCTTAAATAGCTGTTTGAAAATATCTGTTGTGGCCATAGCTTTTATTGCACAAGATTCATCATCTGTATTTTTTGTTTCCTTTAATTTCGGTTGCATTTCTTGAATTTTAAACTGTGATTAAGTTAACAGCAAGACACAAATAAAATAACCAGCTAACTCTGAACTTTAGTGTTTATTATGAAATTATGCTAAAACAAAGTATTTAAAATATTTTAAAAGGAAGTATAAAGTGGAGGAGCGAGTAAAACGAAGGTATTTAATGAAGGTATTTACTTGATGAAATTTTTAAAGCAGTGGAATGTTACCTAAAACAATAAACAAGACCACATGTTCAACGGTCTGTTAACCATACTTTGGTTGTGCCAAGTGCCACTTTCAAATGGTGGTGGTTCAAAAAAAAGACGAACATGTAGCACTGCCACATAAATTTTACAGGAGCATATTATACATATGTGCCATATATTGTACATTGTTTTTTGTGTGCTGGTCATCACTGCCTGGGTTTTGGCACATTTAAATACAGGTGGGGGAGCTTTTCTCATGACAGGACTATGAACAGCAAGGTGGCAATTGATGGCATCGGACTTTGTGGGTGGGATTTTGAAGTGTCTGCGAGGATCGGCTCCGGCCAAGAACCAATGACAGGTCAGACCGCCAAGGGAGGGGAGAAAGAAGGAATCTGAGACAGAATGGCCAATCTACATTCAGGCATCATTTTCAGTTAAGGGCAGAAGAGGCAGATTCTATCAAAGTTGATTTGAAAAGATATAAATGACTCACCCTCTGTCGTCATGGAGAAGGGTGGTGAGGTGGCCGACTGTGTGCCTTTTTAAGACTGTCCTTCACTCATAGGCAAGCTAATCATTAGAAGAGGGTGAGATCCAAACCTTTTTTGTCTTCAGGATTGTGTTGTCTTCCTGTCTTCCTTCCTTTGCAACATTTGCCTTGTCATCTTCCTACGTCCTCCCCAATCCACAAGGACAATACGCCGTTTCATCTTGGACTATCATCTTGTTTGTGTGTATATTTATGCATATATATGTGGGGTTATCTGTACAGGTGTATCCTTTGTAGTTAAAATTTGCACTGGGTGTTTTTATGTATGTAACCCCCTTGCACCACCAATCTTTTACCAGTAGGCAAAGGCCTGAGCTCTTTATAACGGTGTCGCCACCTCCATTGTTGGCAGGTTCACTATAGCCCAGTAATACCCAATCCAAGCACTGTTACTCAGATATTGATAAAACAAAACTCTTTTTACTTAATTGGAACATGAACAGTTTTCCCAAAACTTAAGGTATTTACAAATATATACATACAATACATAAAACAAACATTAAATTATTTACATCTATACAATACATGTATTATGTGTCCAAAACTACTGGTGAGCTCACCCAGGACTTATTTACACAGTCAGTAAATGTTTCTCACTCCGTTGGGGGCCCCAACCGTAGCTCGGGTGCGTAGTGGCCACACAAACAAAACAAGAACTGGCCCCTTCACTTGAAAGTTTATTCAAGCAGCATTTCCACAAACAAACAAACACCGACCTTGTTTTATATCTTCCTCATTATACTCGGGTACCTCCTTTATGCTTCCGTCTCCCTCTTTCTCAAACACCCTCTTTACTCGCTGATCGCCATTTCTGCATTTGCGTCCGGCCTGCCGGTTTTTCCCTTTGATGTTTTAGCCGTGTGCGTAAGTTAGTTCCTCTATCTGTCTTTCCGTCTTCCTTCAGCGTTTTGCCTCAACAGCGCCTTTCTTTTCTCTTTCGTTCTGGTTTCAGCGTTTTGCCTCAACAGCGCCTCTCTTTTCACTTCTTTACGTCTTGTTTCGGCGTGCTGCCTCAACTACGACTCTTTCTGGCAACGAACTCTTTTCTTTCTTGTTTCGGCGTGCTGCCTCAACTACGACTCTTTCTGGCAACGAACTCTTTTCTTTCTTGTTTCGGCGTGCTGCCTCAACAGTCTCTTCTGGCAATGAACTCTTTTCTTTCTTTCTTCCTTCTTTTTTTTTCCAATCAGGCGACCCATATATACTGTATATACTCAACTTTACCCAACCCCCCCACAACTGGTATCCCAATTCTTTCAATAACTTTATTTACAAAAAAAACAGTTATATTTTCATTTTGAAACCTGACCAGGTTACATGTATATTAAGAATAAAAAACTAGATAACCCACCCATACACTGGTCAGCAGCTGCACAAAAAAGTGCGCTCTTCACAATGACTGCTTGCAAATTAATTTTCTGGTTTAACAAGAAATGCATAAAGCAATAACAACTCCCTGCATAAATATAGCAAAAAAAACCCTCAACTGATCATATGGTGTGGCTATGAATTGTCTTCATTATAACTTTCAACAATTAAATTTGTATAAAGATAGATAGATAGATACTTTATTAATCCCAAGGGGAAATTCACATAATCCAGCAGCAGTAAACTGATACAAAAACCAATATTAAATTAAATAGTAATAAAAATGCATGTAAAAGCAGACAATAACTTTGAGTAATGTTAGCATTTACTCCCCCAGGTGGAATTGAAGAGTTGCATAGTGTGGGGGAGGAACAATCTGCTCAGTCTGTCAGTGAAGCAAGACAGTGACAAAAGTCTGTCACTGAAGCTACTCCTCTGCCTGGAAATGACACTGTTCAGTGGATGCAGTGGATTCTTCATGATTGACAGGAGTTTGCTTAATGCCCGTCGCTCTGCCACAGATGTTAAACTGTCCAACTTTACTCGTACAATAGAGCCTGCCTTCTTAACAAGTTTGTCCAGGCGTGAGGCGTCTTTCACCTTTATGCTGCCTCCCCAGCACACCACCGCGTAGAAGAGGGCACTCGCCACAACCATCTGGTAGAACATCTGCAGCATGTTATTGCAGATGTTGAAGGAAGCCAACCTTCTAAGAAAGTATAGTTGGCTCTGACCTTTCTTACATAGAGCATCAGTATTGGCAGTCCAGTCCAATTTGTCATCTACAGTAGCTGCACTCCCAGATATTTATAGGTCTGCACCCTCTGCACACAGTCACCTCTGATGATCACGGGGTCCATGAGGGGCCTGGGCCTCCTAAAGTCCACCACCAGCTCCTTGGTCTTGCTGGTTTTAAGGTGTAAGTGGTTTGAGTCGCACCATTTAACAAAGTCTTTGATTAACTTCCTGTACTCCTCCTCCTGCCCACTCCTGATGCAGCCCACAATAGCAGTGTCATCAGCGATCCTTTGCACGTGGCAGGACTCCGAGTCGTATTGGAAATCTGATGTATATAGATTGAACAGGACCGGAGAAAGTACAGTCCCCTGCGGCGCCCCTGTGTTGCTGACCACAATGTCAGACCTGCAGTTCCCAAGACGCACATATTGAGGTCTGTCTGTAAGATAGTCCACGATTCATGCCACCAGGTGTGAGTCTACTCCCATCTCAGTCAGCTTGTCCCTAAGGAGCAGAGGTTGGATGGTGTTGAAGGCGCTAGAGAAGTCCAGAAACATAATTCTTACAGCACCACTGCCTCTGTCCAAGTGGGAGAGGGATCGGTGTAGCATATAGATGATGGCATCCTCCGCTCCCACCTTCTCCTGGTATGCAAACTGCAGAGGGTCGAGGGCGTGGCGGAACTGTGGCCTCAGGTGGTGAAGCAGCAGCCACTCCTTGGTCTTCATCAGATGTGACGTCAGAGCAACAGGCCAGAAGTCATTCAGCTCACTAGGACGTGATACCATTGGGACTGGGGTGATACAGGATGTTTTCCAAAGCCTTGGGACTCTCCCCTTTTCCAGGCTCATGTTGAAGATGCGCTGTAGTGGACTCCCCAGTTCCAACGCACAGGCCTTCAGCAGTCGTGGCGATACACCATCTGGACCCGCTGCTTTGCTGGCACGAAGTCTTCTCAGCTCTCTGCTCACATGGGCTGCTGTAATTGTGGGTGGGGATGTCTCACCTATGCTGGCATCAGCTGAAGGATGGTTGGAGGATGCAGTACTCCGAGGTGAGAGTGGGTTAGGGTGATCAAACCTATTAAAGACGTTGTTCATTTGGTTTGCTCTCTCCACGTCTGTCTCGATGGTGGCACCCCGCTTCGAGCTGCAGCCAGTGATAATCTTCATCCCATCCCACACTTCCTTAATGCTGTTGTTCTGCAACTTCTGCTCCAGCTTTCTCCTGTACTGCTCTTTCGCCGCCCTGAGCTGGACTCGAAGTTCCTTCTGCACGCGCTTGAGCTCATGCTGATCACCGCCTTTAAAAGCCCTTTTCTTCTTTGATGTCACTTGTAATCCATGGCTTGTTGTTAGCATAGCAGCGTACTGTTCTTACTGGAACTACAATGTCCATACAGAATTCAATGTAACAGAACACTTTGAAATCAAACTGTATAAAGCTAACTCCCCTCAGTGTCAGTGACAGTAACAAATGCCCATGTCTTCTGTAATCCATATTGCCTTCTTTTTTACATGCTTCACAATACATCTATGAGTATATGGGTGAATCTGTTATTGTTCATTTAAACAGACATGTGTGCTTCTAGGTTTACAGGGTCATTATTGTCATGTGTTTAGAGTTCAGTGAAAAATGAAGATTTCGTGGAATTGTTATAAAAATATGAATAAGTGTAGTGAGTCTTTCTTCAGAGAAGGGCACAATCTACAAATTTGTTGAAAATGAGAAATCCAAACCTGTACAATGCTACAGATTAGCCAAGTGTACATAGATTTTTATCATTTCAGTGAATCACAGTTTTCTTTGCTGCTATCAATAGGTGATAGAATGTTAGTTTAGTCATCCTGTTCCAGTAATATCTTTTTCAATGTCATATTTTTAAATTTAATTGTATGTCTGTGCTCATTAGAGACTCATTTCCCTAGTCGATGAGTCAGAATTGTGTAATAAGCACTGGAAAAGTCACTTTATCCTGACTGTGGTACCAGCTTTGTCGAAGTGGGAGTAGGCTCTGGAGAACATCAGTGGAACCAAAAGTCACTAGAGGGTGTCACACACGTGTGCATGGGAGGCATCTAAAGTGCTCAAAGGAAGGTAATTCCACACCAAACCCGGGGATGGTGAGGTGCACTGATCCTTTCTTTTTTTCTACGGCAGACCCTTTATGGGAAATTCTGCCTGGCCTCCATGAAGTCACTTCCGGTCCAGAAGATGCTCCTTCTGGTCATGAGCCTGATGATGTCACTTCTGGTTTGACCTCACTTCCTTTGGCACATTTAAAAACCCATCATCTCAACCTCAACAGTTTTGGACTTGAACCTGTACACATCTGTACTAAAAATTCTTCCATGTGCAGCCAGGAAAAATTATATGGGTGTCCCAAATCTTTTTTCTAGCTTTTATCTTATCTTTGACAAGGGTTTACGTTCATCTCTGGACTGGAAGAGTTTCGGAATTCCCAAAAAGTCTGGGAGGCTGGGATAGAGTGGCCTTGGTTGTTCATCTTGGTGTATTACAACCACAGACCTTATCATTGAATGGAACTGAATGAGTGTCACAAGGATATTAAATTATACATTAAACACCTTGTGGAAAAAAGAAATGAATAAAACTAAGGAGTCAAATGTGCTATTTTGATTATTTTGTTATGAGATTTTCTTTTCTTTTTTGTAATTTAACCTGTCACCCAGAATATATAATACTGAATACTATGGAGGCTAAAATGACATTATATAAAAACATCCCACTGATCTAAAAGAGGCACAACTTAACGCTCACCACACGTAATTAATATGACTCATGAAATGTTAATGAAATTACAACTCTGATTAAATGTCATTAATCAAAGACGATAAAATATGCCAACATTAATGAAAACACAGACAGGCGTTCTGCTATCCCTGTGGGCTTTCAAATTTATCAAACAACTGCAAGAACAAGATAAAAAACAGAAATATCAGAAAAATGTCATCAACCAAAATAAAATATCAAAACAATTTAAACACACAGATTTTTCTAATCCAAATTAAATAAGAATGATTGGTGTTAAATCTGAAAAAATCATTTTCATCATCTATAGTCTTAAAAAATCCATTTCTTTTAAATTTCAGAAACTTGTTTCTGAAACCATTTAAGCTGAGACACCAAAGTAAAGTGACTACATTTTTTATAAATGGTTGTCCATTTCAAGGATGAAGATTAGATTAATTCAGAGCACATCTTTGTGCACCTGAGCCTCTGAATTTATTATTTTAAATTATAATTCTCAGATTTTGTATTTTCCCATAACATGTAATACACTACATTGTATTTTTATGTTCCAATCTAATTTTTCAGTAAAAGTATAATCCACTATTTTGTATAACCATAGTTTAGTATGATTAAAATGTAGATTGTATCGATGTTACAAGATGGTTTTCATAATGAAGTGCTTTTCTAGGCTGTAGGGAAAACAAAAAAGTCTGTCACTTATTTGAGCGTAACAAATCTGATGGAAATATTGTTTATTTTTTATACATGACATGCATTTCTGTGTACCTATTGTTATTCTATTAATGTACAGTCTTTCCAAACATCCAGTCTCTCCATGCTGTGATTTATAACTTTTTCAAAAGAAGACAAAAAAAGTTTGCTCAACACGAATAATATACTGAGTGTCCTTCTTAATAAAGTAATTCAGATTAAATATTTAGCCCAGTTCTCATTATTGAGGCTTTTATAATGGAGTAGGTGCTTTCTGCTTTTGGATAAAATTGTCTTGACATGTTAATGGCGACCAGTAATCTAGGTCATTTTTCTAGTCATCAAAAGGATTTTCTGTTAAATGTATTATATAATAAGAAGTAGTTCACTTAGAGTGTCAACAAACATTTCCAAAGAGCAGCAAGCTAGCTGAATTGGTGATTCCAAATTAATGTCTTTGGGAGTGTTAATGTGTGTGTATGTGTATAATCACAGCTTACTTGTCCTGTATGTAAATTAAAAGGTGTTCTCTTTCTTGATCTGAACTACAATTGGGGCTGATACAGTTTCAAGGAGATGGCTTATTAAAGATGAGACAGATGACGGACTGGCAGATATGTGACAGATACAGTATATGACCAATCAAATGTTAGAAGTTTTTTTTCCCATTGTATTGTACCAGTGTGGGGAACGTTTAAGAAACTCAGTGAATGCAGAGAACCCAGGAGGAGCTACTACTGTACTTTACAATTGCAGTTTCAAAGGGAGACATGTCTCTGAATGACACTTTGCGATTAATCCTGTTAGCCGATTCTTTCACAGTTTGTTATTGTTGCACCATTAAATCTTGCCTGTAGATATGCTGCCGGAGTATTTCCTATGATGCATCATAAAATTTAAAGACTATGTGTTTAAACTAAATGAGCTTTCATTCCATTAAAAAGAGATTTATTTTAATCAGCATCAATGATGTAAAATGATCTCTCCTCTTCGGGAGTGAGTTTCCCGAAAACATTTGTACTTAACGAGTAACAAACGATTTAAAGAAGTTAGTAAGTAATGAATGAGTAATTTTTTCACTGGATTCACAATAGGGTTTTTAAGGCAAGATTAAAATTTTAATGGAAAGTGGTTTCATTAGTCCTTTAATACATTGTTTCTTACACGATGAGTCGCGTGAAGTCTGAACTTGGGTCGCTCTGAATGCTGAATTATAACAATACTGAATAAGAAAGGGTTGCAAATTATTTCCAGAAAGCCTTGCGATGGATCACCAGTTGGGCAAGGTGACCA
Source organism: Polypterus bichir lapradei (assembly GCA_026402145.1). Taxonomy (NCBI): domain Eukaryota; kingdom Metazoa; phylum Chordata; class Cladistia; order Polypteriformes; family Polypteridae; genus Polypterus; species Polypterus bichir. Next base: position 65,623,718 of record JANRMT010062790.1, on the reverse strand, counting down.
TCCCCACCACAGTGCGACTACTGGTGGCAATGACATGTTGTGAAAATACACAAAAGGCTAAATTAGGTCACAAGAAAAAAAAGTTCAAGAACCACATAAAAACAATAACCATGTACTTAAGAAAGCTTGTGTTCATGAAAAAAGAATTTAAGTACCTGTCAGATGAAGTGGAGAACAACAGAAATTTGTAGGCTGTAAGTCTTTGTACTGATGCCACAAATGGGGTTGTCCACTTTTTGTAAGTTTGCTTTAATGTTATGCATATGTTATACAAAATTATGACTGCACAGATGCCTTGAATGTAAATGTGAACAACAGTATATACATGGGAAGTGAAAGATACAATATGTCCTTTAACTTTTTCTTCTCTGTCTTTTTACTGAGTTCATACAACCTCAAAGCCATGATCAGAGGCATCTGTCTAGAAGATAAGTAGTAGTTGCCACTTAAACACTCCAACTCCAATTAAACTATATATTCATTGAATTATGTTCTTCGGGTATTTGCAATCTTTACTAATCTCTACTTTTTTCTGCTTTCTTTTCCGGTCTTTCTGTGGTTGTGTTTAGCACAATGAGATACTGAGCAGCCACCTGTCGTGCTTGAATAAAGGCCGGAGCCTCAGCTACCCACAAGACCAACTGTTTTGCATCCTCTCAGACGAAGCCTGGAAACAATGAAGAATTATTTAAGAACATTTATATTAGGTTGAATGCCAAGTGGGGGCTGGGTGGTTTTTTGGCCTTGGAACTCCTGCAGATTTTGCATTTTTTCTCTGGCTTAACTGGAGCTTATTTATTTATTTATTTTGTCTGTCTGGCCATCTGGCCTTATCATCATACTCATCTTTAGAGGTTTAGAATAGGATATTACATACTGTATATAAGTACTCCACTTTTCTACTAATATTGTATTTATGTTATTTGAGCCTGTACTGATTTTTTTTTTCATTGCTTATTCATTATTATTAACTAATTTGTGTTTCATTTCTTTTAACAGTTTCTTTGATATCTTGTAAAGCACTTTGAGCTAAATTCTGTGTATGCGCTATAAAAATAAATGAAGTCGTATATCCTCAGGCATTAGCTCCCAGCTTCTGGCCCACAAATGAGCAAGTACAGACTGATACCACAGCATGTTGGCATTATCTTTTGCAGTTTCTCACAGTACGGTAAAAACTTTAGACACTATTTTCAGAAACCTCACAGTTAGTCCTCTAAGATTCTAGGCTAAGTAAGCAAAAGTATAAAATAATAATAATAAAAAAACCTCTAAAGTCTTGCTTCATGATCCAGTTTCCCCAGTATGCACTGCGTTTCTGTTCAGCTTAACAAAACCTCAGACTTGAAGCAAAAAGCTGCATACTTGAACAGTTTAAAATATTGTGTTTGGTTTCACTATTTAATTTTCCTTGCAACCCGTCTGAAGTGATAGGGGAAATCCACACATCTTTTGTGGGGTTTCAAAATGTGAATTCAATTTTCATGTTTATTTTGCTATTTAAGGTGTTCTGAGAAAGATTATTATTATTATTGCTTGTCTCTGCCAGCCAATTTTAAGATTCAATCTACTTTCTATGACTCTCAACTAAGCCAGCCAGTCACAGTCTTTATTATGGTTCCAGAATATCACCACCATCTGTTACAATGGAGGGATCTAAGGGGTGTGAAATCCAATCTGTTCTTGACTCACATCATTGTGGCACTAGGGAAGAATAAATAGTGCATTGGAAAGGCTGTGGCCCTAAAGACATTCTTGGATGTATTCTGGGGCTATCCATGTTCTGTACCTTTTTTCTCAGTTTCATGCTAATTTTCTCTGGAAACCGACAGCCATGTGAAGGAGGAGGGCTATGTCACGATTGGTCTCTTTGTTCAATTTTTTTGCCCCTCACTGAAGTAATTGGGAAAAACTTACACATCTTTTCTGGGGTTTGACACCCAAAGAATTAGTTTTTGACATTTATTTTGCAATTCAAGACATTGTGTAAAAATTGTATTATTTTTTGTTGCCTTGTTATTGCATTTTGCTTTTCTTGTGGGTACAGCCATTTTATGGCAACAGTTTTAGTATTTGTAATGATGATGTATCCCAGAATTCCCTGGGATTGTTCTGCATGTGATTTTATTGACACAACCATATAAAGATGGGTGCATGCATTAAATTGTATATGAGACTGATAAAATCATGGTAATTCTAGTGAATTTGAAAATTTCTAAAAAAAAAAAAATTTTCTTGTTTTGCCCTTTTGTTTGACCAAAGATAAGCTTGACTCTTGGTTTATGATCTTTGCACATCTCCGGTTTATGACTCCCGGTCCTTTACCAAAAAAAAAAAAAAAAATTAGTGTCGGCTAAGGCAGAAGATGAAGTATTTCCAATACATCATCTTTCATGGGTTTACATGGTCATTACTGTTTTTCTATAGTGGTTTTTCTTTTCTTACCTAAGACATTTATTTTTTCAGGCACTGGAGTCTCACCTTTCAGGCTCTACTGGTTGGAAAATAAGGGGTTATGTAGATGAGAATATGGTAGTTGTACTGATTGAACTGGGTAGTAGTAATTTTAAATAGAAAAGAGATAAGAAGTCATGAAGTCAAAATCACAAGCCGAAGGTCATAACCGCTAAAACCTGAAATAAATAAAGCTCAGGATGTGAATCAAGGATTAAAGTTAGAAAACAATAGCAGGAATTCATAGCTAAGATGGAGCATTTAACAATGTCCAAATCAAGTAGACATTAATTGTAGTCAAGGGACGGAAGAAATTTTCATAACTTGAATAGACTAACAAACATGATTGCTAAAGGGTTTTCTTAGGAGGAATACTGAAGTCTCCTATAATCAGAAAATGCACAATGTCGTGCATGATGATATCATTCATCTCCCACTACCAGTAGTCTTGCTTGTTAACGGTATAGGAACCATCAACAGAAAATACCTAACATGGCAGTGCCCATAAGAAAAAAAACAGTGCTGTGGGAGAATGTAATTCAGTTTCAACATCATTAAAAACACTTTGTAGTAAAAAAATAGATGTAACTAATGAATTTCTTGATCTTCAAAATCCTGGAAACAATATTCCAGAAAATTAAAATGACCAAGGAACAGTCTGTAAAAATTAGTCATAAGCAAATCATGACAATAGTAGGATTTCTTTGCCTAATAACAAATTCACTGGGCTTTCTAAAATTGATCTGTGAAAATTCCTAAGACATATTTTCTTTTGTTCCACATTCTTCAAGTATGCACTGCTATTTTGCCTATACTATGTTGCTTTTTCATGTACATGTGATGCATCTAGTTTATGCCACCACCCAATGACAGGAGAGTGGGGAATAATGATGGATGGACCCACGCCTTAACCAGTCTTTGCAAGAATCCTTCTCCTCATCTTTTATTTTAATATGCAGTTGCATTTAGCCTCTTTACACAGTTTTTGTGTGTCATTACAGCTTCATTTTTTATCTTTATTCAGAGAAAGAATTTTTGTTAATTAAAAATTGTTTCTGTTTATTTATTGTAAGATATTAAATTATTTATGAATTTTAATTTATTTAGCTATTTTTTGTTGCTAATGTTATTAAAAAATATTTGGTAAAGTAAAATAATCATTACATCCATTAGGCACTTGACTTAGATATATTTAACCACAGAAAAATGTAATTATAAAAAGAAATATATAATAGAAATGGTCATGTGGCCAAGACAGGACAGTAACATTTCTGTGGGGGAACCTCTCCCCTTAACTCCCTAAAATTGATTCCCCCATTTCTGTCTGATTTCCGTTGGAAATATAGTTAACATGTAAACATACTAAATACACAAAATATACTGGTTACAATCAACAGAAAAAAGCCCTAAAACTCAACAGTTATCATACAAGTGCTACATTATAGGTTTATAGAGACATTAGTGAAATTTTTACTTACATGAAATGATCAACATGCAACACATCGCCACCCTCCAGTGCCATGATTAGTGAGAAGAACTGCCTAATCTCAAAACTTGCATCTTTCTTACATGACAAATCTCAGATCACAGTGTATGCAGTTATATGAAAAGCTAGTACAACTGATAATGAAAGGCTTTATATAAAAGATAGAAAATTAGGCATATATAATAGAAAAACACAATATAATAAATAGTGAAAGGCTTTCTTTGAAAGGTAAACATGAATTAATGAATACCAAGATAATTCAGGATACGCTCATTTCTCTTTAAAGCTGGTTTTGTAACCACTTTTGAAATCAGGTTTTATGAAAAAAAAATCACATCGTTAGATTTTTGGCATTTGCTGTTGTGAGATTTATGCCTGCATTATTAAATGAAGGAGACATTAGCCAGTTAACAATACTTACTCAAGAGTAATATTTAATGCAGCAGATTCTAATTTAAAAAGTCACAAACCACTGATTCTTTAATTTTCCACATCCCTTCCTTCTTTTCTTACATTTGTCCCAACTTAAAGGCTATCTTTGTGAAATTGTTTCAGAACTCCTGTAAAAGAGCCTTTGTTCTGTTGATTTGATGGCACCCATCATAAGTATGAGGCACTCTTTATAACGTAATACTTTCTTAAGAATGCCTACACTAGATAAACTGAAAAGCTTACATTATATACTGAGATTGTTTCTCATTTACAGTAACGCATACACTTTATACTGAAACACTTCACCCTGGGACCTTGTCTCATACATTACTTGCTGAAATGTATACAACATATACTAAGATTTTCACCGCGGACAAATATTTTAAATACTAAACATTTTCTTACTTGATTGTAAAAGACTTATGTGATACATACATTTACATAATGTGCATAGTGTGGGCAATTAAGTAACAGCTGAAAAAAAAAACCTAGGTTGTTGTAAATATGTATGATTTATACCGTAATCTTCCTTAGGATCCATGTCTAGGCCAGCACGAGTATGTTACTTCTGCTGTGTTGTAATGTAACGTTATTTTATAAATAGATTCCATGAAAAACTGACAATTTCTTTGTCAATCATGTAATATCATTTGGAAAATCAGGGAATGTAGCATAGGACACAGCCCGTCCTGGCTATTATTACTGAAAACATGTTTAATCACACTCTGCTTAAATTAAATATGAATAATATGCAGTAAATTCCAAAACTGAGTCACTATATTGCACTGTGGAGTGTGTGGCTTTCACGTTTGATTTGCATGCATCCCAGGATATGGTCTGTGTGTTTGAGGGTTTCAGAATAAACTATGTATGTTTCTTATAGAGTTTTTAAATTTCAGTTTACAAAACATGTATCACCACGGAGTGTATACAGCTCAGTTTATAGTACGTGCATTTCGGTATTCAGTAAAAGCATTTCAAGATGGAGTGCATGAGCAGTCAAAAATGCATTATGTCCTAAATGTCACCTCATACATACATGATCAGTCTTCACTGCTTATGGTTGAGAGATAATCCCGAGTTGAACTAACTGAACCAAACTGTGATAGTTACTCGTACCTGGAGGCTGCCTCTCATTTGGTTTCATGTCATTTGAATGTGTGTGGTGGATGTTAAGTTTATCACACTTTAGTTGTTACACTAATCAATTACTTTGCCTTAAAAAAAAAATATTTTTTTTGGCACAATGGCACAAATATTAAGTTTGCTGATTCGTATTCAGCAATGAAGTACACTGTTTCACTATGTGTGTATGTGTCTGAGATCATGTTTGTAGATGTTTTTAAATGCTAACTAAATATATTTTATTTTGGAACAAGCATATGGAACACTCCATCTCGTCATCAGTGATGACTTGCTACAGGTACAGTGACAGCCTGCACATTGTTTGCAACTTGGTTCGAGTATCACTCGCTAAAGCTACTGTTGGCATTGCCTGATACTCTGGACTCCCAAATCTCAAAGATATACAGGTTATATTTTCTGATTATTCTAAATTTGTCCAAATGTAAGTGTGTGTTAATTTGTATCACTGCAAGCATGGCGCCTCATCCAAGGTTGGACCCTGTAAGGAGCCCAGTGCAGCTGAGATGTGCACCTGCTCCCGGAGTCCATGATCAGGATAATTAGTACAGACAACGAATGGAGAGCTGAACAGAAACTGTAGCCATGTCCATTAGAGTAAGAGGATGAATAATATGTACTGTATGTGTTAATTTGTCAGGGTTGTATGGGGCTGTATTAAAAAGCAATAATCTTGCCATTATTTGAATGTATTTATTTAAAAATGTGTGAAATTACAATTTATAAAGATTACAATTTGCAGCTGACTTGGTCATGTTTTTTATTTCAAAACTATTTCTTAAAAAAGAATTAAAACTGACAATTAAAAAATGTTTTTTTCTTTTTTGCATTGAAAGGGCATAAGGAGCTGCCTGCTTAAGGTTAAAACAATATGAGGTTTTTAAATAACAGGCATAACTCACCGAGTCTTGTGGTGAAATTCCAGCCTTGATAAGCATCTGCAATATAATTAAACAATATGGTCTGTGTGTCCAGTCCCTCTGGCTTTCGTGTGATTGGTCAGTTTGGTCTTCGTGATGTGACCAAAGTGTAAGTGCAAGTGCCAGATGCACAAGGGGAATTAAAGGTGCACACTGACAGAGTTGCCTTCAAAAACAGAACGTATAAAACCAGACAGGAGGTGAGAAAGTCACCTCATAAATAAGGACAGAGTCTGAGAAGCAGGCTTTACGGGAACATGCTTGAGAAAGGGAGCACTGATGAAGAAACATTCACACTCAGGCAAATAGTGAGGAGAGGCACTGTAGGTACACGTAGGGTAAGGAACAGCAAATATTTTTTAACTCTTCTATTACCTGTCTTCAACAGATACCGTGGCTTGTACAAAAAAACAAAAGACCTGGGGCCTCATGCATAACACCGTGCATAGAATTCGCACTATAACATGACGTAAGCACAAAAGCCGAAATGTGCTTACACACGTAAAAATCCAGATGCAGGAATCTGTGCGTACTCCAACTTCCACGTACTTCCGCTACATAAATCCCGGTCAGCTTGAAAAGTAACGCTCATGCACGCACCTTATGTCCCGCCCCAACTCCTCCCAGAATTACGCCTCTTTGAATATGTAAATCAATATAAATCGCCCTTAAGCTCAGCCTTCTGTGAAAAGACAATGAGAAAAGCACGGGGGAAAATATAAGAATTTCAGCGAATACCAAGTGGAGGCAAAGGAAAAACATACTATTTGTTTAATTAAACCGTGGTATAATCAACAAAAGGAAGTTGATCGAGTGACATAGCATGCTGGAGAAACTTGAAAGCTCAGATATCAAAGTCGCCGTGAAAAGGCGAGTCGTAGCCCACCGTCTGAGTGTCATATGAAAGCTTATTAGGGTACAGAGAAAAAAAAGGCACACAGTGGGGAAAAAGCACAAAATGTCAACTTCAATCTCAAAATTTCCACTTTAATCATGCAGTTTATTTTGACATTAAAATAGAACATCATAAACGTCATCTTAAAATCGTTTAATTAACCAGTTTCTCAAATCACATCATAATTAAAGTAGCACATTAAATGCTTTGTTTTGTATGTGATCTTCTATGTGCTCTATGTGTGTGAATCACTACTTGCTTCTTAAACCGGCTCTCTTCCTCCGACTGGAAACTGAATCCATTACATTCATGATATTACAGCTCTCTGAATAACTAAAATACTGAGATGTATACGTGATATCATTTTCATGATGATAGGAGTTAAAGCACGTTATTAAACATGGGTTTCACGGCGCAGTGATTGTGCGCAACCTTCAATGAAATCATTTATTGCAGCAGTACTCATGGGCGGCTCTAGGCTTGTGGCAGCCCTGGGCAGAGAAAGAATCGATGGCTCCTTCGCCCGCCAATGTCAATATGGTATCTTGTGCACGGTGGATGGCCACGTCCGTTGAGGACACTGCATAGCCGCCTCGTGCTCATGACACAAGCATTTAACTTTTGTCAATTTGCCGCTGCATTTTTAGCTGTGTCGTTATTTTCACTTTCTGTTTTATATATTGGCGTGGCCGCCCCTACAGTCCTTGCTTTTCTTTCTCCAAGTAACCGATTGCCACACAATCAGTTCTGTAATAGATGTTAAGCCATCAGTAAGCTTAGAGCACCGATTCTTCAAAACATTTAAGGAACATTGAACTATCTTCGTAGTACATGTTTAATTAATCTATCCTTCACGCCAGTCCCAGTGAAGAATATAGATTATTTAAATGAAGTTAAAGTTTTACCTGTATAATATAATAAACATATTTTGCTGCATTTCATCTTAAAAATGATATCGTCATCATATGTAAATACATGCTTTATAAAGTGGTTCCGGTTGTGCAATATTATAACTGTAGTGCAAGTTTACAGTGAGGTGATTGTACTTATAAATACAAACAGTTCTACAAGGAGCAATTGATTGAGTGCGTTTATAGTTCTTGGGATGTAACTGTTTCTGAACCGCGAGGTCCGTACAGGAAAGGCTTTGAAACATTTTGCCGTGGCTGAGACAGCGTGTGCTTAATGCTGTATACTGATAATTATCTTTCCGATCAGCTGCTGCTGTGATTCACACTCAGATACAGTGATATAAATACTCCGAGTGGTGCAGTGAGAGTAATATGGAAAAAGATGATCTGCTGTGGCAACTCCTAACGGGAGCAGCTGAAAGAAGAAGAAGGAACAGTGAGAGTAACAACGCTAAAGCAGTTATGGTATTTGGAATACTATGGCTATTCCCTGGACCATTATATTGTTACAAGTTAATTACAATCAGATGCATTACACTAATAAACAATATGCAGTTAGTTTCAGTGTATTTATAAAGCCGCGTCAGGAAAATAAGGAGTAACCACACAGGAACAGTAGCTCTGCTTTGACGTTGGGTGCCGCCAGTCTGCAAAACTGAACGGAGAACTTGCGTACGACAAGGTATGAGGTACCATGGAAAAGTGCGTGGCTTTATACCAAGTGTAGGTTTTATACATCGCGATTTGGACGTGGAAAAGTTCTTACGCAACATTTCTGTGCGTACGCACCGTTTATACATGAGGCCCCTGCTTAATAAAATGTCTTTGTTAAAATCAAAGCATATTTACCTGTAATCTAGACTGTTACATAGTGGTAAGTACTGAAGCTTAGGCATCAGGACTTGAGTGCCTCGCCGGTCGTAGTGTGGTAGTTTGCACATTCTCATTGGGAATTTTCTCTGGGCATTCCAGTTTCATTTCTCAAAATTGCTAATTCCAAGTTAGCCCTGTGTGAGTCTCCCTTTATCCTTCAATGGACTGGCATCTCATTCAATATTGTTTGTTGCTTTGCTCCCAGCAACAGCATTCAGGATTATGTGGATTTATAAAAGGGACTTGAACTTCATGTTGTTTTGTGACTGATTTGTCTTGTTGTCATGTCTTCAGTTCAAATGCTGAGATTTCTTTCCATTTTCACTAGAGCCTTTGTAGCTTTTTGTGCACCAACAGCAAAACATTCACATTTTTCTTTTTCTTTCTTAGAACTGCAGTAGACCATGAGTTCCTCCATGCTACAGTATTTCTAAAGTCCACAGATGCAAAGAAATGTACTGCTTTTATAACATCCGGAATTTCCTCCTGGCCATTTTAGCTGCAGGATCACTTGCACCATAACAGCCTGCATGTTTAAGCCATATACTTAATAAAAGTTGAAGGTAACTGAACCTCAAAAAACAGCACAAAATGCACAATGATGCCGAATGCAGGAAAGTGTGAGTAAAGAATAATGGGGAAGGTGGTTGACCACAGAACCGGGGAGACCTGGGCTACTTTATGCTTACTATAGACGGTGTTCATGTATTTTATATAACTTATGGAGCAAGATTTGTGTCACCACACAGTCGAAGCACCATGTGTACCTATAAGAGTTACACTTCCAATTGACAATAAATCTAAATTGAACTCATTACACTGCATGAAACATCAATTTAAAACCTTAAATTCTTTTAAAGATTCCATGCCAGTGGTCACCCAAATGTACTTACAAAGGTTCACAGTGGCAAACAACAATTGACATTAAGAGCTTTCCCTGGGATGTGCACCAATATAAGAGGTGTTGAAAATACAGATTATACAAAGTAGCTAAACCGCTCTTGTGGAGAACATCATAGAGAAAAAGACAGCAATTGAGGACAGTGTGTTTGAGTGAGTTAATTTCATTAATTCCTTAGATTGATTCTCCCCAATAGAAATTTATGAACTCCATAATATGATCAGGCAATTCTGCTTTTATGCTCTTCAGCCATTATAAAGTTATTATTTGCAGTGAGGTTAAATCAACTTCAAATGATTGCTTAGTAATTTTTATATTACTGAATACCGATAACAAGCTTCCTGCAATGTCTCTTGCAGCAGTGCGTCCTGCTGTATCCTCTATGTATTGTATTCCCATAGCTGCAGGTGCTTTCCGTGGTCCATGTAATGGGGGAAGCTATTTTTTATTTTGTGAAAACTGGTAAAGAGGAAGGGATTAGTGCATTTGTGTACAAAACACCAAAAATGATCAAGATAAAAAAGAATATATGTGTCACACAAATCGCAATCTTTCTGATTTGCTGTCAGTCACAGTACCCTCTGTGCTCTCCAGCATCACAGACCAGTAGTACGACGGCGAATTACAACTATTAAATGCAAAATGAGCTAGCAGTTTTTCCAGGTATTTTTTTTTTTTTTACAATGAACCTAATTTTCAATGAGGTTGTATTTTTTAAATTTCTTCAGTTAATCAGTTAGTCAATCGAGGATATGTACCTTTACATATACAAATGACATAAATAGAAAACTAATACATACTGTACTTAGTCTAAGCTGTAAAATCTTTATTGAATTGAACAAAAAAGGAGAACAGGCAATAAAGCACTCAGCTCAAGGCCAGATTAAGACCCCTACAGGTCCCTGGGTGTTTTAGCTCTTTAACAGAGAGCTGCTCACACTTTTAACAATGCAGCACACGGACACGGAGTCGTTTAATGCAGCACGGTATTTGTCACACTTCATTACAATTTGAGACTCGATCATTTAATCAAGCAGGGGGTCACTGTTGGTCTGGCAGCACACAGATACTAGATTGTTTACTTAAGCTTGACCATTTGGCCAGTAGAAACTCTGTAGTTTCATCAGGCATGTTGGAAAAAAAGCTTCTTGCGACCATGGCGGCCCTGACTAAACTTATTTTGTTATTCAATTAAAAGAAATTTTCCAGTAACTCTTGAAAATAATATTGATTATTACTAAAAGATTTTAATACCTATATTTTTTAAAAACGTAATGAAAATCATTATAAAGTTAATGTGACTGGAAATAAAGAAAGATTAAGGAAAGTACCAAAGAAGAAAAAGGTTTATATATACCCAAATGTAAATGGTATGCAAACACAATAATAGAATCCAGCTTAAAGACAGCAAAGGTGACATTTGCCCTTTTGCAAACTGGCAGAGAATAAATGAAAGCAGTTTTAAAGCAAGTGTGGTTACTTGCTTAATAAATATTAAATACACTGAGAGAAATTCTATTGGCAAACAATCAATGTCCTTTCAGATAGGAATTCAAATGAGGCAATCTGGAGACTGTTTTTATGTATGCTAGAGTCTGCACACATGAAGGTACTAGGTATAAAGAACAACATAAATTTAGAGAGTTATTGCTCAATAATAAAGTCAATGCACAGTCAATTTAAATACCATGTAAAAATAACAGGAAAGACTGCTCTGTTGGTAACCTGCATTACAGAGTTAAAATGAGTTAGTAATTGTGATGTCAGATTTGATATAAGCTTTGTTGAAACAATGCTGTTTGAAGGCTCTGCACTTTACTGCAGGCACATTTTTAAATGGGCTTTCTCAGTTGAGTGGCTAGTGCTCATTTTGTATGCATTTGCTATGGTGTTTTTAAAGTAAAGTAATTCAAGTTTATTGTGAAAATTATTTGGAAACATATTTTCAGCTGTTTAATAATCCCTGTAAAGATATTGAGAAGTCATTAAATATTATTAATGTGAATTGTGATTCTACTGGAAGATTTGTTCATAACCTTCGCTATAGGTTTTAGGATTCGATTTGGTCCTCGAGTTCTTAGGCCTGTGCTGACCAACTTTGTTGTTTGCCCCATTTCATCTGTTAAGTCTGCCTCTAAGGCTCCAGAAAGTGCTGCTGCTGTGGAAAATTACCGGCATTGTTCCTGCTCAAAACTAGGCACCTAAGGACTACAGACCAGTGGCAGTTACATTTCACATCATGAAGACCTTTGAGAGACTGGTCCTGGACTCTATGAGTCCTCTAGTGGTAGATCACCTGGACCCACTGAAGTTTGCCTATTGGACTGATTGGCGTGGGTGATGCAATTATCTGTATGCTCCACAAGGCTTATTCATACCTTGACAGGGCTAGCAGCACTGTGAGGATTGTTTTAATTTCTCCAGCACCTTCAATACCATCTAGCTATCCCTGTTCAGGGGTAAATTCTAAGATATACAGATGGATGAGCCCATGGTGTCCTGGATAATGGACTAGCTGCCAATTAAAATGTGAGACTCAATGACTGTGTTTCTCATATGGATTTTAGCAATACTGGAACACCACAAGGAACAGTGCCGTTTCCCTTTTTCTTCACTATGTACACCTCAGACTATAAATATAACATCAGGTCATGTCACTTGCAGAGGTTTATATGGGGGATGAGTCAGTGTATATATGTCTGATGGAGAACTTTGCTTCATGGTGCAGAAAGAATTGTCTGCAACTTAACATCAGCAAAATCAAGGAACTGGTCATTTACTTTTGCTGCACCAAAGAGCTGCTACGCTCGGTTGCCATTCAAGGAGATGATGTAGAGGTCGTCCACTTGTACAGGTACTTTGGAGTCCACAGCAATGACAGTCTGCACTGTTCTCATAACACAGTGGAACTATATAAGAAAGGAAAAAATAGAGCAACCTGGTTTTCTTAGAAAACTGCGTTTCTTTAATGTGGGTAGTGACATCCTCCAGGTCTTCTACAAATTGGTGATGATGAGTGCAATTTTCTATGCTGTGGTGTGCTGGCCTGATGACATCACTTCCAGAGCGGCCCACTGAATCAACAAATAATTTGTAAAAGGACAGACCCAGCTATGGGACATACTCTGGAAGGCTAAAATAACAGAATACAATAACATAGTCCACCTTGAGAAGTGGTGTTATTTCTCTAGAATTATAAATAACAATGCTAGTAATCCCAGAGTCTTATTCTCTACAATTAATCATCTGCTAAACCCAGGTCACTCAATGGAATGCCTCCAAAAAACTTCCATGAAACTTGTGAGGCTTTTGCTGTATTTTTTAATCACAAAATTAATGATATTAGAAATAATACAGTACATCTCCCCAATACTGATCCTCTTAAACCCCGGTACTCCATTTTAAACAAATTAAATTGTTTTGCCAGGAAAGATTTACCTGATTTATCTACTCTCTATATATAAAATCCTAAGCCTAAAAGTGCAACGATTTTATGTCACGTTTTTATTTCACGTTTATTGTCACACTTTAAAATCGGGCTTATTTCAAAACCTACATATATATGTTTGGTATCATTCTTTTCAGAATTATTCGAACTTTAGTGTAATGTTGTTAGATTTTCAGATTTTTATTCTGTTTTTAAATTATAATCTAAAAAATAACAAAAACTCATGTCCCGCGAGACAAAACTTTGTGCCAAAAGATTTAACCACGTCCGGGGCCGGAATTAAAAGACAAAGAGTAGGACAGCTGCTGTACAGGCTTTTAAATGTTCGAAGCGCCACGTGAGATGCAGATCATGTGGCACGGCAGCTGATCGATGAAAGAGGAGGCAAAAAAAAAACTATTTCCCATTGTATCACAGTTTAGGAGGGGGTTTCGGAGGAGCAACCACATCTCCTTGGGGTGCGTTTAGCCCCCCCTCTTCACAACACGAGCGGCGGAGACACAAAGTGGCTGGCGAGTAGCGCAAGCCGGGGGGGTTGGCGAGTGAATCGAGTAAAGGGAGCAGGCCACATTTTGGTTATTCCACACAGCTGATCGAGTGATCATTTTAAAGGCAGAAGTCAGAAATCCATGAGAAATTATTTACTTATATGCATCAATGTACCAAGAAAGACTTAGCAGTCTTGCTGTCCTGTCAGAATGTGAACTTCAGCGTCAAGTGAATATTGCAGGTGTCATTAGTGACTTTGCAACTGCAAAAGCTTGGAGGGGGATTCTGTAAAAATGAGTGCAATGAGATTGGACCTGTTATTTACTACATGTGTTTTAAATGACGCTAAAAAGATTTTTTTGTTGAATTGAGTTTGCAGTGTTACAAAGCACAAGCTAATAATCTTTTGTATTTTGGCTTGAAATGTAATAAAAGTTTTACATTTGTGTTTAAATGCTTTTGTGGAAAAGGAAATAGTCGAAAAATTGGATCTGCCTACCTAAAACTCCTCATTCATTCTTGGACTGGCTTTTGAGTTTCATAGCAGCTTGAAGGGCCATGTTATCAATGGAGAATGTTGACCTATTTTACAAATTTTCTTTCAGTTTGCATCTGGACTTTGTAAATTATTCTACAGTGAATAAGACATGCATCTATCAAGGTGACAATAATTTATTACAAAAGTAGTTTTACATTACATTTCAGTCTCATCACCCATCCCCTGTCTAACCTGGAGAGCTGTGTGATCACAGACCCCAACCTAATTTTTCCCTCATGGACAGTGATACAGAAAAAAGGTTAACAGGGACCCAAAACAGTATTAACAAAATTCATGCCAACTTTTAGAAAATGTTGGACTGTTTTTAATGGAAAACATAGGATATTTTCCTAATTTTAAATAAAATAACATATAATTTTCTCATTTGGTAAGGATTCTTCCTATTGATTAAGATAAAAGGACATGAAAGTTATTTAGTAAAATTTCACAATAGATTATTTGTTATAAATTATTCCCCTCTGGTTTATTTTAAAGGATGCCGTTAGAAGATTACAATCAATCAATTACAATCCCCTGAATATCTGCCATTTATGTAGATGAACAGGCAAGGGTTTTGAAGCAATAAGAAATATCATTTATGATAACAGGCTGTCCTAACTAGCTTTTCATTCTAAGTACAAATTCATATTATTTATACAATAAGAAATGTCAGAGCTAGAATAGTAGTTTAAGTCATGTGCACATGTCAGGTCCATGCCCTGATTTGTGTAGTAAAGTGAATATTCATCCTCACTGAAATTTATCAAAGACTTTTTTCTGTGTCCAGAGGTAACAGACTTCCTAGAAGCTCAGATGCTGAAGGGGTGTACATTGCACTGAACAATTGTTAAAGCTTTGATAGTAAATGTTTGCCTTTAACAAATCCATTTGATCTTGTGATATTAAAGAAAGCAGCACATTGTCTTTTTTTGTGGTAAAGTTCTTGCCAAAATCATGATATCATAGTTCAGTTTAGGAATTGGTCCTTAAGATGCATAATCTAGGGGCTTTTTATTCTCTTTTGGGAAAACAGTAATTGATGCCTGCCACAATGTCTTTAGTAGAAGGTTTTCTTCTCTAGCTTCCTTAAATATAGCTAGCAATAACTGAGTTAATTTAATAAAAAGCCTTTTATAAAATTCAGCTAAATGGCTGTCTAGGCCTGTTTCTTTGCTAGTTTGTAAGGATTTGATAGCATCTTGAATTTCAGAGAGCCTCAGGGGTTTATCCAGCTCCTCCATGTATATTGCATTGAGTTTAGACATTTTTGAGTTCTTTGAGCATCGTACTCATTGTATTTTAATGTTTATACATTTCTTTAGTAATTCTTAAGCATGTTACTTATTTCTTTATGTTCATTGACTTTATTTTCAGTTGAATTATTAATTGTCATGATTGCATTCTGAACTTCCCCTTTAGGTATTTGTTAACCTAATTTTGAAAGCGCTGTCAAATATAAAAAGGCATCATAATTGTTAGATTTGAGAGAAGGCAGCAATCTGTTATTGAATAAAGTAGATGATTCTTCCTGAGAAACTATGCTCTCAAAAGAAACACAGAATATTGTCTTGAATATGGAAGAAATGTCGATGGATCGTTCAAGCTGTTATCACTGGTAAAATATGAAGGTTTAATACTGTAGTTGTAAAAGTCCCTTCTACATCTGGAATTAATGCACAGTTAAAGCTCTACAACTTTTTACAGCGCCAGTTGGGTGCATTTATGTTAACCATAGTCAATTCGGCTCTTTTTAGTTTCTCCACTTTAATAATATAGTGTCCTTAAAGTTCAGAGATGACCACATTGGCTGCAAAACTGACCAGAGTTACAGCGATAAACTCAGTCTTTTTCCAACATAGTTTCATCCTCATATTTTAAAACGTTTTGCTTCAGGAAGACTGTATCTGACTTCAGTGGGCTGAGATAGTACATTTTTTTTCTTTTTTTAAGAGTGAGACTTAACATATCAGCTATCAAAATGTAATGAATGGTCAATGTTATATTTTTATATGTTATTTTTTTTATATCTCAGAATATATTTTTCCTGACAGAAAAACAAAAATGTCATCTTTTTAAATGCTTCATGTTTTCAAATAGTGTTATTGACTCCTGTGAGCTTTGAATGTCTCACATAAATAGTGTGGGTGTAACATTACTTATATAAGACTTACTCCCAAATGAGGACACAATCAAACTGTTAAGAGCCCCTGTCCTCTGACATGCCCCAAAATACCCAGATTCCTCTGAGAATAGTAAGCTGAAAAAAATGCTGACATATCAATAATGTAATACTTTTTCCAATAAAAGAAGCCCTGATAAATCTAAACATTTGGGATATTGTAGTTGAATAGCATTGTGGACTAATACTCGTAGTTACTCATTTTCATGAATGCCTGTTATGATTAGAAGGTGAAAGAAAAAGGACTTTTAAACTTTGATGACATGTTTTCAATGACTACAAATAACATTTATTTAACTTCATTTTTTAATTAAACACAAATATGCCACAACAAGCTAGTATAAATAAAACAAAATAAACCTTACATTAAAAAGGACAATTCAATTTTTTTACTTAAAAAAAAAGAAAATAAAAAGTAATTTTAGAAGCAGAAATTATAAGCTTTGAATTCCAGAAAAAGGAATAGAAACTACATTTAAGTTAGTACAAATTATACACACCAAATAAAGGCTTTCTACAATATTTTTTAGATTTATACATTAAGGGCAAAACACAATTGTAAATGAACCTTAGAAAACTCAAATACTTCTTCAAAAAAAAGCTAAGCCAAATCTAAAGTGAAATAGAAATAATTCTTCATTAAAATGAATATGTGACAAAAACAAAATGTTTCCATAGAGTCACTCAATTTTATTTAAGAAACATCTCACAGAAAGAGAACCAAAGACAATAACTGAAGGCTACAAGGCTATAATGATTACAAACTAAGAAAAAAGAGTAAAAGATAAAGGCAATCAAAAACAAATAATTACATTTTAGAAAGTGAACTTAAAAACAGGAAAAAAAAAACAAATTAACAAAAAGAAAAAACACAGTTATAAGAGATTAAAAAGAAAACAAAGATGGATACAGAGCCTCAATACAGTCCTGACAAAAACTATAAGAAATCAGATATCTAAAATGTAGTGACTAAATACTAAAATGGGTAGTAAAACATTAATTATTTCAATATAATATTAGATGGGAATGTACTAAATTGTATTCCAATTATTAACATTAAAATTCATGTGCATTATAAGAAGAAGATTCAAGGTTCTTTATTTGTCACATACTGTAGCTCTGTTTTCCCAAAATTACCAAAGTTCAGCAGCTTCAACTCAAAAAATGGGATTCAACAAAAGCCTGATGCGCAGAAATTATTCCACAGACAAAATGTCTTTGTTTTTTAAAGTTTAGTTAAGTTTCAAAGTAAAACAGTTCACACAAAAGAGAAAATTAAAACAACAAAAAAGGAAAAATTAATGTTAAGAAAAGTTCAGTTCAAAGCTTAAATCTTGTTACATCTCAAATCGTCACTATTTACTTAACATTTCTGAACCATTTCAAAACGGCCAGAAAACTGTATGCTTATCCCATCTCTGAGTAGAAAATGGGTCTTTCAAGTCCCTCTTTACTGGGACCTGTTATTTCCATAACTAAGTTTATTATCACACTGTTACTCAGTTATAGTAAGAAGGTTCTATCTCTTACTAACTTATAGGGGGAAAAGACTATACCATAACTTATGACTATGAAAGAAATTTATATTCTATTTAAATTAAGCAAACATTAATATGAGTTTAACTCAAACTTTAACTTTCTAAGATTGTCTCTTACACATACTGTACACAGTTATATAAGTACAACATACAGTGAAATGTACCCCAATCAGCCAAAAGAGTGTGCAATAAAATAAGCAAATTGATTAAACAAATGTAGATTTAAAAAAAATAGTAACTGCAAGAACAGTTATGAAGTATCATTATAAATTATAGAAATAATAGGTTGAAGGAATAAAAGTAGAGTGAAAAATCTAATATTAAAATATAATAAAGTAACCAAAGTAATAATTTTAAAGTAATACTCATAGCAGTATAATGAAGAGAAACAAAACTAAGAGAAAAAAAACAGATGTATTTCAGACAGTTGTCTTGGATTAAGTTTTTTTTATTTTTTATTTATTTAGTCTTTTTGTTGTGTTTCGTTATATATTTCTTCTTTTTTTTGTATTTGGTAAACTGTATTAATCCCCAAGGGAAAATTGTCTTTTTCAATGATCTTTGGGAGTCAAAGCACTGGGTCCGCCATTGTACAGCGCCCCTGGAGAAATTTTAAGGTTAAGGGATTTGCTCAAGGGCCTAGCAGCGTAGGATCCCTTCTAGCAGTAACAGGATTGAAACCAGCAACCTTCTAGATCGAAGCACAGATCCTTAGCCTCTGGGCTGCCACTCCACGTTTAGAATGAAGACAGAGTCCTCCAGGATGCAAACCCATCCATCCATCCATCCATCCATAGGGGTTTGGTCTGTATGTTTTTTATTTGCTTAGTATTGTGAGGTTTATTAACTATTATTCAGTTTTCCACTATGATTCATTTTGATGCCATAATTTTCTTTGTTTATACTGCCTCTAGTATGCAGAGCCTGGTGATGATATAGCTGAAGAACTGGCCCAACTATGTAATAACTGAAGTTTAGATTGTTTCAAAGCTTGGGCATGTTTTTGGATTACTAATTTATTATTTTTTTGATTTTGCTGTTTTTGTTTGTGTGGATCCTCTAACTTTGAGCCCCCCTGCTTTTTTTAAGCCGTTGTTTTTGTTTTGTAATGTAGATTGATTGCCTGTTTTTGCCTTTTGTTTATACCTTGTCTATTTGTTCATTTTTTTTACTTTCTAATAAACAAATATTAAAGTGACTGTTTTGACCTTTGATCAGAGGTTTCTACAGTTTTCCTTCTTCACGTTTTTGATATTTTTGAACATTAGCAGCCTGAACCATATTTTGAGCTTTTTCATACTACAACTCCTGACATTTCAGTTTGGGGCTGGATTTCCTGGGGTGAGGCCAAATCCAGAGATCAGACCTGAATTAAGGGCAGGTCTGGCCTTTTTTTTGACTTTTGGTGGGGGGTTTGGGACCTGCTAGCCTTTTTGTGCTTTGTTGTGGCAGAAAACCAGCACAGACAAAATGAATGAACGGAAAAGAAAGAAACAAACAGTAATAATGACAACAGACAACTACTGATCTTTTTGTTCATGGTGTTTCACTACATTTTAACAAGGGATCTCAACATAAACTTAACAGGATTTCTAGCCTCTGCCACTTCATGTATCCCATGTATCATTAAATGTTTCTCTCTGTAATAGCTGGGTGACCCACGGCTTGCATCTTCTCCTTAAACCTCAGACATAGATGTTAAAAAACAGAGACAGACTAGGGTGAAGGAGGACATAAAACAACAAGGGAACATACAAAGTGCATTGTGCAAATTTATGTAACTAAAGTCCAGTTTACAGCAAAGTACAGTGCAGTCTATTTTAAATAAATACACAAATTATACAGTAAAAATCAGAACATAAGTGAGTATAAAAGCCATTCATTAATAAATTTCAAATAAAAGCTAAAATCCATAAACAAAACAGTCAAGCATCATGTTTTCTTTATTGTTTAATTTTCCAAGCAGCCCTGTGCATCTTACATACTCTGTCGTCCAGCTTACCCACCTTTTCTCTATTTGATGCTCAAAGGCATTTATGGACACTAACCCACGGTGAAAAGACAAACCAGAGTGTCCAACGTCTGATTTTATATGCCAGTGGAGATTGTGGCACCCAATCCTTACCAATGCACACCTGTTCCCACCTATATGGAAGCAAGAAGCAATTCTGCACACACTGCGCATCACCTCATCCAGGAACTTTCTCATTTAGCACAGTATCAGCCAGCATTCATTTCATAAGGCAGATGACCTGCCTAACTCTTTAACTCATAGTCGCAATTATCTCTGGTTTGTGCTTGTTTAGTTTTTAAACTTTTGCAGCTCAGTTTTTACTGGAAAAGGCACCAACTGTACTGATTCTTGTCTACTATATCATTCTGTCATTTACATTTCAATAATAATAATATAAGTATGTAATAATTACATATAACAGTTAAAGTGGTTAATGTTAGTATGAAAGTGCTATAAATTGCACTATTGTGCTTTAAAACCAAATAGAACAAATATAGCATTTTATGCAAAAATACTTTTCGATTTTATTTTGTTTCTCTACCCTTCAATCTTGAAATATAAAACATGAGCTATGAGAAATAAGAAATTCAGAAACATTGGTACCTCAAGCACAAATTAAATTCAGCCTGGTAACTTTGAGCTATGTAAGAATAAATAGACTTAAAAATGTGGTCTGTCTACTGTGCTTGAAATTAAAATTCAGACCACATTAGCATGATTCTAACAGTATGCATTAGAAGTTGAATATATTAGGTTGCAAGCAGTCATTTCTAAGAATATGGTAAAAGCACCTTAGAAGCAGTATGAATCATAGAATTCTTAGAAATTCAGTATTTTAATTGAGGAGCATGTAGTTTTAGTCTGCACTTACTGAATAAAGTGTATTTGTAGTTTTCATCTGTGGATTGCATTAACATTTTATTTCAAGTAATTGGAGCCCCAAGATTTTGGTATATGTTGTACCCATAGCTGACATATATTGCATAGTGAGTTTATTCAGGCCTTACTGAACAAGGTATTCTTAAGGGAAACTGAAAAATAATTCATGAAAATGATTAATAAAGATTAAAGTACTATTTCATGTGATCAAGCATGTGGTCAAATGAGCAAGGGGGTTCTGAGGAGACAAGGCTAGGGTTTAATGACTCGTTGGGTGAATAATGTATAAAGAATCAAAGAACGGCACTCTGAGTTAGTTTGAACATTACGTCAGTAGAAAAAGTTGAGAAGCAGTATAAAATCAACATTTTTAGAAACAGCATTAATAGATTTTTTTGACCATCAATTATCTTACACACAATTCAATTAAAAGGTCGGGTAAGCCTCAGACTACTCCAAGAACACTGGGTTAAAAAAATCTAGAACAGGGTATATTTGTTCAACGCTAGGCCAAATTAGAATTAGTAATTAATTTTAACTATAAGTCTTTGGGATGATGTAAAAAAATCAGAGTGCTGGATAAATATACATACAGATAGCAGGAGAATGTGCTAATCTCTATTCAAATAGAATTCTAACCCAGTTTCATAGAGCTATGAGCAGGGCTGTTGAACTGGAGTCAATTATTTTTGGTGTAGTCAGATTCAGTGTTGGAGTTGGAGTAAATTTCTTATCTGACTCCCACTTTATCACTTGAGTCTCAAGTGCTTTTAAAGGTAGGGCTACACCTCCAACTGTGACATCTGTCAGTTTTTAGTGGCTAACACACTAATAAAACATGCTGATATACCAACCGCAAATGCAATTTGGTTCAAGCTTAATTCAAGAATGTTGACACTGTCACAAAACTGGCCTACAAAAGTGGTGTAGGGAATGCCTTGTAATTTAGACTACACCTGAAGCAAACCATGCAAATAAAGTTATGGAGTGAACTTGAGTGCCAGCGTAGCCACAGGGTGTACATTTATTTTATCCACATTGTAGCTGTGTGCCAAGCTGTTTTTAATTCGATTCCCACGGATACTCTGACTGTTCCTTTCTATTGCATTTTTTTTAATGAACTTGAGCCAATCCCCAGATAAACAAATAATAAAAGTAAGATAACATTTATTATTTTCATAGTTGTTGTCAACAATGTGTTAAGACTGCACAAAGCCTTTAGTAGCTACAAAATCCTAGAGACAAATGTCTTCACACATAAGTTCAACACAGTTCTCCCTTTTTTCTTTGATGCTGACAGGAAAATCATACATCTTTATGAAATGCTAGCCACAGTACATGTCAAAAACATGTAATAGAATAATTTAAAAATATTTGCTATCTCTTGTCATATGTGCACATTCATTGTCTTTCCTGTGTATTTGCTTGTGCCTGAACCTCTCTCCACTGGCGCCCCCTTTCTCAAGCACATTCTCATACTGCCTGTTTCTCAGAATCTAGCATTTTGACACGCCTTGCTTGTCCGGTTTCACAGTTTTCATCTTTGAAGGTGACTCTCTCAGCTTTCACATTTATTCCTCCTCGTGCATCTTACACTTCTATTTTCGTCAGGTTCGCAAAATCTAACTGATCAGTCAGATTGCTCTGAGGGACTGGATACACATATTTTAGTATTTTATTTTACAGTAATTAATTTGTTTTAGCCAGAGAGCACCTTCCCATTTGAATCTATAAAATGAAATGAAAGCCTTCTCAAAATGCCTGACTTCCTTGTCTTTTGTACTGTGCAATACTGACCATTTTATTTGTCCTTTGAACATCACCCAACAGAAATCACATAAGGGACACAAACATGGCAAAATAAAACTTAACAATGAATACAACAACGTGACTGTAACACTAGGCTTTGAAAGCTTTGCTAAAGTCAAAATATAAATGTCTCCTAAAAATGCTTACATCATAACTTGGCAGATATTGTCTGTTATTCATTACCTTCTATGAAATGACCGATAACACTCTTCACGTTTGCTTCTGACTAATTAATATGTCCTTTGTAATTTTGTTGTATAAAAAAGCCTCTGACATTGTCCATTGAGTGGATGATGATATTGCATTCTCTGCATATGCTGGCATGGACACAGTAAACAGGAATTGAGTTTTCAAAGATGATTATTACATTTTTATTACATCTAATTTTGAGTTTATATCGGGCTAGTTAGTTAATTTCAGGATTCTAAATGAAATGTATATGTTATGATTAATGGGGCTACTTTGGTATTAATATGATTTTGCGGTCACTGTAACCCTAACTCTGCTAAGACTGACAAGTCAAGAACAGGTCCACCTTTCTATATAGCCTGTAGCAGCATATAAACTCAAATGTGTCTAGTTTGAACCTTTCAACTCAATGTCACTAGTGTGACATTTTTAGCATTGCCCAGGATTGGGGGGGGGGCAATCGACCTAATGGTCCACCAGTGAATGGAACCTATGGTATTATCCATTCACATTCTTCTCTAAATTATTGTTGTATAATGTGCATTTGAATTTCTATATTTATATTTTGTATGTCATTGTGACCTGTAGCAAAACAGTACCAAAATATATTTCAACCAGCCTCTGATGCCTGGAAATAGTGGTTTCTATTCTATTCTTTTGTACAACATTTGTAATTTTTATATTTGTGACAAGGAATAAACCTTTCTGTAAATATACACATCATTAGACCTTTACTGAAGAAATTACATTCGGATCTGAATATGCTGGTACAAAACAGTTTTGAACATATACTGTATTTTCTTTGTAAAGAAAAAAATACTAGACTTAAAGCTTCAGTCTCATATTTAAATAAGATACTCCTAGAAGAATTGTTTTCTGAAGAAGCCTCAGCTTATATTGTCAACAACATTTAAAAATTACCCAGTAGAAGTAATACTAGAAATTATTATGTTGTCAGAATTAAATGTTCAGCTTTTGTCACTATTAAACAGACCATTCTATTAAACAGGCTAGAAAGTGATTATGTGCTATGAAACATTTTTCTTTTGTGGATTACCTAATCATTTACAATGTGTACAAAAATTTGATTATAGTTGTCAGGGTTTAAACATCATTTGCACTATTTAGTTGTCATTTTATTTATTTTTGTATTGTTTCATGTTTGTTTTGTTGTTTTCTTGTTATGTTGATGTTGTCAGTGACATTTCTGTTCAAGAGTAAGTGATTGCTGTGACTATGCATTGCTTTTAAACACATGCATTTGTACAGCCATATTGTCATGTGGGGTCACTGATGCCATCTAATGTAAGGTCAAGACGCAGTGCTTAATATATGTATACAGCAGGGAGGACTAACTCTCTTGGAATTAAGTTTATTTTATGAATAGTATTTGGTAGCCAAGGAGCAATCATTTCTCTGGGAAAGAAAAAAATATATAAAATTAAAATGAAGGAATACACTTAACTTGTTTTTCTTTTAAATGTTGATCACTAAACTGTCTTCTAAAATCAGTTGAATAACAAGGATAATTACACAAGTCACATATTTGGCGATCCTAAATTGTCCCTAGTGTGTGTGTGTGTGTGTGTGTGTTTGCCCTGCGGTGGGCTGGTGCTCTGTCCAGGGTTTGTTTCCTGCCTTGCGCACAGTGTTGGCTGGGATTGGTTCCAGCAGACCCCCATGACTCTGTAGTTAGGATATAGCGGGTTGGATAATGGATGGATGGATGAACATACTCAAATAACTGCATACTACATGTTGGGTAATTCATGCAAGTTAAGAATTTCATTGTACCCTATACATGTGACAATAATGACTCTATAAATAATTTGGTGGCCAAATAATCCATTTAATTTCATCTAGTTTATAATGGTGCTGGAATTTTAACCAGATTACAGAATCAACAGAATTGGAACAAAATAAAACCAAGAAGGTGTGAAGTGGTGTCCTTCTCCAGTGAGTTAGGAGAAGGACTTTAGACTTTTTGACTTTGATTTTTGAATTGTCATTTTGGTTTTGACACTTGTTTTTTGTCTTCTGGTATTCTTTTCATTGTGCTGTTTTTGGTAAAAGTCTCTTTTATATTTTTTCAGCTTATTTTCACAAAAATCAAATTGCTTTCTAGTAATATTTATACATCAGACCAAATTTTGGCTTAACAATCTCATTCACAAACCACAACTGCCATTTGGTGACAGACTCTGCTCGCCCTTATCGTTTATTGCCTCTGTGCCCGTTGCTGGTCACATGACACATGTTCAATTCATGTATTATGTCATTGTGTTCTAACTATATAAGATGGTGGCGCACTACTACAAAACATTCCCGCTTTACACTGAAGAGCGACCCTTTTTTCAAACTATTTATTTCAAATGCATTAGGAGAAGGCCATTAGACATTTGTCTTTGATTTTTAAATTGTCATTTTGGTTTTGCCGCTTGGTTTGTTGTCTTCTCATATTCAGACCCATGCTTCCTCCCTTCTTTCATTTTTCCTTGTTCACTTGCTTGTTCCATTTCTTGTGCCCGTATTCATTAGAATTACTTCTAGGAATTACACTAAAAGTCTGACTAGGATAAGATTTTGTTCTACTTCAGTGTAGGACATGAAAAGTAATTATGAAGTGTCCAAGACCTAACCCCAGGAAGAAGTAGGAGTTCACATTTGAGAATGAGTGACATCTTGATTTTATAACACCGCAAGCCGCAAAATGGTACTCATGAGGGTGTTTTGTAGTATCCTGGGAAATCATAATGACAGTAGTTTTTTGATACCAGAGCTAAGGCTTCACCACAAGGATGATGATGATGATGATACTCCTACTCCTCTTACTACTATTGCTATTACTACTACTACTAACAATAGTCATATAAAGATACCCAAAGGAATGTGATTACATTCAAATTAAAGAGTTTTGCCACTCTCATGAAGTAATCTACAGTCTGGAGTTGCACTGGGCCAATTCTCAACGACATCAAGAATAATACTGTAACAAACACCAAGATGGAAATATGGAGACACACCTACACCAAATGAGAGTAAAGCCCAAGAACGGGTGTGTTTATTTAACAATAAATGAATCACAGCCATACTTTATTGAAAGATCATAACAAATACTCCATCAGTGAATTAAATATGTTATCCATTAGGGTCATTACAGTGACAGTTACTGTTTTTGTTGATGTAGTGCATTAAGTCGATCCATCCATCATTTCATCCATTTTCTAAACCTGCTTTATCCTGAACAGGGTCACAAGGAATCTGAAGCCTATCCCAGCAAGCACAAAGCCCAAAGCAGGAACACTCCCTGGAGAGAACAAGACATTTAACATTGCCAGTGTCTGCACATCTTCAGAATGTGGGCAGAGAGAACAAGCTCCAAAAGGGGAGCTCCTGGAACATGATCTCTTGCTTGCTTGTTGCGCCACCGTGTTGCAACCATTTTGGGACATACCACTTTGAAAAAGTGATATTACTCTTTACTCATATACAGCAGCTGCATTTATCAAACTGTTTCCCCACTCATATTTTTAATTCATTGTTAATTGTTTAAAAATTTCAAAACTGACATTTGAAACAATAAACCCTATCCATGTTTCAATTCCTATTATTCATAAGCAGGAATTAATGTTTATTCTTGTTCTTCATGTTCTCAGGATCCCCATTACAAGATTGCATTTTTAATATAAGCCTTTTTAATGTGACATATATGCGTTTTATATTATAATACTATGTTTCCTTTGATGCACACTTTGATATTATTTTAATTGTGAACGGTGCTATATAATGTTTGATTCAGCTTCTTATTACACCACATTAAATTTTGCATCTCTGTGACATATTGTCCACTGAAGTTGCCCTTTAAGTAAGGATCTACCCACAGGTTAAACAGAGCTGTCAATTTCTTTTTAACAAGCTGCTGATTTAGACTTTTGTCTGGGACTAATTTAGAATCCACATGTCTCGCTGCTGAGTTTGATCAGAACCTTTACGGCTGTCAATGAACTAAATGGCTACATCTGAAGTCATTATTGTAGTACAACTAATTTACTACATGCTGCTTTTTACCTCTGGCTAAAGACAATTCAGGCTGTGCTAAATGTTTTCTCTTTACAGCTTAATTAAAAAGTACTTGATATAGTGGCGCTCCTCCTGTCATTTTGAAATTCTCTGCAAGCCTCCTATGGAATCTGTAAAAAAAAAAAATAAAAATAAAAAAAATATCTCCAGGAAAGAACGATTCCTGTCGTGGCTAATGGTGAGCTTCAGAATATTCTGACATTAGTTCCTACTGAGATAAATCACACTACTTAAAATAATTATTAGCTTGAATACAATTTGCATATTAAGTACGTTTTTAATCATCTTCCTATGTAAAACAATATTTGATATTTTAATTTAACCAACCAACCAGTTAAAAATGTTGTCATAATGTCCATTGCTAAGTATAAATTTAACTAATCAGAAGAGGAAGAAAGGTTTTTGCAGTGGAAAACAAGGCTGAAACTATTAAGCCTTTCAAAAGAGCACAGTGTTGCGTTCAAACAGCTATCTTAAGGATATACTCAAAGATAAAACCAAAAATTCTATTTATTTTTACCCTAAATTCTAAATGTATCCTAGCAAAAATATTTTAAGTGAAACTTGTGATTAAATAACAAGCCTTTACATTTTAACTATTTAACTGTTTGTGTTTTCTTTATTTTAGCTTTCAATCAGTTTGACGTACACATGATGGTCCCCATTCATTTGTATTAATTTTTTTCTCCACTTTCTCATTTTTTTCTCATTTGCTTTTTAGCTCTCAAATAAGACAGTTACATTTTGAGGCACCATAAAACCATCAATATGTGCAGAAGTAAAAGAAGAAGGTTACATCAGAGAGTTACTGCAAAAGAAAGAAGCTAAGCAAGTGACACCCCTGCTCCTTCTCCCTAGATCTACAGTTTCTACACTTATCCACATATTGTTTCATTGTTACACAAAAACATTCATCCTCATTCAGGAAGAATCTGTGCCAGTGAACAGCAACTGAAATGTTACTATGTTCTCAATATCACCATCAGTTAGAAGCCGTGGACAACCCAAGTAATTTTTTTAAAGGTCCATAGAAAAGGAAGCCACCAAGTGTGAGGTACAAGTTGTGAGGCTGTGCCTCTTCTGTAACATCTGTGCTTGTATTGTGAAAGGTATTACAGCAGACGTACACCTGTTTGTGTGCAGCTGGACCTTCTCAGTCTTCCACTTTGTGATGAATATAAATTTGTCCTTCACACGCAGAACTCAAAATACCTTACAGACTGTATATACAGGTTAAAGCATATTTTGAGACATCCTGTTCAATAATTAAAGTCGCAGACACAGGAGCAGCTTCTCAGTCACACTCTATGGTAGCCTAGAGCATAAACATATATTAGCAACAACATCTATTCAGGCAAATTTCACAAACTCTGTGTTTAAATTGAAAAGATTTGCCACCTCACAGTTTTGTAAATAAAGCTCATAACATAGTTTTACATTTAATAAAGTTTTCTCTTGTAGAAAACATGGCAGTTTTATATTCAAAAAAGGATAATATTGACCTACATATCAGGTATGCTACTTGCCAAATTTGTGAACTGATTCTGAAGAAAATAAAAAGGAACTTGCCAAAATGCATAATTAACAGCAAGCAATATTTCAAATCTAGACAAACACTAGAATAACAATATGCATGACAGGATGTTTTCCAAGAGCTTGTTTCCACACACAAATGAGGTTTCCATCCCAGTTACATAAAAAAGGTTGTTATCCGTGCCTGTGGTTTGCCCACCATTCGATTAGATGTACCTTCTGATGACAGCATTAACATGAAGGGGTCTTTTTTAATTTTACAGTAACAGTAAACAAGCCAGCATCTTTATACTAGCAGATGGCATGTTCCTGCTTGCCAGGGTACCACAGACATGTTGGATTGTTGAGTAAAGCATTACAGAGATATCTGCAAATCAAAGTTAGATGGAAAGAAATAGTCAGGGAACATATTGTCATATCAATGAAAGTAATATTTTATGTGGATTTAAATGTTTTCATCAAGCAATCTAAGTGGATGCTACTGTAGGGGTTACACATGAATGTCTAGTCTAGTGTGCTGTTTTTTTTTTTTGTTTTGTTTTTGAGATATGAGCAAAGTGAAGTTTTAGGAAACGTTGTTTTTTGAGTTACTTTCACAATTAAATTTTTAATTTAAACTATAATACAGTACAGTAATGAAAATGGAAATTTTTTTAAATTAGTTGGAGGCTCTCAATTATTGTTTCTATGATATTTATTTTTATACATTAATTATACATTAATTTTATACTTTCTTATTTGCAATGGTGATGGACAGGTTGACAGACGAGATTAGACAGGTGTCCCTGTGGACTATGATGTTTGCTGATGACATTGTGATCTGTAGCAAGAGTAAGAAGAAGGCTGATGAGATCCTGGAGAGGGGGAGATATGCTCTAGAGAGGAGAAGAATAAAGGTCAGTAGGAACAAGACAGAATACATGTGTGTGAATGAGAGGGAGGTCAGTGAGAGGGTGAGGATACAGGGAGTAGAGTTGGCGAAGGTGGATGAGTTTAAATACTTGGGATCAACAGTATAGAGTAATGGGGATTGTGGAAGAGAGGTGAAAAAGAGTGCAGGCAGGGTGGAATGGGTGGAGAAGAGTGTCAGGAGTGATTTGTGACAGACGGATATCAGCAAGAGTGAAAGGGAAGGTCTACAGGACAATAGTGAGACCAGCTATGTTATATGGGCTGGAGACGGTGGCACTGACCAGAAAGCAGGAGACAGAGCTGGAGGTGGCAGAGTTAAAGATGTTAAGATTTGCACTAGGTGTGACAAGGATGGACAGGATTAGAAATGAGTACATTAGAGGGTCAGTTCAGGTTGGGAGACAAAGTGTTGGAGGTGAGATTGTTTTGGTTTGGACATGTGCAGAGGAGAGATGCTGAGTATATTGGGAGAAGGATGCTAAGGATAAAGCTGACAGGGAAGAGGAAAGGAGGAAGGCCTAAGAGAAGGTTTATGGATGTGGTGTGATGAGAGAGGACATGCAGGTGATGGGTGTAACAGAACAAGATGCAGAGGACAGAAAGATATGGGAAAAGATGATCTACAGTGCCAACCCCTAACAGGAGCAGCTGAAAAAAGAAGAAGTAACATATTGGCACAGTGTTGTTGCTTTACAGTCCCCAGCATTTTACTTATTACCCCATTTGCTCTCTTCATGGAGTTTATACATTCCACTTAAGTTTTGCTGCTTTTCTCCGAGCACTGCGGTTTTCTCTAATATTTAACAATACCCTTATATGGTGATGTTTCAGTTTGAGTGTTTGGTGACGTATATGTGAATGTGTCCTGCTACAGAATGGTATCTTTCAAAGTTGATATCTGTGCTGCACCAAATGCTCCTGGGATAGACTTCAGCTCCTTCTAGTCTTGAAAAAATTGACAGCTAGACATTCTCTGAAGATAAAAAAAATCATAAGAACGTAATGTTTACAAGTAAAAGGAGACAGTTCAGCTCATCTGGACACAATGTTTTTATCCTTTACTCTTGTTAACAGGAACATTTTAATGCTGAAAGTATTCCTATTCTGGGCCTAGTCTTTACAGAATGAACTAACATATACAGATTAACAGGGTGATTTGTGGGTTATACAATACAAGGAACTCACATGAAAAAGAATCATTCAATGATACGTAAAGTCCACTAGGCTGCTGTGCCCTTCACAGCACAAGTGCTAGCTTATTGTTGTTTTATTTAAAATTAGCACTCCCAGTGTGATTTTAGTCAAAAAATGAGACTATGATCACATTATTTTTTGTCAGATTTAATACGCGTGATCATTATTTTTAAAAGTAACCAATTAAAATAAATTGACAGGTAACCTTAGTACAATATACCTCATTTCCAAACAAAAAGGACCCTTGTGATTCAAAGTAAGAATTAAGAGAATATGGAAATTTGGAAAATTCAGAGAGTGGTTATCAGTTTTGTCCTTCAATGATTTTTTATGATGGAAAGACCTGGCTCTTTATTTAAACAATTAATTTTTGAAACTTAAAAACACCAGGAAGGCCTTCAATCAAAGTGAGTGTACCTGTTCCAGGTCCTGATGTGAACATCATCCATAACTGCTATCACCGTGCTGGATTGCTGATATGAGCTTCCTAATGATGATTGCAGTATTATAAACTATCCAGATATTACAGGGCCTGGGTCAGTCAGACAGTTCCCCTGTTGATTTTCTGTCTGCCAAACACTGTTCCAGAACTCGACTGTCTGTTTAGTACACGTTTGATAAAAAATGTGTTCACATTTGTGATCAGTGTACGTCTGAGAGTGAAGCAATGAACATTAATCTTAGGAAAATCAGCAAGACCTTCAGATCACTAGATGCAGTTGTGGGGTTCTTTCATGGAAAATTTTATGACTTTTTCACAAAGAGATTGTGGCAAGGTTACAATCCCTGGGAAAACTGACTAAAGTCCCAAACATTCTTTATTTGGGCAATATGGCTCTGAGTTTGCATTGATGAGGCCCTAGATGAGATTTGTAATGTTTTAGGACTAACAGACAGCAACCTCTTTCTCCTAAAATTGCACACACATTCTTTTCAGTATATATACAAATCTATCTATCTATCTATCTATCTATCTATCTATCTATCTATCTATCTATCTATCTATCTATCTATCTATCTATCTATCTATCTATCTATCTATCAATCTATCAAAAAGTATTCACCCCTTGCAAGTTTTCACATTTATTGCTATATAACATTGAAGCAGAGTGGATTTAATTTGCCTTTTTTAACCCTAATCAACAATCAAAGGGACAACAGTTCACAAAATAATTGATAGCATACATTTATATGACACCCGTAAACAACCAGGGGTGCAGTCAGTTGTTTTTAGAAGGCACATCATTAGTTCAATGGAGATCACCATGTCTGTGGTCTAGGAGTTTCAGCAGATTGTAGTATAAATGACCTTTAACTGGTGAATCAGTACCATGGCCTGACCTACACAATGAAGACAAAAGAACACTCCAAGTAACTCTGTAAAAAGCTGATTGAAAAACATAGGCCAGAGGATCGATACAAGACAATATTCAAGTCACTGAATATCCCATGGAGTCCAGTTTATTCAGTCATTAATAATTGAAAGAATATAGAATAGAAGTAAATCTGCCTAGAGCAGGTCGTTCACAAAAACGTACTGATCATGCAAGAAGAGTGCTAGCAAAAGTAAAATGAATGCAGCAAAATACTGCAAAATCCTGGAGGAAAACCTCATACAGGCTGCACAAAAACCTGCACTTTGGCAAAAGATTTGTTTTCCACAAAGGCAACAAGCATAAAGCTAAACCTACACAAGAACAGTTTTAAAACAATAACTTTAATGTCCTGGAGTGGCTTAATCAGAATCCATTTGTAGCTGTCCACTCTCCATTCCTATGGAACATGACAGTTTTGCAAAGAAGAATGGGGAAAAAAAGCAGTGTCCAGACTTACAAAGCTGAGAACTGCGCACAGATAATCAAGGCTGTCATGGCTGCCAAAGGTGCATCTACTAAATACTGACTTAAATACTTATGCAATCAGTTATTTTGTGTTTTATATTTGTAAATTATTTAGACCACTTTTCAGAGAGTTTTCACATTTTCTGTTGAATAGTGTGAAAAATCCAAATGAAAACCATTGTAATTAAATGTATAATGAAATATTAAAACATCCAAGGGAATGAATACTTTTTATAGGTTCTGTAAATATATGTACAGTTTAGGTGTGTGATGAAAACTTCACTTTTTTGGTAAGGTCAACGTTAATAATAGTCGTACTGATCAGGGCTGACCTAAATCATGACAGATTAGTAACAAGTGTATTAGATCAACTGATCCTCATCATTATCTCTCTAACTGAACTGACTTTCTCAGCACCGTTTCCATCTTCACACCTAGATTGCATATTGGTATTACTATTTAGTTGACCACAAATATACAGTTCATCAATTTAATTTAAGATCAAGTAAACCATTTTTTTCCCTAATATTCTGAATCTCAAAGATTTGGTTGTAATTTCCAGTTGCACACCTCAGTGTGCTGCTAGCTTGACTAGTGATGACATGATTATATCATGTGCCACATGATGTCAGCACAAGTGGTTAGCAACAGACATTGTTGTCAAACAACACGGTGGAGCCCATAAAAAAACTAAAAACACAATTGTGGTGACACAAGAGCAATTGCTAATAGAATGGCACAGTGATGACTGCACCATAATGAAATATTGACAGAAATGGAAACTAACAAATAGTATAGAGACATTTTCATCTTGAGAATCACCATTTTCAAAAGACTTTATTCAGCTAATACTGTTCAATACCATTTTCTGGGATATTTGGGGAAACAGCCTGTGTTTTTGGAGTGCTTCTAGCTTTATATCCAGTGGACTTGGCACTCCCGTTCCAGATGGCAGATGAACAGCTTGAGAAATGCAATTTTTGTCACCTAGTGCAAAGCAGAACTTTAGAGCCGCTATTTCAAGATATAAAGTCATTTGGAGAAAACCAAGGTAATAAACTGGGAAGGTAAATGCTTTTTAAGCCCAAAAAATAATGGAGAATTCAATGTGGTTAGGGAACATCTTAAAGTATCTTATTAAGGGGCCTTATTTAGTTACTATCAATACAATTATTACTTTTGAGGTTTTATAAAAGGATGGATAAAAATGATTTTTGTTCATATAATAGAGTAAGGGGATCAAGTACTGAAATTCTGTAATACTATTTGTTTGAAAAGTTTAAATATTCTTGACTAGTATGTAAGATTCAAGAGGAAATAACCTATGGAAATCAAATTTTCTCATGTGCCTAGTTACAACACTAAATTTTGACATGTTACAGTCGAGCAACATATATTAATTGGCAAAAAACAGGAGACCTTAGCACTGTGGGTTGTGATTGTCTGTTAAGCATGGTGGAACATTGCTGTGTCCCTTCTGATAAAAGGGATTACTTTCAGGATGGCAATGCTCCAAGCCACAGGGCACAAGTTGTCAATGAGTATTTGTAGGAGTAGAAGAATAAAACTACTCATACTCACTAAATTTCAACAGCATACAGCCTTTCTGGAACTGGCTGACAAGTGCTAAATGAAGGAAATAGAATGACAGATTTATGAAGTAAAGGTTGTTATAGCTGGGAAAAAAGAAACTAATAGATCCATTTTTACTGGTTGTATAGTGAAGTCTTAAATCCTGTTTAAATAGTTTTGCTGGTATTTATATTTTTGTGCATTACCTTGAGATATTTAAAGACACGATTGTGTCATTTTGACGAGATGACGAATCATTTGACATTTTAAAACACACACACAAATTCACATAATGCTGTGCTATTAATATTAGTCCACTTTCCTGCACTGAATAATATTTACCAACAAATCAGTACACTTTATTCTCCTTTTTAGAGAAATAAATCTCATTATTTTTGCCTAAGCAAATGAGGTTCAGTGTGAACTGTGAACCTGCTGATCTTACAGTGTACTTTATAGAAGAGTTGTGTTCAAAGTGGAGAAAATTTACATTTACATGAGATGAAACCAGGAGGCAGAGGGTCACAGACTTCAAACAAAAGATGCCACAAACAAAAGGCAGGAGCTGTGGGAAAGAGGATTGATCTGAGAGGTTTCTTAACAGCTCCAGTAGACTTCAGTTATATTGATAGTAGTATCACTAAGTCTACCAAAATCATCTATTCATGACAAAAATAAAAATATAAATACAAATACTATTCAGCAGAGAATGGATTTCCAGTGGCAAAACTGTGACCACGATGACTCAGGGTAAAGTATGGTTTCAATTAGACCCTCCAGGAAAAACAGAAACATGTATTATGGTGTAAACGGCTGCTCTTCACTCCAGTTTTGGTGCACTGGATCAATAACAGGCAATGTGATTTGCCAGAGTGAACGGTGCTCTGAAAGTGAATCGCTGAAGAAACTGTCGGAAATATAAAGCAAAGCATGTAGGGAAACCCTGGGAAGCTAAAGGGCATACAATTTAACAGTGGGTTTTTACTGATGACAAGAGGATATTTGACCAAGTAGACATCAAGAGTATCTGTTCTCCTCATAGAAAAGGCACTCTTAAAAATAATGGTTCTTTAATAGCATTTTATGGTTCTTGAAAGGGTTAGGTGGTTCCTCATAGAACCTTTGCTTGACAAAGTACCATTTTATTCTGGAAAGAGGTCACTACATATTAAATTGGTTCTT
Source organism: Polypterus bichir lapradei (assembly GCA_026402145.1). Taxonomy (NCBI): domain Eukaryota; kingdom Metazoa; phylum Chordata; class Cladistia; order Polypteriformes; family Polypteridae; genus Polypterus; species Polypterus bichir. The sequence continues at coordinate 65,588,306 of JANRMT010062790.1, read as the reverse complement.
TGTGCTCTGAAAAACTACCTAATATGTAGGAAAAAAAGCAGAAATCTTTAATATATGGTATGCTACCCAGCAGGATGCTAACAAATCTCACCAACTATGGAAAAACCTAGTAGGTCACATCTTTCGAGTTTTCGGCAAATTGAGATAATTATGTTGCCCCCATAATTAACAATCTGTAGATTTCATTTTTTTTCCTGAGCTTCACGTACACGATATTGTTGTTATCACAAATCAACAACACCTGCCATTTATATCACACAGCCGCTGCATTTAAATCACGTGATCGTAATCCAACATTTTCATTGGTAGAGGGTCTTTCCTCATTGGTCTGTGGAGTTGCTAAGTTTTTTACTAGCTTCTTCCATCGTGCTATGACCGGAATGAAGACATATTTGGACATCACCACTACCTTATAACATCAGGAAAGGCCTAGTAACTCCAAAAATAAAAAAAAAATCAACTTTGAAAAAAAAGCAGTTACTAGGTTTTTCAATTGCACGTGAGAAATTAAGAAAACCTGGACTTAGCTTGTGTTTTTGTAAGCAAGAGTCATAAAATTTCACAAATCTATTATCATCTATTCATGGTTGTTTTATGTCTGAAGCCTGTTACAGATCTAAGTAAATAACAACGTTGGTGTGGATGAGTCTTTTGGGAACCAAAAATGGTTCCCCTATGGCATTGATCAGAAGAACCACTCTGGTAACTTTATCTTTAAGAGTCTAGGAACAAGGAGAGTTGAAAGAGGCTGGTGAAATATTTTCAATCTAGCAGGTGACACCCTGCTACCAAAAAAGTAAGCAGCTGTTTGAGGGCCTGGCAGCACTTATAAGTCCCAGTAGGGCTCAGTGACACTGGGACAGCTTTGGCTTCCAGAAAGCACTTTAAAGTGGTGGCTATGTAAAGAACCACACCTGATGTTGGAAGACATTTTCAGTAATTAATACTGAAAACTCATGTAAAATCAGAGAATGTAAAAAAACAAATATCAGGATTTTTGTATACCAGCACATTGAAATGTATTTTTCTCTGTTGAAATTGTGATGGACAGAATGTTTCATTATTTTTATAAGTCTCAATTGAATAATGCAACAACTGAGAAAAAATGTCAATGTCTTCTAATGAATGTGCATCATTTCTCAAAATTAGTCTGATATATTTCTTTACTAGAACATTCTGATAACAAGAACATAGTATAGAACTTTTGTGAACTGCGCAAATGTACTGTAGAATGAGTGGTATCCATGTAAAAGAGAAAGACAATAGAATTTGTCTCTTTAGGGCACACAAGTTTTTTTTTATAACAAGTTATTTGAAAGTCAATCCACATTATCTTTAAACAATATAAAAATGTACAATTCTTCCCTGTAGGTTTTTGTGTCTGTCTTGGGTTGTTAGAGTTAAAGATTATAGACAGTGAGGTACAGTTTCCTGTGACCTTCTGTGGGTATCATGATCTGGCTGGGTGGATAACAAATGTTTTCTGTTAAGTTAGCAGTAATGATGATACATTTTACTTTGCAGAAGTCAAGTACCTGAACAAAATTCATAATACAAAGCAACAGTTTTAAATGAGAGGGTCACAAAAACAAATATATTTGTGTAAAAAAGTATATTAGACATAAAAAGAAGCAAAAAAAACATTTCCAAAGCAAGATATTCACCTAATGATTGTGCTGTCAGATTAAAGAGTAAATCTGTGCCTGGATTGGAGTGACTAGATGCGTAGACAAACAGGAATGGGACAGCCGATAAATAGGTTGAGAGAAGGCAGACAAGAGTGCATTCCCTTAAGGTGGGGATTTGCTGCATATGCAACGCAAAGGAGAAGGAGCTTATGGAGCAGGAGTGGGCAAACTCATAGAGATGTACAATATTCTGGCAGGTAATAAGTTGTATGTGGTGTCATCCAAAAGATAAATAAATAAGCCAAGGTATGGTACTAAAGAGTGTACATTTTAGCTGCTTACTTGCTTTTGTTCTGTTTGTGCATTTTTAAAGATTTTATCAGGAATTGATTTGGTTGGCAGTGGCATACTTGAAAGCAGAACTTTGAGTGTGAATCCAGATCTACGTACTGTTAAGAAATGTAAAAGAAAGAACAGAGCAGTTCTCCATTAGTGGTTCAACATAAATGGATTGTCTCTGTACTTCAACCTACGTGTATGGTAAGACAAGAAGTAAAATGTGCTTGCCAGCAATGGCGTCCCAACTATGCCTTCAGAGAACGGGAGTTTTTTTTTTCAAGCTTATCATCCTTGAGTCAGAAAAGAGAGTTACAGCTCATTACAATTTTGTTAATTTATCTTTTACTTTATTCTTCATATATTACAATAGTATGAGTTAACTGCAATGGGCAAAACCTGTTTATTGTCCCAAATTTAAGAATCAGTATTTAGACAGAAGTGAGGCACATATGAAGCTCAGGTTGCCATCCTTCATAGTGAATTTGAATCTCGCTTTCAGAACTTTACGGACCACAAGACAGATTTTTCAAATTTTCCATTCACTTTTGCTGTTAATGTGGACGATTCTGCAGAGGATTTAATTTAAAATGTGCAATTGTAATTTTAAAAATAAGTCTACCAAATTTTCTTTCCTTCATTTCAACCAATCGGACAATACTCAGGCTGTGCTTCCAGTGATATGTAACCTGCTCTGCATCACTCTTTGATAGCACATAGAGCTGCAAGCGGGTGTTTACTTAATTGTAATTACTTTACAATTTTTTATCTCTTATTGATGTTTGAAATGTGTTATTAATAGCTTATATTAAAAGTTCTTAGAATCAAAAGAACAATTAGCAAACTAATTTTAGTCATTAACACATGTGCTAGTTTACCTTGTTCATAGGCACACCTTGATTTAATATACGGCAAACTACCATCATTGTCATTATTGACAATTCGGCCCACCACCACAAAGGTTTACCAACCCCTGTTACAGAGGATTAAATTGAATGATTGCTTAAGTAAATATGCACATAGCTGATGGATAGTTAATAATAAGCAAAGTTGAACAGACAGGTAGTCACTCAATTATGTTGTCAAAAAATATTAAGAGTCACCACTAAAAAAAAAAAAATCCCCATTAAACAAATAATCTCAACAGATTTCAGGACCCACTCAGAGGGAACACAGCTGGCTCAACTGAGCAAGACATCAACTACTCTGAGAAAGATGGCCAGTTGGACAGGGACGAATAATCAAAAACAAAACTGTTCTCAACTGGCCATAGTTCATCAATGAAGTAATGGACAGTTATACCTTCTTCTCCATGTGTTTTAACAAATATGCTTTTATATGTGTTCCAGTTCTGTATTTAGTAATTAGTATAAGCTGAACTTGTATTATAACTGAGAATTGTTCATACTGCTATACAAAAAATATTGTATTGTAAATATTCAGGTAGCACAGCTGCACAGGAGTTAATGCTGATGCTTCACAGCTGTCTGGAAGGGTTTACAGGTCTTTCAGGGCTTCCGTGCTTTTCTCCCACATTCTAAAGATTTGTGCCATGTTAATTGTTGATACTGTAATGGCCCAGTGGGAGTGAATATGGGTGTGCTCTGCAATGGACTGACACCTTATTTGTATCTGCTGTCACACACGTGTGAATAGGAGGACACTGAGTGGACCAAAAAAGGTAATTCCATGCCAGGCCAGGGGTTGGTGGGGTGCACTAAACTCTCCTCTGTTGCCTCTGCAGACTAGATACGGGAAACATGACACTTGCGTTCCAGAGCCCCGAAAGACGTCACTTCCGGTTCCAGTGCCACCAGGAAACATCACTTCTGGTCCCGGCATTCAAGATGACATCATTGCCGGGACCTGGTCTATAAAGACGTCATTTTAATTAAATGATTCAGTTCATCTTGAAACTCGACTTCAGTGCTTATTTAAAAACCATTGCAGCCAGGTATAATATATGGGTGGCTGCCCCAAACCTTTCTGTGTGTCCGAGGCTGAATTATTTCACACTGCATTACATTTACTGCTGCCAGGATGGTATCTGACTCTATGATGGGTAAAAATAATTCAGGTGGTTTGAGCTTGCTGTTATTTCAGGACATGTTTTTATATTTGAGTTATTTTTTAATATAGATCAGGCTTGTTCAGAGACAAATTTGTGAAATGCATCAAAACTCATTTCAAATTTTTAAGGTAAATCAAAAATCTTTTCTATATAGTAAAAAGTTCTGTAGGTTATATTAGATGATGAAAAAAGTTCAAAACTTAAAGAGGACTAGTTATGAACATTATTAATGACAACACAGGGGCTTGGTTTATAATGATAAATATAACAGGATTTTTACAGAAAATTTCACTTGAGAACAAAAAACACTTTCTCCTCAGATCTAAAACAGCCAATGGCACAAACACGGTGTAAATGTACGTCTGTTAGAAGGTATTACAGCAAGAGAAAAGCAAGTTAGCCTTGAAGAATCCTTATATTACCAGTAACTGATAAGATGCTATCAATTTATGAAGTCCTAAATCATAGTAAAGCTGCAACAGTTCTAACAATCGGCAAGCCTATTACACATACATCAAATTTTGAAGGTTTATTTCCTTTTTACACCTCCATGACCAGTTGGCAAAGGTAAATAGCTTGAAATCATCTGTGAGGAGATTAGCTCAGGAGTTTCCTGGGGTGCCAGTCTGATTTTGATGGAAATACTACCTTTAGGTTATCCAGCAGTACCTAGCAATACTTTTCAAGAAAATTGTTGTGTTGCTATGTGACAGTTTTATACCTAAAAGCTTTAGCCAAGCAATTGCTGGCAGAATCCTAAAGCTAGATAATGGCACTTCAATGCCTAAATACAAAGTACACAATGCAGCAGACCCAAGGGTGTTTTATAAACCCCTAATTAACTCTTTTAGATGCCTTGAAAGCTTCCAAATCAAAATTTTGGGGGGGTGCCTGAAAATACATTTTAAAATCCTCTTATATAGGGGTGACTCTAGGAACCTATGAACCTATCTAAGGTGTTATAAACAACTTGCTGCTTATTACTAGATTTGTGAGAAAGATCTACAGACTCTGCACAGAAGGGCACCTGAGGGCAATAACCTTCCAGGCTGGGTAGGCATAGGGAGAATTCATGAATGAGGGAGTAAACTTTCAGAGAAGAAGTATAAATAAGAGCCTCATGCAGCCATTAATGCTTGCCATGGTCTTAGTAATGCTGAAAAGGGAAACGGTGGAGAGCAGAAAGTGCTGGGACCTGCTGATAGTGACAGCGTACAAGTTGCAGGGGAATATTTCCATACCATCAAAATTGCCAGAATCTGCCTTCTGTGCTCTTAGCTGTGCTCAGAGTAGCAGCACAGGTCTGTGGCAGTGTGGAAAACTGGTTCACAAGATATTTAATTCACAAAATGAAATAAACATTGTGGCATTGCACACATAGCATCTAAATTTTTAAGTCTCATGAAAAGTGGAGGTTCTGCGTGATGCTGCTCAGTATGGATTTTTTGTATGTGATATATCTACTTACGATATTCATATCCCCCTCCTCGAACCGCCACCTTATAGTGGTGGAGGGGTTTGCGTGTCCCAATGATCCTAGGAGCTCTGTTGTCCGGGGCTTTATGCCCCTGGTTGGGCCACCCAAGGCAAACTGGTCCTAGGTGAGGGAAGAGACAAAGAGCAGTTCAGCAAACCTTCCTTGATGAATGAAAACTTTGGACGACGTTTTCCCTCGCCTGGACGCGGGTCACCGGGGCCCCCCTCTGGAGCTAGGCCTGGAGGTGGGGCTCAATGTTGGCCGGTAGTGTGCGAGGACGAGAGGTTCCGGCTAGATATAGTCAGGATCACCTCGACGCACAGCTTGGACTCTGGAACCAATCTCCTTGAGAGGGGCTGGACTCTCTAACACTCTGGAATTGTCCCCGGTGAGAGGCGCCGAGCGGGTGTGGGCATACTTATTGCCCCCCAACTTGGAGCCTGTTCATTGGGGTTTACACTGGTGGACGAGAGAGTAGCCTCCCTCCACCAAACAGCAGTTTGGAGTACCCACCCTTTTTGGAGTCCCTGGAGGGGGTGCTAGAGGGCATACCTTCTGGAGACTCCCGCGTTCTACTGGGAGACTTCAATGCTCACATGGGCAATGACAGTGAGATCTGGGAGGGCGTGATTAGGAGGAATGGCCCCCCGATCTGAACCCGAGCGGTGTTTTGTTATTGGACTTCTGTGCTCGTCATGGATTGTCCATAACAAACACCATGTTCAAGCATAGGGGTGTTCATATGTGCACTTGGCATCAGGACACCCTAGGCCTCAGTTTGATGATAGACTTTGTGGTCGTGTTATCGGACCTGCGGCCACATGTCTTGGACACTCGAGTGAAGAGAGGGGCAGAGCTGTCAACTGATCATCAACACCTGGTGGTGAGTAGGCTTCGATGGTGGGGGAGGATGCCTGGTAGGCCCAAACAAGTTGTGAGGGTCTGCTGGGAACGTCTGGCAGAGTCCCCTGTCAGAAGTAGCTTCAAATCCCACCTCCGGCAGAACTTCGACCACATCCCAAGGGAGGTGGGGGACATTAAATCTGAATGGGCCATGTTCCGTACCTGTATTGTTGAGGTGGCTGACCGGAGATGTGGCCGTAAAGTGTCATCGGTGCCTGTCATGGCAGCAATCCCTGAACCCGTTGCTGGACACCGGTGGTGAGGGATGCCGTCAAGCTGAAGAAGGAGTCCTACCGGACCCTTTTGTCCTGTGGGACTCTGGAGGCAGCTGATAGGTCAGGCAGGCCAAGCGGAATGCGGCTTTGGTGGTTGCTAAGGCAAAAACTCGGGTGTGGGAGGAGTTTGGGGAGGCCATGGAGAATGACTTTCGGACAGCTTTGAGGAGATTCTGGTCCACCATCCGGCGTCTCTGGAGGGGGAAGCAGTGCAGTGTCAACACTATATATGGTGGGGATGGTGCGCTGCTGACCTCGACTCGGGATGTTGTGGGTCGGTGGGGGGACTACTTCGAAGACCTCCTCAATCCCACTAACATGCCTTCCAATGAGGAAGCAGAGCCTGGGGATTCGGAGGTG
>JANRMT010062790.1:65534012-65581156 GCA_026402145.1 Polypterus bichir lapradei | reverse complement strand
CCCCCCCCCCCCCCCCCCCCGGGATTGAGGTCACTGAGGTGGTCAAAAAACTCCTTGGTGGCAGGGCCCCGGGGGTGGATGAGATACGCCCGGAGTTCCTCAAGGCTCTGGATGTTGTAGGACCGTCTTGGTTGACACGCCTCTGGAACATCGCATGGACAGGGACAGTGCCTCTGGATTGGCAGACCGGGGTGGTGGTCTCCCTCTTTAAGAAGGGGGACCGGAGGGTGTGTTCCAACTACAGAGGGATCACACTCCTCAGCCTCCCTGATAAAGTCTATTTGGTGGTCCTGGAGAGGAGGGTCCATCAGATAGTTGAACCTCGGATTCAGGAGGAACAGTGTGGTTTTCGTCCTGGTCGCAGAACAGTGGACCAGCTCTACACCCTTAGCAGGGTCCTGTTGGGTGCATGGGAGTTTGCCCAACCAGTCTACATGTGTTTTGTGGACTTGGAAAAGGTGTTCGACCGTGTCCCTCGGGGAATCCTGTGGGGTTACTCCAAGAGTATGGGGTACCAGACCCCCTGATAAGGGCTGTTTGGTCCTTGTACAATCGGAGACACGGTCAGAGCTTGGTCCGCATTTCCGGCAGTAAGCCGAACCCGTTTCCAATGAGAGTTGGACTCCGCCAGGACTGCCCTTTGTCACCAATTCTGTTCATAACTTTTATGGACAGAATTTCTAGGTGCAGCCAGGGTGTTGAGGGGGTCCAGTTTGGTGGACTCAGGATTGGATCACTGCTTTTTGCAGATGATGTTGTCCTGTTTGCTTCATCAGGCCGTGATCTTCAACTCTGTCTGGATGAGTTTGCAGCTGAATGTGAAGTGGCTGGGATAGGAATCAGCACCTCCAAATCTGAGAGCATGGTCCTCAGCTGGAAAAGGGTGGAGTGTCCTCTCAGGGTTGGGAGCGAGATCCTTCCCCAAGTGGAGGAGTTCATGTATCTCCGGGTCTTGTTCATGAGTGAGGGAAGAATGGAGAGTGAGATCGACAGGCAGATCGGTGCGGCATCCGCAGTGATGCGGGCTCTGCATCAGTCTGTTGTGGTGAAAAAGGAGCTGAGCCGTAAGGCAAAGCTCTCAATTTACCAGTTGATCTATGTTCCTACCCTCACCTATGGTCATGAGCTATGGGTAGTGACTGAAAGAACAAGACTGCGAATACAAGCGGCCAAAATGAGTTTCCTCCGCAGGGTGTCTGGACTTTCCCTTAAAGATAGGGTGAGAAGCTCAGTCATCCGGGAGGGGCTCAGAGTAGAGCCGCTGCTCCTCCACATCGAGAGGAGCCAGATGAGGTGACTTGGGCATCTGATCAGGACGCCTCCCTGGTGAGGTGTTCCAGGCACGTCTAACCGGGAGGAGACCCCGGGGAAGACCCAGGACACGCTGGAGGGACTATGTCTCTTGGCTGGCCTGGGAACGCCTCGGGATTCCCCTGGAAGAGCTAGAAGAAGTGGCCAGAGAGAGGGAAGTCTGGGTATCTATGCTCAAGCTGCTGCCCCCGTGACCCGATCTCAGATAAGCGGAAGAGGATGGATGGATGGATGGATATTTATATCCTAAGTCATGGTATTCTGCTCAGCATACACTATATTCCACTGTACCACAGGAAGATTTCAATGTTTAGCCAACAATGGAACAGTAATGGGACTGCTTAATTGCTACAGGGTATTTCACATTCTGCCTAAATTTTCTCCGTAATATTTAGGTTAAACTTTTAATTTTAATATATATGGACATCTATATATATCTATTGTAATAAAATAACAAAGCTTCCACAACGGAAATGAGTGGGGGACCGTCCCCGTATAATGTCCAATGGAGAAAGAATTCAAAAAAGGCAAAATCGTGGATCAAATACTTTTTACAGCAGTTGACAATGGTGAATTACAAAGATGGCATTTTTATACTATAACAAAATGGCGGGCAGAAATGATATGGCAGGAGATGATGTCGTAACTGGCAGACGGATGTGACATCATCAGAAGGAACAGGAAGTGATGTAATGGTGGATGTGCCGTCATTGAGATGGAGTTGGATGTAACGTCATTGCGATTGATTCGGAAGTGACATCATCAGTTGGAGCTGGATAACGAAGTGACATTTGGTGGCTATCTTGGGAACCTGGAAGTATGGGAGCTATTTTATTTTTCTTCTTTTGGTCTGATGAAAAAGACAAAGAGGTATAGTATCGCAAATCAACCCATTGTCTCGCAATGTTTCACTCACTTCAGGGCTTGTTGACTGCCTCCTAAGCACACGTGTGTGACACTATAAAATGACGGGGTGCCAGCCTGAAAACTTGGAACAAATTAAAGCTACAGAAAATGAGGAGAAACCAAATGCTTTATAATCTGCAAACTAGTGCTTCATCCCATGTTACTTCTAGGAATTAATGCCTGCAGTGATCCCTCAAAAGGCTAACAGTTACTGCAATCTCCTTATAGAATGAGGAAACACATCTGCTACCCTGAGATAATGAAGGCATTAAGCCATCTGGTTTGGAGGCCAGACCTTTTAAGGGCAGTTGAAAGCTCATGTGAGCAGGGACATCAGGAGCTGCTAGAGGGATTTCTTGAAAAATAAAAACAAAAGGCTGTCACTGACCCTGGAGTTAACCCATAGATGCAGTTAAATGCTGTCTTAATGCCAGTGGCTAATTTGTAGGTTTACAGGGTCATTATTGTCATGTGTACATGGTACAGTGAAGTGCTTACTTATATATCAGTTGAGTGCTGGTGTGAGATTTCCCAGTTAAGTTTTGGTTTTCATCGGCTTTCTCCTTACTGTTTTAGCTGACAATTGCCTTCTGCTTAGTATGTTTTGGTTCCCACATATCAGTAATTGATGTTTCCTTGCTGCTATGGGTCCTGGATATCTGTATTTGATTTGTTCATATATGTTGGCCTTTACTGGATTTAACACAAGAACCTCAAGAACCCTTTGCCTTAGTAAGAGGTATACAGTAAATGTTTAGAGTAAGGATAGAACCTGAGCTGTACTTTGATATCCACCTTTCTCCAAACAGATGATTATGCAAATAAAATAAAATCTAAGACTCAGTACAAACACAGAAAAATATTGCATGTTTTATGAATATCAACATACCAACCCTTTGTAAAAAGAAACAGTGCTGTGAAAAAGTATTTGCCTCCTTCCTGATTTTTATTTTTTTTTTGCATGTTTGTCACATTTAAATGTTTCAGATTATCAAACAAATTTAAATATTAGACAAAGATAACCCAAGTAATTGCAAAGTGCTGTTTTTAAGTGAATTAATTGATTAACAAACAATCCTTGTGGTTTTCTCCAGTGGTTACCATTCAGCCAAACAATGTTTTGAATGACTGATCCACTATTATAAGGGGGTTTTAAAAATAATTGCCATGCTTATCATATAAGCTGTAATTGATACACCTCACAAGAATAGAGTAAAATTCTGCTGTTAAAGCAATTAAATGCCTGATCTGGGCAAAATGGTATTCTGCTGGCCTTGCATTTAGTGGCAGCAGTAGCATTGCTTTATTTGGAAAATCACGATAGCTTTGCGAATTGGATGTCATCTGATGATCCACCACACTACACCAACAACTTTAAATTGTGCTCTCCTCTCTCACTCTCCAGGTTCCTTCTACCCTTAAATAAATGTGTCTCCCCTTTTGAAAAATATTACAGTCCCTTATATCAGAGCTCAGCAGCTCACACTGGGAACCACAAGCAAGGATCATCCGCTTACCCTCTGAAAGTGATACCCTATTACCATTACAATGGAAACATGTTCAAAAGAGTGGCTGTGGCAGGAACAAATAAAAAACAGAATATGTAGATCTGTTTGGGGTCTATGATGGCTGTATTTCAATTTATTCTTTATAAGCTCAGTTTAAATGGGTTATTCACCAGCTTTTCTGATCCATTGGAATTGCTTGATGTCATCTATGCTCCTTTTCCTTTGTGCTATTCTTTGCAATAATTGTTTGTTATATTTTTTTGTGATAATAGTTTCTTTCCTTGTGTTTATTTTATTTCATTACCATGTGTTTTGAGTAAGTTCTTTAATTTTTCTCGTAAGCTTTACTAGTTTCACAAGGGTGTTTAGAATGAAGTTACCTTGCAGGCCATCCAGTGGCTGTTCTTCTGTTAGGCTTAATGTTAGAGCACTGCACAGACCAGAGGCAGCTCTCTGTCACACAGAATCAGTAGTGTACGATAATTTATTGACACTGCTCTACTGGCAAGTTGTTTGCCTGCCTATGAAAAGGTCATGTCAGATAAAGAAGCATTGGAATCTTCAGATAGAAGGCCCAGCACTGACTCTGCTGTACAATGGCCAGTAGTGGGGAGGCCACTAGATGGTTGAGGTGTGTGTGGCTTGTCTGACTTATTTTCAGCAGTCTGGCTGTAGTGCTTCAATTAGCTGATGGGCAGATACTGTTGTTTTTATTTATATTAATTACTTTCTACTTTGTTTTAATGTATTTGAGCAACTATGTATCCTTATATTTGAAAGTTCTGAATTTAATGAATGGTATAATCTAGTCTTGCATTTTGCCTTGTGAGTTGATGTGGGTGGTGCTCTACATCTGCACTTGGTGAGGAGAGTTTTGTAAGAACAAAGTAGCTTGTACTATTGTGTTGTATTTCTGAGGTGATATTGAGGTGATATCCTCTGTGAAGATGATTACTTTTGTTCTGTTTTGTGTATTGCATTTACCCCATTTTTTGATACCCTTTGTGTGTACAACCTACCTGGAATGGGGGTCTCTCTTTGAATCGCCTTTCTCAGTATTTCATCCATTGTTTTTTCCCTACAATGTTTTTTAGGGGAGTGCTTTCATGTTTTCTTAGGGAGTTGAAGTTAGCATGCAGTCAAAAAAATGGCCTGTTATTGCCAGTTGAGGCATTGCTTGTTTGATTTTGGGTCATACAAGAGAAAAACTGTTGTTGTTATTTACTGTGATGAGCATTGTGATAATAACAGAGTGGGAGGAGTGGAGAGGGGAGAGTTGAACAAACACTACTGACACAAGATAAAGAGGTCTGGAGAAAAAGAAAGAGAAAGACGGAGGAAAGGGAGACCTCTATGGTAGTCATATACTGTAGTTGGCAATGTCAGCTATTGTGCAAGCCACCCACCTGATAGGCATGTTTAGTCAGTCCCAGAGAAGCACGCAGATTCTAATTTTACTTTCTAGTTATTTCTGCCTTTCTGTGAGTCCCACTCCATAGTTATTTTCATTAAAAAGGCATTCATTTTTTGATTACCTTGGCAGTTTTGGAGTTTTGTTCTGTAAATTGCCAATCACAGCCACTTAGCATTTCTGTAACTCTTTTTCTTAAGCAGTTAAAGCTAAGAGGGGTTAAGTGCAAATAAAATAAGCCTAAACAGAAAGGATGAAAACATATATAAGGTATAACATAGATAACCTGTATTATTTTTATTATGTTAGAGTATATGACAAAATGGCATTTTAAAATTTAATAAATATGCAGAGGTCATCCAACTGAAAATTAGAAAAATATTAACAAAAATCTTAACAACTCAAATCTTCTGAAGTTGCTGTCCCATCCGTCCCCACTGAACCCCTAACTAAGATTCTGTAGTACAATGAAGATTTGATTAACGGTTGTGCTTCCTTCATTTCCCTCCAGCAAATTTTTCTTCGCCCCCCTAATTTATTAGAAAATGAATGCAAGAAGCCACAACATTGAACTGGCTCTGAGTCACTGTTTATTTATTAGAATTTTTTTCAAAATAACAATTTGTGTGGTTAGTCTCTTTCAAATTGTTTTTAATTATGGTTTAAAAAAACAGTGCCATAGTAATCCATTCATGAGCTCCCTGCCATTCTGAGAAGCATGCCACTGACTAAGAGCACAGAAGTGTGACAGAGGGAGCATTCCTGTACCTAATCTGTGAGATGTGCTTAAGCACCTTGCCTAATGAAGCAATTCAGAAGCTGAAATTAAAGCTGACAAGTTCAATTCCACGTTTCTAATTGAGTGCATTTACCTCGATTGGTCTGCAGCACTTCTGTGCAGATACAGGGTTCATTCTCCTCTGCAAAGCACCATAACTTCTCTTTGGTGTGTATCCAAGGGTGCACTCAATCTTCACGCTGTAACTTATAGTGTCCTGAGGCATTATGACATCCCATCAGAACGGTTGCTAGAAATCATTTCCAAATGTTTTTTCTTGCATTCTGTGTAACATCCACTGATTAAGACCTCTAGTCACAAAGAAACAAGAACAGAGGTTGGGAAAAATTGAGCACGGGAGTTACTTGTGGTAACTTTCTGGTAAAGAATCACACTTGCAGGAGAAACTGAATAAATCAACATAATAAAATGAAAGAAATATACTTCAGCATTCTATTCAGCACAAATGCATCAGCATTTTCTTCACCATGTCCCTGCAGTTAATTGACCTCCTCCCCTTCATTTATTAGAAGATGAAAGTGGGATGTTGTGGCAGGAAATAGGCCCCCAGTAACAGATTATTATGTGAATAAAAAATAACAATTAGCATACATAAAACTTTTAAAGTGGGTATACGTAGGGTTTTTTACAGCTGTGCACAATTTTAGAGATCCTAAAATAATTAAACAGGTGGCATGAGGATGGGTTTGTTGTTTCAATTGCTTTACAAGCAGATTTTTTAATCATATTTTTTATATATGACTATATTGCACATACCCAGAGGTTGTAGACAGTAACTGGGAAATCACTCACTGTGTTACTCTATGGGGAGGATAAAAACACATTGCTTCTTTGTGGGGGTGCAACCTAAAAGACCATTTGAGATTAAATATTGTTTTCTAAATTGAACTTTTTTTTTATTGAAGGTAGCTTATTTTCGTGATTTGTGCAATACTTATTATTCTCCTTCCTAGTTACATTTTTTTTTCAATCTGCATCTGTTTTTTATCTTCATTCTGGCTTCTGTTCTTAGCTTTATTTATGGTTCCCATCTCTGTTGTAGCATGAAGAGTATGGACATTCCTAATTATCAATTGACACGATCCACCTTATTGTCCTTCTCCTCCAATATAATCAAATTGTTCAGACTTTAAAAAAAATCTATTTTAGTCTGGGCCAGTATCAACATCATCATCATCTGCTAAAGTGATACTGTTAATACATCTACTTGAGCACTTATACACTCACCCATACTTAGATCCCATGTCTCCAACTTGGTAAAACTCCTGTACTTTGTTGTACCTTAAGCTCCTGCCTCTGCACATCATCAATAGATCATCAGACAAGATCAGTGCTATATAAGTACACAAGCCAAGTGAGAAATAATTACTAGCATGGAACTCCACCTTTACAGGATAGCCTTGTCACTTTGTTGCTGGTATGCCACATACCTTACATACCCCTTTATTATACATCAGTGTTACCCAGAGAGGACAAAGACACAGCATGAAGTACTGCTGGTGGTGTCAAATGTGTTTTACAGCAGGTATTAGTGAATGCTTCATGTAACGGGAAAAACGGGACAGAGCAGGAGTAGATTCAATCTCCCATAATTTGTATATAGAGTTCTATATTTAAATTCAATTCAGTGTAGTGTTCTTCACTAAGGACAGGCTCAGAGCGCATACACTTTCAAACAGAATGGACTAAAAGAAGTGTACTTGTGCAAAACGATTCAATGTTTACCTACAGATATTCACACCTGTATAAAGGAATATTAACACATAAACAGATGTTGGCTAATATGTAATAGAACCCATGCTAGTAGATGATCAGGCTAGCCTGCAGTGTTACACAGGAAAACAATTCCAGTCAACTTTCTTGTGAAATGATCAATGTCAAAGTCTGGCTTCTGTAGACCATAATGTCCTTGGCATCCAAAAATATCATACAACACCTATTGGAGAGCGCACCTGCCCTGTATATGATGGTTTGGAGTTCTGTGTGTTACCATACATGCCAGTCCTGCTCAAGCCATTTGAAATGTCACTGGCAGGAGGAGTATGTTAGCTGCAGTAGCATTGGTATCCAATTGGAAAGTAAAATACTAAGAAGAGTATGAAAATAGTAAAATATCACTAGAAGCTGATAACAATGATAGCAAAGGTTTTAAAAATAAAAAATAATTACCACACACAAGCAGACCCCAAGTCATGACCTAGATCAAAAATAACCAAAATTCGAAAATCTGTGGCAGCAGTATATCTTGTGACTCAGACATTGTATAAAGGACGATCTTTAGATTCAGCTAAGAGATGGTGGCAGGCCGAGAAGTACAGCAGTGGCCAAAATGAATACCAAGGTTTTTAGAGGAGTTTGGTAGTAAACATCATCAAGCAGCACAACTAAACGTCATGTGAATGGAAGGCCAGAGTGAGCCCTAAAAAAATATGAACAATGGTGAACTACCATATGCTTTTCCTTCTTCTTTCCTAACATTTGTCCCATGCTAAGGCAGGGTCTGCTGCTTTCGATACCTTCCTCCACTTCTTCCAATCTAGGGCATCTTCCGGGTCGAGGTCAATCTGTTGTATGTTCTCATTGATTCTGTTGGGCCAGGGCTTTTTGGGTCTTCCACATGATCTGTTGCTGTTTGGGCTGAATTGAAGGGCAATCTTGACCACTGTCTCTTCTTCACTACGCAGAACATGTCCATACCATCTCAATCAAGCCGCTCACATCCTCTCAATGATGTGCGCCTACCCTCATTCTTCTCCTAATGTACATGTTCATGGCGTGATCCCACCTCATGAGTGTGAGAGACTATCGGAGCATCTTTATCTCCATCTTATGGAGTGCCTTTTCTTGTTGTGTGATGGCACCCCAACATGCAATGTCGTAAAGGGCCATTGGTTGAATGACGGTCTTGTACACTTTTGCCTTGATGTAATTCAGCATACATCGATTGCACAGGATGCCTGTGACTTGTTGCCACTTGAGTCACGCTGTGGTAACACATACACTGGTGTCAGAGAGTGTGCTACCTTGGGCGCTTACACAGGAACTCAGGTATTCCCAGCCCACAATGTATAGACAGAACTTGCAACTACCAGACTTCTGTGCAAGAACCAAGTTATTTTAACTCCTTTCTTCTTAGTTTTTATCCATAGACTGTTTTTACCCATAATTTCATTTTCAGTTTCGTTTTAAGAACTTCTGACAATTTTTATTTATTTATTGTGACCAAATATTTATTAAACTACAAAACAAGCACCTTAACGGTGAAGATAAGCCATTCTGACAGGAATTAAAATAAAATAAAACCCTATGGTCTTATTTTTATTTGTGCTGACTTACTTCAGATTTTTTTTTATTTTGAGAAAATAATTCCAGTTTAGTTTTTATTTTAGCTTAAAAAAACAATTATCCAATGAAAATTAGGAAATGAATGCTAAGCTTACATTGCAAAGAGATTCAAAAAACATATAGACATTCCATGAAACTCTTTTTACTTCAGCCATCTATGGAGAGATTTATCTTCTCCACTCCTTCTTGTTAACTTGTGCCATTTGTGTTTTAGCACTGTCGATTTGTTCAAGGAGCAGGCTGCTTACTGTGGCGCCGCTAGGCGTTTTAAACTTCTTACCAAGTACTTCAATATGAAGTAATTTATACATCCTTTTTAGACATTTCTGTTTAATTAATAGTTGTACCACTTTAATATCACTCTTTTTTTGTTTCATTGACCAAGTTGACAAAACAGCAGCTTTCCGCATAGGCAATATAACTGTCATTTTTCCTTCTTTGGAAGGTTTGTGTTTTTTCAGTTCTCAATCTCTTTGTAGACTTCTTTATGAAAGCAATTTAAGAGTGTTTTTAAACTTGTTGTGTTCTTTCACTTTACTTGAACTTTTCAAAGCAACTATCTGTGCCATTGATTATTCACTTACTCTCGTTACTTTCAGTGTCTTATTCCAAGTACTCAAAGACAGGACCTTCCTATCTACTATTTAATAAAACACTAAGTTTGGCTTTGCTGACTTGACAAAAAAAGAAGTGTGAATGTGAGATGCATGAAGAGGAGTAAAGGCATATAAGCCATGCAGAGACAGCTGTCATCAAAGACAGAAAGTATAAAACTGGACAGAAGGTGAGAAAGGCACCTCGAAAATAATGAAAGAGTATCAGAGTGCAGGCTTCATGGGAACATGGTTAAGAAAAAGAGCACCAGTTAAGAGGCGTTCACACACACATGCACAAATAACAAGAAAAGGCGTTGACTGTACAAGTAGGGCAAGAGAAAGCAAATAACTTTTAATTATTCCATTACCTGATTTCGACAGGTACTGAGGCTAGTTTACAACAATATGTTCCATTTTCAAAAACACATTCTAACTACTAACTACATAGCCATAAAGTGCATAGAAATTTAGTGAAATAAAAGAGGGATGATCTACAGCAATGTTCCTTCTAAAGGGAAGTTTAGTATGAGAAAAAATTTTCAGTGAGTACAACTTGATATTATACAATTTTATTATCTAGTGTTATCTTGTGTCAGTAGTGTTTGTTCCACTCTCCCCTCTCCACTCCTCCCACTCTGTTATTATCACAATGCTCATCACAGTAAATAACAACAACAGTTTTTCTCTTGTATGACCCAAAAATCAAACAAGCAATGCCTCAACTGGCAATAACAGGCCATTTTTTTGACTGCATGCTAACCTCGACTCCCTAAGAAAACATGAAAGCACTCCCTTAAAAAACATTGTAGGGAAAAAACAATGGATGAAATACTGAGAAAGGCGATTCAAAGAGAGACCCCCATTCCAGGTAGGTTGTACACACAAAGGGTATCAAAAAATGGGGTAAATGCAATACACAAAACAGAACAAAAGTAATCATCTTCACAGAGGATATCACCTCAATATCACCTCAGAAATACAACACAATAGTACAAGCTACTTTGTTCTTACAAAACTCATAGGATATTATTACATATCCTATGTAATAATCTGAAATGTATATGCATTACAGCACATATTTGAAAATGTTACTCTTATGAAAATGCCCATGTTTTTTAGAACTATTCAGGCATGAACAATTTATTCATTTATGAATTTCAACCAATGCTTAATATTGCTCAGTCCTGGAAATTTGAAAAAACTAGGGCGCTTAGCCCCCTGCTTGCTTCACTCGCCAACCACTGGGTCTGCCTAGATTCTTTGCGGTTCTGCCGCTCACATATGAGGATGCGGATGTACAATTTAAAGAGATTGTTATTTTTAAGGGAATTGTTACATATGCCTAACAGAACTAAATATTTTACATTACAGTGAGTAATTAACCATATTAAAAATAATAAAATGTAATAATTTGAAAGTAAATTATGTTTCATGTTGCATTAGAGTTATTCGTTGTGCAATACGATTTTCTTCTGTTTGGCTTTGAAATTAACACGCAAATACTTTTTAAACTTACACTTTTACTATAAAACTTCAGTAAAAACTATTTTTGGAATTCAATTTTCATTAATATTGCATTGAATTTTGATTCTGCGTTTGGACTTTCATCATGACAACACAATGTAAAACTGCCCATGATTGAATTTCGTTTCTTTCTCTCTAATAAATTAAATTACTTTTTCAAATGTTTGTCTATGAGATTTGTTAATTGTCTTTGCCAAAGCTATTCTAATGGGAAACTGTTAACGTTTTAATACAAATGACATATCAAGATCTCCTTTGTTGTCTAATGTTATCCGCAGATGTAGTACATTACCTTTCTTGGATACATCCTTCTTTCGATTCTATTTCTACAGTAATTCGTGCAGTGGAAGATGGATGGTGTTAACAGTTGTAGATATTCTTCGGGATATTGTAAGTTGATGTTTTCATCTTCCGCACGATCACCACTAACTGTTTCAGCATAGTCTATTGATACACATTTAACTAATTTTCCCTGTAACCGATCATCAATTTTGGCATTAACTCATTTGACTTCATCATTTCTCAGTGCTAGGATGGCCCATGTATTAATTTCTTCTGTTGATATCCCTTTGTGATGAAATTCTTAAATAAGATTTGGACATAATACGTCTTGGGAACTAAGTGAGGAAAGCGTTAAAATTTATAAGAACTGAGAGAGCAGGAACTGTGTCTCTCAAAAGCATTCACATGAATGAGAGGTGAGGATTACCATGTGCGTGGTTGAATATGGTTGAGAGGAGGACTTGAAAAAATCTCATGGCCAATGTGTCATCTCTTGAAAAAATCTTGTCTCGTCTCAGAATTTTTTTTTTTTGTAGAGGTAACTTACCTATGTATAATTTTTAACAGTATATTAAATACACTTACTTTTGATTTACTGATTCTTGTTTATGCCCAGATAACAATTCTCTTTGTCCATATTCTTTCCTTCCATCTCCTGGCCATTGCTCCATATTTCCTCTGGACAACTGCCTCTGATTAGGTAATCACAACACTAACGTTTGACTGCATTGTCATGTTTCTTACAAGAATTGGGAGATTCAACAAAAGGTGATAAATTTGTTAATAGGTCCTAGGTTTTGCCTGAACAGAGTTGCTGGAAATAAGGCTGTAGGTTACACAAGGACTTGCTTTGCTCAATGTCTCCTATAAACTCAGTAAAAGTGTCTTCCAACATAAAAATAGATCTTAAACAAGCACAAAAGAAACAATATTACTGAAAAAAATAAATTAAAAACATAAATGGTTAAAGATTAGGTGTCAAAGTTCAACAATGAAGTTAATGATAAAACATGTGATATAGCATTCACAAATATGCTTAACCAAATCTGGGTTTCCCTGGGTGGGAGCAGTACTGTGCAGAAGGCTGGAATAAGCCCTGAATGAGGTATATATTGCAGGGGCCACTCTCACATACACCCACACTCACATATGGATATTGTGGAATTAACAACTGACCATATGTGCCTTTGGGATGTGTAAATAAATGGGGGATTTGCAGTGAAACCCCCATGAAAACTCCACTTCAACAGCAGCTGGAACTGCATTTGAAACAAGGATGCTTGAGGCAGTAGAGCCATCACAGCCACCTCTTGTGCACAAACCCAGACTTCACTCATGCCATGCAAATTTCAAGTTGCTAGCTAATCTAATAAATGTGCATGTGTTTGTTAGGTGGAAGGAAAACTTAATACTGGTATAGAAGTCTACATAGACAGGGACCACGTAAAGACTACAACTCCAAACATCAATACAGTACCCTGGATGGCATTACGATCCAGGTTCCTGGAGCTGTGAAAAAGTAGGTTTAACCTTTGAGCCAGCAAATTGACTGTCATTGTGTCAACATTTACAGATTTAGTCAAAAAAGTTAACTGTTCTTCCAGGCCTAATTTATAAAAGGGTAACCTATGGCATCCATATGTACTGTTACAATCCTGTCTACAGCACTGTTGGATTTTCTTCTTTAACATTTCTTGTTGATGTTTAGCACTTTCACAGTTTATGCTTGGATCTCTTATTCTAGAGTTTCAGAGTGACTGTGGCTGCACCAGACACAGAAATGTAACCAGCACCAGCAAATGCTTTGTGGCCAAGTGTCTAGTGTTCCTAACACCCTTCAGAAAACTGTAGTTAACTTAAACCTACCTCCTTAGGAAAAAATATTCAAGGATAGAAATACCAGAAATGCAGATCTCCCAACAACATAATATACCAGCCATTGACAAGCATGCTAAGACTGCTTGCTAAATGGACAAACAGAAACTATTGCACAAAACTGGAAATCAGACACAACTGAGAAATCTAATAAAATATATTTAAACTGTTGTTGACATGTGAAACAGTACTGCTGTTTTTGTGGCAATTGACACCCAAATTAGAAATGCATCTCTTTGGTCTTTTTTAAAACTGTAACTGATTGCTTCATGTTGTTTGAAAATTCACATCCCAAAGTGCTAATTGTCATACTTCTTGTGTAGATTATACTCTACTAATTAG
Source organism: Polypterus bichir lapradei (assembly GCA_026402145.1). Classification (NCBI taxonomy): domain Eukaryota; kingdom Metazoa; phylum Chordata; class Cladistia; order Polypteriformes; family Polypteridae; genus Polypterus; species Polypterus bichir. The sequence goes on along the minus strand of JANRMT010062790.1, from coordinate 65,567,257 downwards.
CAAACAACCTAATATGACTCACCTTTGCATCTGCATTTTAATTGTGATTTAGTTAACTTCAGAGTTAAACTTTGTTTTTTCATGTGGTATTTCCTTTATTTTATCCAACCCATATATGACAACCATAACTGATGGGCTAATGTAACAGTATACAAACATCACTCAAGAGTCTGGAATGCTGCAGCACAATCAAATTTATTTATACATCATTCCTGCTATTCAAGAAGTGGTCTGATAATTCTGATGTGTTCCTCTTTTACTCACAAGACCTGCAAGAGTTCAATGGACTGAGAAAGGTGAAGTGTTCAGAGATGATGTCTCTGTTGTTCTAATGCGTATACCAAAGAACGTGTTAAAGGTACAGAATTTTGTAGATATGCAGCTGGCAAACACAAATGTACAGTAAATACACAAAGATGCGTACAAACATCATTTGAGGTTATCACTTGTGACCTAAATGGTGAGACAGTGTTCTTCAAAATTAACCTTAACTGAGGATATCAAGAGGTAGAAATGGTGGATGAATTTCCATGTTATATGGAAAAGACACCCAAGATTATTTTTTTTTAAATATCTTCAGCTTTAGGAAAACAGCACCAAAAATTACAGCAAGAAGGACTATGACAAAAACACTCATAGTCAACCAAGAACACCTGGACAAACTTGTTAGGAAGGCAGGCTCTATTGTAGGAATGAAGCTGGACAGTTTAACATCTGTGGCAGAGTGACGGGCACTAAGCAAGCTCCTGTCAATCATGGAGAATCCACTGCATCCACTGAACAGTGTCATCTCCAGGCAGAGGAGCAGCTTCAGTGACAGACTGCTGCCACTGTCCTGCTCCACTGACAGACTGAGGAGATCGTTCCTCCCCCACACTATACAACTCTTCAATTCCACCTGGTGGTAAACGCTAACATTATTCAAAGTTATTGTCTGGTTTTACATGCATTTTTATTACTCTTTAATTTATTTATTTTTTTTTTGTATCAGTATACTGCTGCTGGATTATGTGAATTTCCCCTTGGGATTAATAAAGTATCTATCTATCTATCTATCTATCTATCTATCTATCTATCTATCTATCTATCTAAGAACAGTGCAAGTATCACAGAATATCTTTGAGGTTTAAAGGTAAAGTGTATTCTGATTGACGATAATATTAGGATTGGTTTTCCCAGCTACATATGTTTTTTTTAATGCATCGGTTGCAGTATAGTGAAGCTATCACTGTAGATGCTCTCACAATTAGAGATGATGCTTACTGCTCTATTTAGGATTGTTTTTGCTTGTTTGTTTGTAAAAAAATTATCATAATCTCTGAATTCAATCAGTAAAATTTGCTTTGGCATGGTTTATCCTGCTTCATTTTGGCCATGCTCATTCTGTTCTCTTTATTGTTCAATGAGTGTGTTTTTGCTTTCTATTCTACCCATCAGTGTGTTCTACTTTTTTGGAATGATTTTAGGACATTAGTGCCTTTCATGTAAAGGTATGTCGAACTGTGCACACTAATCAAAAGTTAAATCGTCACCTTTTCTGATTCCTTTTTATTATTCTGCAGATGGAGATAAAGTTGAGCAATTTGTTTACTTTCTTAATGTTCTCTTAACACTTCTGTGATGCAAACATCACCAAGGTCTGTTCCAGAAAGAAAGATTGGATAATCATCCATCTGCTGGATCTTAAAATGAATCTCAGCTTGCTATGATGTTATTTCGCACCATCGAATTATACAATGCCAAAAAACTGGATTTCAATTGGCTTTCGAAATCCCAAAAGGGTTCATTCCGATTAACATGTGTTCATGGCAAAATATACAAGCTGTTATGAGTCGAGCACTGAACAGTCGATTGACCACGGGCTACAAGTCTAATAAACAGCATATTGATGGTTTTATCTAATTCTGTTGCCAGAGCCATGTAAAAATGCAGCAACATAACTGTCTCCTTCATTCATGCTTTTTTAAAAATGTGTGTTCTACCCCCACAGTGAATTGCATTGGAAAATCCTGTAATACAGGGTGGCCCATGAAAAAGTGGCTCACCTCCGAGACAACGACATTACGTGGTGAAGAGAAAAATAATCATATTTGGTATTCACATTTACAGAAGATATTGAAAGTGATCTCCTTGTGCGTCACTACATCTCTGAGCCTGTTTCAGCATGTTCATGTACACTCTACACGGGAGTCATCTCGGTGGAGGCAGGACACTTTTTTGTGGGCCACCCTGTGTGTTTAATCATTTACCAGATGCTTTTATCCAAATTTCTACTACTGTAACACCCTAAACTTTATGTTTTCCTTTTTGGAGCCTGTTTACATATGCTTTTTACATTTGGACCCATGACCATTTTACTTACTTGATCAAGGTGATACAGTGAGCTAGAGGCAGACATTCTGTTTTAAATTCTCCTTCTTTAGCCAAAAGACTACTTTTTCTACTCTTTATAAATTTTAGTTATAGTGATAAATCATACATCATAAGTTCAGCTGACCTAAATTGGCTTGTATTGTGCCTTGACTTATATAAAGTGTTTCATGATTTAATGATTTTGGAAGATATATACTACCAATTAAACTATGTATTAAATCATCAAACACAATAAAATTAGGTAATGCAACTTACAGAACTTCTGCTTCTGACAAGTCATGTAGATAATGGGATTCTTCACTAGCAAATAAGTCAATATATAGTAATCTACCCATCCATCCAGTATCCAACCCGCTATATCCTAACTACAGGGTTACGGGGGTTTGCTGGAGCCAATCCTAGCCAACACATGGCGCAAGGCAGGAAACAAACCTCGGGCAGGGCGCGCACACACACACACCCCCACAATCACACACTAGGGACAATTTAGAATCGCCAATGCACCTAACCTGCATGTCTTTGGACTGTGGGAGGAAACCCACGCAGACACGGGGAGAACATGCAAACTCCACGCAGGGAGGACCCAGGAAGTGAAACCTTGGTCTCCTAACTGCGAGGCAGCAGTGCTACCCACTGCTCTACCGTGCCGCCCCTAAATTGCTGCGCTTTATGCCGATAGTAATCTAATGAAAGTTAATCAATCATGCAAACATATATCTACAAATTAAATGGGATTTCAAGCAACACAGCAACCAGCTTAAAATGTACACATGCTTTAACATTTCTGTACATCTTTACAAATATTATCAACATTACTATTTTAACGCTATCGATCAAACTCATAAAAGATACAGTTTCGCTTTCAGCAGCAATAATTGCTATGCCGTCAATTCCAAATAAATGTCTGGGCAGGTCAAACTGTTTACTGCTGTAACAATCACAAACGGTCCTAAACTTTTAAATATTTCAAACATATCACACATATCAATTTTTTTTTCAACAAAACCTCAATGCGAAGGACTGTTCAGAAAGAAAATGAAGACGTTTTGAGGTGACCTAGCTAGCACACACAGAGATGCTTTGCTTAAGGACAAGATATTACCTCTGAGAGTCTGCTTCAGATTTTGAATCAAGTGGTTTTATAAAACCGAGGAATTGCATGTGGCTGAGAGCTACTGTATATATTAGGCCTTGTTCACACGGGCGTTAAAATCGAGCGTTTTTTTTGCGTTCGTAGCGTCCGGTGAGCGCGGATCAAGCGCTGAGTGTTTTCTACACGTAGGAGTCAATGAGAGTGTTCACACGGGCTTTGGTGACGTGCGTTTGTCCGGCTGCGCGTTTATACGGCATCAAAAAAACGTTGCATGCAGCTTTTTCTTGCCGTTCAAAACCCAACGAACGCAAGGAAACCGCTTCTAGTTCGTTTTCTGCGCATTTATTTTACGCTTCGGAGGACCGTATATATATATACAACATATATATTTTCATATACAACATATATATTTTCATATTGCTTATTTTATTTTATTGTCTCATGTAATTTGTAAACCATGAACCTATTAATTTATGTTCTAATATAATATTTGATAACGATTATGTAAGGGGGGCAATCCATGGCGGGGGGTGGGGGGGCATTTCAGTGCATAACACCCGTGTAAGCGCACACTCGACTACTGTTTCCTTACCTCAGAGTGACAAGTAGTCTCTCTTCGGGGCTAACACCAAGTCGCATATTGGTTGATCGGCGTGCAATGTGGCATTGCACCAGCTGCAGCAGACAATCAAAAGTGGAAACCGACATCCGACAGTAATTAAAAAACTTGCGCGGAAATTTTCGCATTTCTTCATAAAGCACAAAAAAACTTCCTTTAACCCGACGTTGTGCAGTCAGAGGATGAACCCAGTACCGGCGGCGATTTTTTCTCTCCCTACGTCGAGTACGAGTATTTTTAAAACAAGAAGATTAATATCTAACATAGCAAAATGGTCCATATTGAAAAGAAGCACCTCAAATAAAACGACAAGGGCTTTCATATCCAGTTCCTGACACTGCCTCCACAGGTTAACACACAAACTACAATTTGGGCTGCAGGCTGGCGTTAGACAGAGACAAACGAATGCCGGTGTAGAAGTCAATCGATCGCCACCACAAAATGCAACATAAACGTCTAGGACGTTCAGAGCAAGTTCATTTATCCAAAAACTTAACGCCCGTGTGAACAAGGCCTAAATGTGACAAATGTACCAGTCCTTTAAAAAAGAGGTAGGTTTAGGTGAAATACATTGTGGTGTGATGCCATAAATGTTGGCAACCCCAGAAAGACCAAAAGAGGAACCTGGTTAGAGATGCAACAGATCTAATTAGGTCTGATTCTGGCCATTTTGAGAGCAGGCCCCACTGGCCACTCCTGAAACTTCACCAAATGTCAGTAATACCTCAATTTCACATTCACTGGAGTTTAGTTTTCTGCACCCAGCCATGGTTTGAAAGTATTGACGTCACACAGGAGTTTGGCAAAATTTGTATGGATTAGGATTAGGTCATGAATATTCAAAAAGGGCATTTTTTTAAGGCATGCATGGTTACTGCAGGGAGGTGACAGGGAGTATCCAAAACACGTTCACACATGCATACATCTGAACTAAGATGTGTAAATGAAATTGGCATACATATAGTTAGGATATAAATCTGATTTTTATATAAGCCAAATTTCAATATGGAATTTAAGCAAGGTTTCATCTAAGACGCCCAAGGTCCTCTCTTAAAACAATTTCTGCTATTTTTGGCTAAACAATAGGTCCTAAGCCAATGTTTGTTACAGAGGTCTTAAACTAGAACCCACTAGAAGGTTTTGCTTTGAGCACCTGAATATGCAGCTTGCTTGCAATAAACACAGCTGAGTAAAAAAGCAGACTGATCCAAACCAAAGTAAATAAGTCCACCAAAATAGATGTTCAAAATAAAAAAAAAAAAAACTAACAATGTGCAGAAAGCACAAAAACAGCAAAACAAGTGTTAGGATTGCCTTAATTTGGACTGTAACTGAGAGGGTTTACAGCTCGCTGGATGACTAGGAAACCTGATGGTCTTTCTCTCTGATAATGTCTGTCATTCTATCAAATACCAGAACAAAAAATGCAACACCAACATTATTAATATGCAGTTTGAAAACCAGGAAGACATTAGAATATTGCAAGGCAGACAAAACCAGAAAGTAAACACAAATATGTAGTAAAAATACACAAAGAATGCTCAGAAATTGTGTATAACTAACTGATGAACCTAACGAATGAGATCAATTTTTTTAAATGAAATATTCTAAGAGACGCATGCTACTCTTATGTATATACATCACCCAAGATGTAAGCAGATGGCAAAAGTGAGGGCAAAGTCTGGAATAGTTGTGGTTGTAGGCTGCCTAAAGAACAGAGAGAACATGACCTCAGTTGGTTTCCTCTTGCTAGGGTGCAGCAGCCGTGCTATTACAGAGCCCTGGTGGTTTTAGACCTGCCCATTTTTCTAATTTGCCTACCCTGTTTTTTAATTTAGCTTTATATTTTTTTCACAAATGACAGTTAGCCTATAATTCATACACACATTTTAATATACATCTCTAAATACATGATCAGTTGATTATAAACATACACAGCAAAATCACCAGGGTTAACTTTATCACAAGAAGAGTACATTTAACTTTTAAAAAAATATTTGGAAAGCACATATCTGGATAGTGATTATATAACATACATCTACATAAGGTTTATAAAATAAGATTGACTTTAAATGTTACCAATCATAACCACTCAAAACATTTGATAGTAACAGTAGGCTCAACTAGTAACTTGCCGAAGGTCTTGTTGAAGGTACACATGAACGATGTCTCTACAAGCAACCCTTTTAAGTTTTATTAGTAAAAGGGAACAAACAGAAATGCAAAACGTAGCGGAATCTGATTTCTGCAATGAATTTTGGTGATGCCCCAGTGGAGAGTGAAAATCCCACCGATAGCTGCATTCAATTTAGCAATAGGTTTAATTATTAATTCTATTACTTATTTGATAACAAATCTACAACCGCCAGTCGAGAAACATTGATGGATCAGCAAGGTCATGAATTATTCTAAAATTCAGAAGCAACTCAATCGGTATTAAAGTTTCCAACTGTTACAGCCGGTAAGGTGTGCAGGTTTATGGCTCATTGATACAACAGATAAAGGTACAATCCAGAATACAGACTATAAAAAGATGTGATTGTGATATTTTTGTAATAATCTAATTGAGGACAGATTCACTTGTGCATTCAGAGACTGGAAACACATGCATCAGGCACATGTACACATTATAACAAATGGAAAAACTGGAATCTGAATGCTGTTAAATAATGCTATTGGTCAGATTATGGAAGTTACTTGGGTGTCTGTGCCTTAGGGTGGGCTGTGATGTCATACGTATCATCAAAAGGTGGGTAGTCAATTTATCTTCAATATTGGTAAGTGAATATAAATTCATGTTTACACAAATCATTCAGACTAAACATGCAAATAACAACAAAAACAATGTTGTTTACATTTGTATCATTGGACTTCTAAAATATTTGCTAAAATGAATGAATTTTAAAATGAATATAATAAAAATAAAAGGCCCACATGTGACAAATTTAGGCCCACCCTTTCATGAAATCCTGGCAATGCTACTGCCAGGGTGGGTTCTGTAAGAAAACAAGAAGACACAAAAGAGTTGGCTTAAGAACTGATTTGAGTCAGACAATGACTAGCGATACTCACTGTCTAAAAGTAGGAAAAAAAGTTAACTTTTTTGGTTTTCTGCTGAAAAAGTTGAAAATGAGACAAACACTCAACATCTCTGAAAAGGAGTGTAAAGTAGCAATACACAGAATTCACTCGAGCTCCATATGCACAAAGCATAGAATTATTCAACTCATAATTATATATCGAGCACATCTCTCTCGCTTAAAATTGTCCAAAATGTTTCCAGGGAAAGATCCAACCTGTAAATGCTGCAATCAAGCTACGGCCTCACTGGGTCACATGTTTTGGGCCTGCACCAAATTAACATTATTTTGGACCAAAATCTCTAAATGTCTTTCAAACAGCTTGGATGTCACAATCCCTCCTAAAGCATTAACAGCTGTGTCTGGTGTACTTCCAGATGGGCTTAAAATGGAGAAGGACAAACAAACTGGAATTGCCTTTACTTCACTATTGGCATGTGGACTTATCTTGCTCAACTGGAAGAATCCTAACTCTCCCCTTTTAAGTCAGTGGGTAATGTAGAAGGAATTTTTTTTATATTAGCATAGAGAATAGCAAATTAACCTAAAGAGCCATAAAAAGTAATTAAAAGCTTCTAAAACATTAGATTAAGCATAAATTAGAATGTTAAGCAAATAAGATAGGTCAAGCAAATGGTTAACTAAAAATCAGTTATATTGCATTATTTTTTAAGCTTACATCAAAATTTCTAGTCTGGGAAAGAACAGAAATTGACGTATCGAAACCAGTTTAGAACAGGATAAGAGATTGAGAACACCTATGTTCAAGGCTAAGAAGCTAGGAAGCGATAACACAAGAGAAGATGGCTCTGGAAGGCACGTAGCGAAACCAGCTGGGTTGATGAATCAGCAGAAAGGCAACAAAAGGCTTTTGCTGTAAGCAAGGTCGCACTGTAACATGAAGAGAAAATCTTAGTAAATTCAGGCTTTAGCAAAAATATTAGAAGAATATATTAGAAATTAGCTTTAGTGTAGAAATTAAGACAATCAAGTATGCCAAGCAATGATAAAATGAAAGTATATACAATATTTCTTTTTAATTAAAAAGTTTAGCTTTAGGCCAATATTATAGCATAGGAAGTGACACCATGAAAGACCAAATATGGAATAGAGGACATCTTCCCAGTTGAAGAACCAATCAAGAATAAGAAAAACAGAAACTGGAATAAACAATAGACAGTATGGCCAGGTGCTGAATGAGCTCATTGAACAAGGTTAAAATGATAAGAAATTGTTATAAAAACTTCGATTATGGCAATGTTCAGGGCTCAGCTCAATTTGGCTGTATTGGGTTGAGTCCTTGTTATTTTTTGTGTCGTTTTATTGCAATAAAGCTTTGGCACTCTGTCTATCCCCTGTCCTGATAGCCTTTATTTTAAGGTAAAAAGCCTTCTGATGATGAATTTTTCGCCATGACAGTAACTGATGTTATATACTATTTGAACCTGGAAAAAATCTAATTTGCACTTAGAGGATCTGTACAAAACATTTTCAAAACCTGGCAGGATCTAATCAATAACATTTTGGAATAAGCATTAAATTGAGGAAGCAGGTATTTATTTATTTTTACTAGCTTCAAGTTTTACTCTGCTGGCCTAACTCTTTTTCTCAGGGGTGTGGGGTTGATTTGTTTAGAAGCTTTTTTTTTTTTTTTTTTTGTAAAACTTGAGTTATTTGTATGGAATGTTACTTGATTTTAATAAAATCAATAAAATCAAAAAAAAAATTAAGCAAACATCTGCTCAGCCAGACAACTAAGAAAGTTCTCAAGGTTTTCCCGAACAAAGTATGCAAAGCCACTGGCATTAATTTGCTCTTTTGTGCCATAAAGGGTATTAAGTAACCGCTGCCTTACATGTATCATGCCCACCTTCCTGCTATGTTATGTTGTTCTGCCCCACTTCTTGTTAGTTGAGACTGTTATTTGTTGAACTGTGCTCCCCCTTCATCTTGTCATTTATTAACGCACCAGTCAGTCACGTCCCACACTCACAGTGGTACTATAAAAGTCTATGAAACTCGCATAATGCACGTAGGTCCCATAATAAATATTTGAATATAATACACCCCATGTCTTTTACGTAGGCACCCCTTTATCTCTTGTTTCAGTCACGCCCAAAACGTATCTTTAGGGTATATAAACCCCTGTGTCTGGTTAGTTGTGGTACACAGCAATTTGAACCTCTGTCTACGTGCTTCTCTTCGTCTTGATCCAACCGTGGAAATCACTCGCCTTTTTACAACGATGTACGTCCAGTAAAAGCCTTCAAGATAGCTCGCTCACCCCTTGTCGTTTTTTATGTGGATGTACCTAGTTGTTTAAGCTCTCTGAGGCCGCATTGCACTGGAGGGACAGTGCGGAGTGAGACAGAAAAGTAAAAAGGCGAATCCACGTCGCGGGACAGACTGCAAGAGAATCGTTAAGACAGCTAAGTTAAGGAACGTTCTGGCCATGCGGATCAAAGAAGGATCCTACGGCAACTTAGAAAAAGGGCAATTCCACGGCGCGGGACGGAAACGCAGAACATTGCTCCTCACTTGCTAAGTAAAGGGACGTTCGTGCCAGGGATCAAAGGGAGGATCTCTGGGCAACTTGGCTGAAAGACATATATTCACACCGCAATCGGAGTGCAGCATCCCCGCAGCATCTCCACGGCATCTTTTAAATCAACTGACCCCGCCTACTGACAGGTTGAAGCGCAGTAAGTGCTGTTCATGCTGTGCTTTCCAATATAGATTGGCGTTTCTCGTGGCCGTAAACAACGAGAAAATCAGTTCACATAGAAGCCGAATTGGGATTGGATTGCCTTAAGCGTTTCAGCTTTATTTACTTTGCCTCTCCTGAATAGCCTGAAATCGGCAGTCTTTTTTTTGTGTAGCTCGCTAAAAAGCACTCAGTTCAACTTATACAGTCCAAACTCCATTGTTGCAGACATGGAGAAGGTATGCAAAATTGACGCTGCTTCTGTGGCCAGTTCAAGACACATGCGCTATTCCAACGCATCAGCAAAAAGTTCCGCAGTCAAAGCCCGTGCGTTGGCTGAAGCTGCGCGTGCAAGCACATACTTAGCAATGAAAGAGTTTGCGATTAAAAGAGAACAAGCAAGAATGGAGGCAGAGAGACTTGCACTGGAGGCAGAACTAGAGGCTCTTCAGTCCGAAAAAGAAGCTGCTGCCGCAGTAGCTGAAGCTGAAATATTAGCAGCAGCGATCAATCAACTAAATCATGAGATTTGCAGCCGCCGAAGCTCATCTCAAGTTAAAAGAAGGACAGCAGGGTATGTAACTCTTGATGCTGTCACCCCTCAGCCTAACACACCTACACGCAAAGAAATGGAAACATCACCTGCAGCACAACATGATGTCATGTTGAGCAGTCCTTCACAAATCTCAGGTGACCACCCATTTTCTACAATGGTGCAGGCTGGAGAAAGTGAAGATGTCCAAAGAGTGTCATCACTGTCAGCACATGAAGGAAGGACAGCAGAGTATTTACAGGAGCAAACAGTATGGCTCATACTTAATGCTGTCACCTCTCAGCCTAACTCACCTACTCACAAAGAAGTGGAAAAATCACCTGCAGCACAACAGGATGTCATGATGAAGAGTCCTTCATGCATCTCAGGTGACCACCCATTTTCTACAGAGGTGCAGGCAGGAGGAAGTGAAGATGTCCAGAGAGCATCATCACAATCAGCACATGAGGGAAGGACAGCAGAGTTTGTACAGGAACAGACAGTATGGCTTACACTTGACGCTGTCACCACTCAGCCTAACACACCAACATGCAAAGAAAAGGAAACATCACCTGCTGCACAACAGGACGTCATGCTGAGGAGTCCTTTATGCATCTCAGGTGACCACCCATTTTCTACAGAGGTGCAGGCAGGAGAAAGTGAAGATGTCGAAAGAGTGTCATCACAGTCAGCATGTGCCATTTATCCAAGACTGCCCCACCAAGCAGGACTGCTTGATCATCACATCAAGACCCCTTCTCTAAAGAGTAGCCCATTCACAAACTCTCTACGAACCTGTGCTGGAGTTATGGACACAATTGGCAGGAAAGCAGTTGGCTTCCAAACAGAGGCTGTGAATGGAGGAGTAAGTATAGCCCTGCCTCCACTTATCGAATGCAACAAGATTTTCAATACTCGCTCTGAAATACTAACACCAGAGGCAGCACGTCGCCACCCTCACTTACAGTCTGTGGCAGGCCACATCCCAGAATTGCATGCTAATGCCCATATTCTGCTACTGCTTGTAAGAGACATCATCAGAATGCACAAAGTGAGGCAGCAAATTAATGGTCCTCATAATGCACCCTTTGCTCAAAAACTTGACCTAGTTTGGGTTCTTCTAGACGAAGTTTGCCTCGGAAATGCTCACAAGCCGGCAGTTTGTACTTTCAAAACAAGTGTGCTGGAAAATGAGCGACCTTCACTTTTCACGCCTTGCTTCAACCACCTTTGCTTGAGAGAAAGGGTGACTTACGGCGGGGAGCCAACACCATTGGCCCCTTTGATCAAGTCTGAGCATAATGATGTGCTGAGGACAATTTTTGACTCCATGTTGCCACAGATCAGACCGTCTGCACTTCCTGGTGGTTTCACAGAGAATGATCTCTTTAAAAGCCAGTGGAGACAAGTGCAAGCCTTGGCAAATGAATTCTGGACATGCTGGAGACTTAAATACCTTTCCGATTTGCAGAGCAGGCACAAATGGACTTGCCAAATAGGAGACATTGTGCTGTTGAAGAAGAGTCCACTATCATGCAATAAATGGCCTATGGGATTTGTCACCTTGGTATTCCGTGGCAGCGATGGTACAGAACAAAAGATAGAAGTTAAGACTGCCTCTCAAGGCATCTCTAGGAACTCTATCAGACATATCACAAAAATCTTTCTACTGGAAAATGGATAAGTTCTAAGTTAACACAATGTTTGCCTCTATGTACTGTTTAGTGATATAATGTTATTATATCAGATGGGGAGTGTTCTGCCCCACTTCTTGTTAGTTGAGACTGTTATTTGTTGAACTGTGCTCCCCCTTTATCTTGTCATTTATTAACGCACCAGTCAGTCACGTCCCACACTCACAGTGGTACTATAAAAGTCTATGAAACTTGCATAATGCACGTAGGTCCCATAATAAATATTTGAATACAATACACCCCATGTCTCTTACGTAGGCACCTCTTTATCTCGTTTCAGTCACGTCCAAAACGTATCTTTAGGGTATATAAACCCCTGTGTCTGGTTAGTTGTGGTACACAGCAATTTGAACCTCTGTCTACGCGCTTCTCTTCGTCTTGATCCAACCGTGGAAATCACTCGCCTTGTAAGTGTCTTTTAAAGCTTTATTGTTTAATGTACACTTTCTGCTATGTATTGCTTTGTAAATCATTCTTTATTGTCTTTGATTGTACACATGTAAATGCCTGTATGTTTCTTTTGTATACATTCCAGTTTACAACGAAGTACATCCAGCCTTCAAGATAGCTCGCTTACCCCTTGTCATTTTTTATGTGGATGTACTGAGTTGTTTAAGCTCTCTGCGGCCGCATTGCAGAAGGACAGTGCGGAGTGAGGCAGAAAATATGTCATGCGATTTGTAATTTATATATTTTAGTATAATAAATAGTTGGGCTTTTAAAGTAATTAAATAGTAAGCTTGAAACCTTTTTTGCAAATTATAACTTAATAATTATGACTAAAATTAACTAATACTAAGATAAGACACAAGCCAATTTAATTAAAAAGTAATCGGTGGAGAAATGTACTCTTTATATATAATTTCATTTTAATTACATTAAATGTAAGAAAAAGGAATGTGTTGATATCGTTTGCTGAGTTCACACAAAAGAGTTTTAAGAAAGAGTTCTTTTAAGTTTAAATGTTGTTAAAAACTGAAAAATTATTGGTAGCACTTTAATTTAGGTACTGCAAAAATGCATCTATTACTCATTTACTATTATGCAACATGACCTTAACATACACTTCTTTGGGTCTTCATAACTCTTACAAAGTATCAGTGAAGTGTTTCTTAATCTCTGCAGTGTGACCTGATGACAAAACGTCACTTTGGAATGGTCTGAGGGGGCTTAACCAAGACACATTTCTCTTGATATTACATATTTAGTAGAAGGCCTGTGAATCTAATATATTAACAAGTAATTTAACATCATCTCAATATGCCACACAGCCCAGAGATGAATAGCCTATCTATTGATGTCTTAGAAGTGTTATGAAGACCAAAAGCATCCGTTGTTAAGGTCTTGTTATATAACAGTAAATGAGTAATAGAATCATTTTGCTGTACTTAAACTAAAGTGTTACCAAATTATTAACAAGCTTGTATAAAGTATGATTACAAAGTATGGATAATTGTAAAATTAAAACATTGCTCAGTTACACCGGATTGTAGGACCTATTCTCTTTGTTATCCATTTTCTAACTTATACTGAATTTATATTAAATTGTAATAATGGTCTTGTTGTGATTCATATATACAACAATATCATTTTTTTATTGCATTTTGCTGCAAGTTTAACATTAATTTAGCCTAGACTCTTTTACGTTTTTCTATTTTTGACATGTATCAACCCCTGGGTTGTTACTGACGGATTACATCAGTGATAAAGAAAAATTATAAAAGATGGCAGGATCACATATCCACCTTAACAAAAGGATAAGTATCTGTTTTTCCGTCCTGTTGCTATAACTCTAACATTCCAAAAGATGGTGCATCACAAACAATTCTTGTAATAAAATGCATTGCATTTATCATTCCATTAGATGGTGCATCACAAACATTAACAATACTTTATGATTCCCATACCAAATGGCATGTAGCAGGGACATATCCATTGCATGATGCCCTGCATTATCATCAAGTCCTTCCATGAGAACCCTAAATACAAAGAGGACTGTTTCATTTATGTCAGGTAGAATGCCCAAAGGGGGCTGGGCAGTCTCGTGGCCTGGAACCCTTGCAGATTTTATTTTTTCTCTCCAGCTGTCTGGATATTTTTTTTTTTTCTGTCCTCCCTGGCCATCGTGCCTTACTTTTATTCTATGTTAATTAGTGTTGTCTTATTCTAATTCTTACTTTGTCTTTTATTTCACTTTTCTTCATCATGTAAAGCACTTTGAGTTACATTATGTGTATAAAACTTTGCTATATACTGTAAATAAATGTTGTTGTCGTTGTTGCAAATGTTAATGCTAGATTTCAACGTGTCTTATAGAGGTAGCATGGCCAGCCCTGTATATACAGTATATCCTTATGCACAGTTTCAATTTTTTAAAGTCTGGGTTGAACAAGAAATATTTCTAGCATCTTAGAGGTTTTGGTCCATGCAGACATAATGCCATCATGCAGCTCCTGCAGTTTTTCAGACACACATTCTTTCTATGAACCTCTGATTTCCCCCACATTCTAGATATGGCCCATTCGATTAAAATCTGCAGAATGCGCAGACCTTTGGAGTAAACTGAAGTCAATGCCATGCTCTTGGAAGTAGGTTGAGATGATTCATTAGATTCAGACTGCTTGCAAAAAATTCTAGCAGCAATTTTTCAGTTTAAAGTTGTCCAATTTTGATGACCATGTGTCTCATCTTCCTGTCATTAGATGGCAGGACTGGAAGATGACGCGGCCTTCTGGTGCTCTAATCCATGCATGTCAAGTTACAATACTTTGTGTGTTTCAAAGATGGTTGTATGCAAGTTACTGTTATAAAGAGCTCTTAATTTAGAATGTGTGGCTTTTCTGTTACCTTGAATAAATCAGGCTTGATATTCAAGCAGGTGGCACTAGTAAATTAAAGATAAGGAAAGAACTTTATTATACTGTCAAACTTGTGCGCACTGAGGACAGCTTAACACTAGAATTACCAAAGCCTACGAAAAAACTTGTAAATCCAGCCCACCATAAAATCCCTTTGCCCCTCTCCATCAGTGTCTTTTGTCTTGTAAATGTGCCAATCAAGACAAGCAGCAAGCAGCCTACTGTTCCATCCCCCCCACCACCGCAGAACGGGCAAAAAGTTCTCCCTGTTCCAGCCTTCATTATCTGGGAGTGAAGTGCTGGAGTTTTAGAATGGAAATAATAGATCGTTATTTGGAACACATGCATTTCATGTGTGTTCTGTTTCTACAATAATCTGTGTAAACACATCGTTAAAACAGAAACATTTTCATATTTTAGTAATAAATGACAAAATGCAGACATAAACTATATAATTTGTAAAGCCGGAAGTGTAAAGATCAAATGAACACTTTCACAAAAGGTTCGGGGATAAGACAATAGCTTCCGTGGCGTAGCGGTTGCTGACTTGTGATCAAGAGTTCCCGGTTCGATCCCGACTGCCTCGTATATTTACCGTTTTGAGTAGTGAGCCACTCTTATTGTTAACATTATACAATAAAAGCATACATTTGATTTGTGTCTGTAACAGCCGCTGTAAATGTATAGTACTTGTAAAAGTTAGTTTTTTTTTTTCTCTTTTATTCTCTCAGTCATGATCACGATACATACTAAGGGATCTGACGCTGTTACTTTTTATCTGATACTGGGAATAACTGTAGACGTGAGTGGTGTTTTTGAGACAATCGAACTGGAAATTCGCTGATATGGATGGATAAAAGCTGACACACAAACGTTGGCGAATCTGCCTTATTCGTATCTCATTGTCAATTGATTTTTTTAATTCAATTTTATAGTGTTCCTGCTTACTCTGAATTAGTATGTTCCTTATGATCCATGATGTCAAAGCTGCACTGACAAAAAAACAGAGACATAGGTATATATGATATTTGGAATTATTCATTTTATGACCTGTATAGTACATTTGGGAAAACATTGTGGCACAGATGCAACATTATTAATAATTATTCACATTCATTCGCACACGTTTATGCGCTTGTGATCAGAGTCCACGTTTTTTTTTTTTCCTGATCTTGCCCAGTCTGCACATGACCAGTACATGCAGAGGAAAGAATGTGCCTCTGCAAGGTAAGCCATGAACGCTCTTCTTTTCTCAGTGGACCCTGTAAATGCCTTGCACAGTACATGTGCGTTAATCTCCGCCAGGTCAAGCTTGTTATAGCACAAGCATTTCCTCAAAATGTCACATATATTTGTCTTTCTTATTTTCTCCGTGCTGCGTTGACATCGCGCACCAGAAGGCGTGAGCTTATTCAGTGCAAGCAGGAGCATGCAGTTGGCCGTTTACTTGTGCTATAACAAGCTTGACCTGGTGGCGATCAACGCACATGTACTGTGCAAGGCATGTACGGGGTCCACAGTGAGACTCATCTGCAAAGGTGTTTTTCTTTTCTTTTCAGTACGTTTATAACTACCATTTTGTTTAAATTATATTGGGTTTGCCTACGGGTGCCCCAACACTTCACAACTGTCTGTATTTTTTCTTACAGTACATACGTTTCAATTGTATAAACAGTTAACTTCAAAAACCCTGCAGACTATTTCCGATCAGGGGCCTCTGCTCTCTCTATTATTGATGTTTTGTTTGGTATATCTAATACATTCATAGTTCTGTGTCCTATAAAATTCAAAATATGGGAAATACTTAAATGTGTGTCTTGAAGTTTTATTTTCCACTGTTATTTTATTGTCACAGGTAGTCTATATAATAATGATTGATGCCCAGTGGAATTGTTAAATATTTCTCACATTTAAAATTAAACTGCTATAAATGTTTGGCTGGTAATAACTGTAATTCATGACATCTACTGCAATTACAGAGTGAAGCAGGAAAATGTAAATAAAAAAAATCAACATTGCAAAATTGTTAGTTAAACAAAACTGAAAGCTGTCTGCAATCGGCCACATCTACGTATAAAACTTAAAATGCAACCACTTTAGTGTATCAGTTAATCTTTAATATTTAAAGACCTTTGGGATATCACTAAGCAAAAATTATACAATTTTCTTTATCTTGACATTGCATTGTTTTGATACTGTGAGTTATTCTGTCATTTCTTCTACCTCTGGCTTACTGGGAATAAAAGAGCATCTAACATTCTAACTATTTCAGTTTTTATTTTTAATTCACGTATGGAGTTTTCGCTTTTGAATTATTTATTGTATTTGCAATATTCTATAACAGCACACATACCTGCTTGATGGCATACCCACATTTGCCTTTATCCAAGCAATTTGCTGTACAATGATTTATAAATATTGTTTGAATAACCAGCTCTCTTTTAAAGTGGTAAAGCGCATACTTTGTTATTAGAATAAACATCATTATATCCACACATAAAGTAAGGTAAAGGTTTATTTCATTATATTTAAATATTTCAGATTTTGGAATGTCTGCTTCAATAAAGTGCTATCAGCATAGCCTTTTGTCTCTTGTCTTTGGCATAATCACACATTCTAGCAACTTGAAATCTTTAGATGTACATTCTATAAACATTTATGCGCTGTAGCTAATGAGTATAAAAATAGACAAGACGTGAAATTGTGCTAGACTTGACACATCATGTTGCAGCTTCCACATTGCCAGCAATATCAAAAGCTGTGAGTAAATCACGGAAATGAGTAATAAATTAGTTCACCTTCTCCGTACATCCTGTAGATTTTCATGCACAAAAATAACTGTTCCAGGCAGCCAAGCACATTTTGCCTAGTTTCATGAAATTGTATAAACAGCTTTTTTATTGATATTTCATACTGACATTATGTGTCACTACATGCCTTTCTGATTTTTTACAGCCCACAAAAAATGTTTAGCTTTCATAATATTATGTGTAGTCATTAAATCATTAGAATTTTAATAGAGTACATTGATTTGTATACTATTTACCTTTTAGACCTCTTCCATTTTAACCTAGAAAATGTTTTTTTAATACATTTTTACAACATTTTACTTGTACCTGAAAAGATTTTAAACCAGAGATAAATACAGACCATTGTTGAAATAAAGCATAAACCTATTGACACGCCAAAACAATAAATAAAACAGCGTGTAGGATCATCCACCATCACAGAGTGTTGAGCTAACACTAGTAAAAATGATAAAGTTAAAGAAAATGCAGAACAGTTTGATGTGGGCTTCACTTGACCTCCACTTATTGCAGAAAAGCCAGGTGCTCACATCACACCTTCAGTGATCCTTTGATCAGTTAGAGAGGAGTTTGTCTTGGAATCCATTACACATTGGACACATAGGCAAAGTTTTTCAAAAGTCGAGTATAGTATAAATTGTCTGTCTTGACTCTTGATCCAAGTAAAAATACTAAAATACTGCAAGCACTGACTGGCAGGATAAAACTAAACATACGAACTAAAAGGTGAAAAGTTGTTTGTTTTAATACTAAAAGTACACACAAAAATACAGATTGCAAGAACAAAATAAATCATTGAACACAAAGACGGTAGCTTATAGATTTGGATCTGTACAGTAAGGTCATAATTAATTGAGAAGTAGCTTTTCTTTACCTGGGTTAGCCATTAATTTATCACAAATTAATATGAAGGATGATCAGAATGTTTTGATCAAGAATTTCTAAGCATTTTCTTACATTGTTGATATCATAAGCGGACTTAGGTTAATTCCCATGTAGTAATAAATATAAATCATAACTTTCTAGAACTTGTGGTTTAAAGTGTGTGTTCCTTGTTTCGGAAGTCAGCATGTAGACCAAACCTCTCAAAATCATGTGTTGTGGTATCATTGAATTTCTAATACTAGAGAACAATAAGGGTTCAGAGACTCATTCTCACCCAGTCAACATATACTGGGACCAGTAGAGAGATGATTACTAGAATTCCACTGCTGTAGGACATCTTTACAAGGTCTGGGCGGCCTTAAGCACTGACAAGAAAAGAAAAAGGTGTCTTCATAGAGTGACTTGTAATGAAGAAGCAAAGAATATTGGTGTGTGAGATAACAAGCACTATACAGATTAGTTGTGGATCAGTGGGATAAATTCCTTATGAACAATGTGTGTGCATGATAAATACCCAGAATGCTAACTCCTGAAATGAAGCCATTATACACTCACCTAAAGGATTATTAGGAACACCATACTAATACGGTGTTTGACCCCCTTTCGCCTTCAGAACTGCCTTAATTCTACGTGGCATTGATTCAACAAGGTGCTGAAAGCATTCTTTAGAAATGTTGGCCCATATTGATAGGATAGCATCTTGCAGTTGATGGAGATTTGTGGGATGCACATCCAGGGCACGAAGCTCCTGTTCCACCACATCCCAAAGATGCTCTATTGGGTTGAGATCTGGTGACTGTGGGTGCCATTTTAGTACAGTGAACTCATTGTCATGTTCAAGAAACCAATTTGAAATGATTCGAGCTTTGTGACATGGTGCATTATCCTGCTGGAAGTAGCCATCAGAGGATGGGTACATGGGGGTCATGAAGGGATGGACATGGTCAGAAACAATGCTCAGGTAGCCCGTGGCATTTAAACAATGCCCAATTGGCACTAAGGGGCCTAAAGTGTGCCAAGAAAACATCCCCCACACCATTACACCACCACCACCAGCCTGCACAGTGGTAACAAGGCATGATGGATCCATGTTCTCATTCTGTTTACGCCAAATTCTGACTCTACCATTTGAATGTCTCAACAGAAATTGAGACTCATCAGACCAGGCAACATTTTTCCAGTCTTCAACTGTCCAATTTTGGTGAGCTCGTGCAAATTGTAGCCTCTTTTTCCTATTTGTAGTGGAGATGAGTGGTACCCGGTCGGGTCTTCTGCTGTTGTAGCCCATCCGCCTCAAGGTTGTGCGTGTTGTGGCTTCACAAATGCTTTGCTGCATACCTCGGTTGTAACGAGTGGTTATTTCAGTCAAAGCTGCTCTTCTAGCAGCTTGAATCAGTCGGCCCATTCTCCTCTGACCTCTAGCATCAACAAGGCATTTTCGCCCACAGGACTGCTGCATACTGGATGTTTTTCCCTTTTCACACCATTCTTTGTAAACCCTAGAAATTGTTGTGCATGAAAATCCCAGTAACTGAGCAGATTGTGAAATACTCAGACCGGCCTGTCTGGCACCAACAACCATGCCACGCTCAAAATTGCTTAAATCACCTTTCTTTCCCATTCTGACATTCAGTTTGGAGTTCAAGAGATTGTCTTGACCAGGACCACACCCCTAAATGCATTGAAGCAACTGCCATGTGATTGGTTGATTAGATAATTGCATTAATGAGAAATTGAACAGGTGTTCCTAATAATCCTTTAGGTGAGTGTACATCACAACTTCATTTATTACGTATAGATGAGCTGGATTGACCTCTAACATTCTCTAAAATCCTGGACACTTTTTAATCTCTGCAAAGCATAAAAACTACAAGATCCAGATGGTTATCAAGCAGAAGTTTATAAAAACACTGTTGAAGTAAGCCTGTTAATGAAGGCAATATTAACAAAAAATTTGACTAACTTTTTATACATTTTTTTCTAGTTTCTTCATTCCAACAATTGAAAGCTTTGAACATCAGAGGTCATTTGGATATAAGTATAATGGACCTATTAAGCTTCTGGAATTATGTAATTGTTCTGTCCTCTGTTAAAATGTGTTCGTGGGGGACCTCTAGTGGCTAGACTGGGTATTGTTTTATACTGCTATTAAGACTCCATCTTGAAGCAGGCAGCACATGGAGAAGCAGGTGGCAGACATCCTTTTCCATCTGCTATTTATTCACCCTTGTAAAGGCATACTCTGTAGGTATTTTGTTTCTTTATTAGTATATACATTGTTTTGAGTTTTAGTTGTTCCTTTTACTATTTTGCAAATGTTTAGTGTGTACGTAAATATATACAGCACGTATATGATTGTTCAGGCCTATTATTATGTATTTGAATATGAAGTGGCAGGATGTCTTTGCGCAAAAGAATCTGTTTGTAATATTTATGTCATTTCATAAGGAAATAATAACAAGTAGTTTGTATTCAATTTGAAGGCATTTTTAAGAAAAAATATATATTAAGTTAACAAATTCTGATAGGTATTGCTTTTTACTTTACAGTTTCACACCACTTTCATTAAATGCCTGAATATCATTAGTGCCTTGGGTGTTTGTTGAAGGAGTGTTTAGCTCACTGCATAACTACGTACGCAAACGCGTGGTGATGGCAGAAGAGTAATTATTATGCTGTTTCTTTAATACAAGGCCATTTTGCTTTTTCTAGAGGGAATAGTCTTAGAAATTGAGCAGCATGATGTCAACAGCAAAACATTAAATAGCCAGTGCATCATGCATGAAACATCTGATATTGTGGATAAACTAAAGAGTAGGGATGTCACAAGAGCTGATACTTTGGTACTAACCAAGCATGAAAATTGCAAAAATATATTACCTGTTTTTTAAAGTATCGGTAGCACCAAGTGAAAGTGAAGCCAAGTGAGGTACCCAATGAAAATCTGTACCACATTTATTCATAATTGCAAGTAGTAAAATGTATTTGGCAGGCACAATAATATGTGAGAAAAATATGAATAAAAACTAAATGTAAAAGTTGCTCACATAGGTGATGCTACAGCACTACATCAACACATGTCCAAAACAAAATCAGCAGAAGTCATGTCTGGAAAAGCCTTTGGTTCAGGAATTTTGCCACATGATTGCATGAATTGTGCTGTGTGCAAAACACGCATACAGGCTTTTGTAACTGACACTTTTATCTCATTTTGCAGTTAGACCAGATATAGATTTCTGTGTGCCTTGAGACTGCAATGATGTGACCAATCAAATGTGATTTGTAATCACCTCACTTTTAGTGTCACAAATTTGTAAGAGGAAATGAAATGATGGCGAGATTAAGCACTGCTTGATATCATTTCCTACAAAGTCCTGATAATAGAGGCTTTGCCTTCACACACATCTACAGAGCGCATCTACAGATGGCTGCCCAGGTATACATTCATTTTCTAACTGGTATATGCAGTTCAGAGTCATGGAAGGCCTCACACAATCCACAACTACACATAAAGGATTGTGAGAAACTGCATACTGGTAGCACTAATAACAGTTGTAGTATGTACAAATCTGGAGAAGTTTAAACAAAATGGCTGTTTCACTTGTCTACCTTCACAATAAAGTAAGATGCACCATTTTTGAATACCAAAATAAAATTCATTTATGTTTTAATAATTTGAAGTACAAAACATGGATCTCTCATAATAATATGTACTGTTTTAATAGAAATACATATTTACTGAGAAATGCAATTAGCAATACAAGCAAAGCCACAAATTTCAGGCATTAAGATTAACATCACTGTGCACTGGGGAAAATTCTGAAGGACTGGAAAATGGTAAATATTATCCTGTTATATAAAAAGGGTGACTGGGCAGATCCAAACAAGTATTAGCCAGTAAGTTTAATGTGTATAACAGGAATATTAATGGAAGAAATTATTAAGGATAAGAGTGAGCAGTTTATGGCAAGTACAGGAGTTTTTCTGAACAGTCAGCATGGGTTCAGAAGAGGGAGGTTGTGTTTTAATAACATGCTGGAATTCTATGAGGAAACAACAAAAGGGTATGATCAAAGTGGAGCTTATGATATTATTTATCTTGACTTTCAGAAAGCATTTGAAAAGATGCCACATGAGAGGCTGTGCATCAAATTAAAACAAGAGGGAGTTCAGAGTGCTGCTTTTAGATGGGTGCAGAATTGGCTCAAACACAGAAAGCAGAGGGTGATGGTGTGAGGAACCTGATGGTGTGAGGAACCTTGTCAGAATTGGCCATTATTAAGACTAGTGTTCCACAGGGGTAAGTGCTAGGGCTTCTGCTATTTTTAATATATATGAATGATTTTTGGATAGGAATATACAGTAACTAACAAGCAAGTTTGCAGATGATACCAAGATAGGTGGATTGGCAGATAATATGGAACCCGTTAAATTATTACAGAGGGACTTGGACACCATACAGGCTTGGGCAGATGAAAATTAATGTCAGTAAATGTAAAATGTTAAACATAGGAAGTAAAAACATTAGGTTTGAATACACAGTGGGAAGTCTGAAAATTGAGAGTACACCTTATCAGAAGGATTTAAGATTCGTAGTGGACTCAACACTATCAACTTCTAAACAGTCATTAAGAAGGCTAACAGAATGTTAGGTTATATAGCATGATGTGTAGGGTACAAGTCCAAGGCGGTTATACTCAAGCTTTATAATGCACTGGTGAGGCCTCATCTTGAGTACTGTGTACAGTTTTGGCTTCAGGCTACAAAAAGGGAATAGCAGCACTAGAAAAGGTCAGAGAAGAGCGACTAGGCTGATTCCAGAGCTACAGGGGTTGAATTATGACAAAAGATTAAAATAGCAGAGCCTATACAGTTTAAGTAAAATAAGATTTAAGAGGTGATTAAAATTATGAAGGGAATTAGTACAGTGGATCGAGACTGTTATTTTAAAATAAGTTCATCAAGAACACAAAGACACAATCTGTAAACTTGTTAAGGGTAAATTTCACATGAACATTAGGATGTTTTTCGTCATGCAGAGAACCATAGACCCATGGAATAAACTACAAAGTAGTGTTGTAGACAGCAGGACATTAGGGACTTTCGAAACTAGATGATAATATTTTAGAGGAATTAACTGGACAGGACTTGCAAGCTTTGTTGGGCTGAATGATCTGTTGTCGTCTAGATGTTCTAATGTTCTAACTGCCTTGACCAAAATACATGCCCCTACTTTCAAGAAGAAACACAGTCTACACAACAAGTCATTTGCAATTGTTCACCTTGATCATCTTAAGAGGAAATTACAGGTGAAACTGAATTCTATGTGAAATTCATGGAATAAGTTATAGAAAAGGATCATGTTCTACCAAGTACCATTCTCAGTGACCATCTCCTCACTGGACCTGATCTAATGAACAGTTTGGTTGGAGTCCTTATCCGATTTTGTTAGCACTGTGTTGCTGTTTTGTGTGACATGGCATGAATTACTTGTGCTTCCTTTGGTGAAAGAAAGGAAATCTGCACAAAAATCCTCAAGAATTTCAAATGAAAGTACATTTGCTGGGTGCTGCTTTTTCTCCTGGATGTGCAAACCTTGGGCTTAAACATTTAGCAAAAAAGAAGGATTTTTATGTGGATGATGGAATTACACGTGTAAAAGGAAGAGGGCATTAAGTTTGTAAAGGTTGTAACTTGTAAAGACTGAAGAACTTTGTGCCAAAGGTGGCCTCTGACTGCACAAATTTGTTTAAAGCACCAGAACTGTCCTAGAAAGCTTCTGAATGTGCAATTGATGGGAAAAAAACTCAGTCTAGCATCTGATGTGAATTGTGAATTTCCCCTTGTGTGAATTTCCCCTTGGGATTAATAAAGTATCTATCTATCTATCTATCTATCTATCTATCTATCTATCTATCTATCTCTATCTGATGACATGCCAATGGGAAGAGCCTTAGGGATTCAGTGGCATATTGAATCAGCCTGTTCTAAATTTAGCATCAACCTCAAGGATCAGCCTGCAGCTCGTTCTTTCCACTGTTGCCTCATTGTATGATCCTTTAGGATTTGTAGATCAGTTCCTATTTAATGGCAAGAGTTCTCCAGGAGATGTGTAGACGGATCATATCATGTTTTTTCTCATTTATTGAGAACAAAATATTGTCATTCTTTTTCTTCCTCTTCATCTTCTCAGAATTCTATGTGTTATGACCAGATGCCTTTCCTGATGCCAACCCTTCCCATTTTTCCAGGGCTGGGGACTGGCTCAAAAGTGGAGGCAGGGTTAGAACAAAATGTTATCATTATTACTGTATATGCTTATATGACTCATTTACACTAAGTTTGCAGTTTTTTTAGGCATCATCCCTATCTTCATACAAAGTCCACATTCCAACATGTCATACGTCATGCTATAGCAAGGATGTGGTATAAACCAGGCAAACCAGTGTTCCTAGAGTCCAACTGAGTATTGTAATTGTGTAAAACTTGTGATTCTTAATGTGGCATGATAGGTTGTGCTGAGCATGTTGATCAGAGTGTCTCACAAACTGCTATTCTCATTGATTTTTCACACAAAAATATTCAAGGGTTTTTGGAAAAAAAATTCTGGTGATTCTGTGGACAGCTCATCAGAGAGGTCAAGGGATAGGAGTCATAACCAGGCACATCATTAGTGTCCAGAATGTCATATCAGAACAGATTACTAATTAGAATTTATCATGAATGGGCTACAACAGGCAAAAACCTTGGCTGGTGTTGATACTGTCAGCGAAAACATGAAAGCAAACCTGCATTGGACGCGTAAGCATCAAATCTGGATCATTAAATGGCATGAAAATGTTGTTTGGTTGGATGAATCCATGTTTACTTTATATCTCACAAATGAAAGCATCAGTATTTGGCACAAATGGCACAGGGCAGTCCTGTTTGGTATCAGCTGTACAGGTCAATGATGGCAGTGAGATGTGTGGAGAATGATTCCCTGGCACACATTAATGCCCCTTATACCCACTGAAGAATATCTGAATTGTCAAGGCATAGCTGAACATCATTGCTGACCAATTTCAATCCTTCATTGCTACAAATGTGGGGACATGACATTACATTTCTGATGCTTCAATGGCCTATACAGTCTCACATTTTAAACTTATTGAGTGTATTTGGAATGAGGCATAAATGTCAGTACACAGTAAGACTTATCAGCTGTCCAGTCTGCAGCATAGTACAAGATTTCTGAACAATACAACCAGAATCTTGTAGAATTCATGCTGTTGTGAAAGCCAAAGGAGGTGTAATACACTAGTAGATAGGTAAACTAATAAATTGGCAACTCAGTGTGTAATAGCCGATTCACTCTCCAAAACCAGCAGCTATACCACCAAGACCTGTGGCCTGGCAAGTTGAGGGTGTTAGACCCGACAAGCTGTACTTCTTACAAATAAACTTTCCCTAATCAATGATCAAAAATAAGCCAAAAAACAAACCATATGTAAAATAATAAAGTGAGTATATACTGATAAAAAAGAAATGAACAAACTTCAAACAATATATATATCATACCCTTACCAACCCCGACATAACATTCAACCCCAAAAGTATCTGACGGAAAGTAATAATAAAAAGAAAAGGTGCAGCACAAAGTTAATATACTATCCAAACCCTCCCTTGACCCCACACTGAACACGAACTCAAAACACACAGAAAGCATGAAACACACATAAAAGTCCAGAAGATTTAACGGAAAATGGATAATGTTTGTAAACCTGGTTCAGCTGGAAAAATTGTCCTACGGAAATTACATGGATGAAAATGATGGCTTGCTCCTGTCCTCAAACAACAAGAAACAGTCTCGCCGTGCTTATCCTTGGTACGTGGCATAATCCAGAACCTCAGAGTTTTGCGGTGCAAAGATGTTATTGTTAAAAGTGGCATATAGACAAAGGGGTGAATGATTTGGATCAGTGCTTTCTCCTGTCTAAGTAGTGAATTGGCAGTCTAGTAGAATGGGACGTTTTTTTTTTTCTTTCTGTCCTTCCATTTAACTAGTGAATGACTAGATGCAGGTGATGGGATTGACAGGATAAGTTATCATGAAGGACCATGGTTCCACAGTGTTATCCTTCCCCCATTGTTTCCAAGGGAGCATATTTACATACACACAAACCATGTAAACAGGACAATGTGACGAAAGACGGGACTCAGCACAAAATACATTTACGACAACATTAATCATGTAGCACCGCTATATATTAAAATGTGTTAGGTACTGTCCATTAAATCACTTAATAACTGTCACAGTCTATTATGATCTTAGCAAACATAATAGCCTTTGGGTTAAACCAAGGCCTTATATTTTCTGGGCCACCACTGCTGACCACACCAGGAAATCACAACACTCACTCCAGCACCTACAGCACTGTTATTAGTCTCTGTTCCTTATTATTCATCTCATATTTTACAATAAGATACAGCTAATACAAAATCTGGTCCACAAAGAGAGGATCTTCAATGATCTTTACTTATGTTTTCTATCAACCATGTTTGTGAATAAAATTTCAATAAAATACAAATTTTGATTCTTCATTTTTAGTAAAAAGATTTTTAAAAACAAATGTGTTACTAAAATAAAATGGAGAGCTTGACTAATCAAGCTACAAGATATAAAAAAAGCTCTTAGCAAATATAATATTACTTTGCCGTAGGTTATAATTAAACAGTAATGAAAAAAATGACAATATTAATTAATTAAAAATCTCAGCACAGAAAATTTAATAGGGAAAGACACACTAAACTTAATTTTTTTGCATATTGAATTGCTTAACAATGCCTGGTACTTTTAATAAATATAAGACATTCAATGTAAGTGTCCATGTACAAATGTTATCTACTGCTAACACAAAAAATTTTAGATGTATTCAACCTTACAATTTAAAAGTGTGTAAAAAGTTAAGTATTTCCATAAAACAAAAATGTGTAATACATATTTCACATACAGTATGAAAACATTACAGTTTCAGGTGACTTAGTTTCAATCCTGGCTTGTTCACTCCATGATGCCTTCATGTTTGTCTGCTTGTCTGTAAGTGTCTTCCTCCCCATAACCTGGTTTTCCTTCTGCATCCCAAAGGGATGAAGTGTCATAACCTTTTTTGGGACTCTGTCTATTTATTTGTTTGCAGTTTTTTTTTTTTTTATTGTTCTTATTCATTTTTGTTATTACTTACTGATGTTATAACAATACCATTTTGTGTATGTTTTTCTCCTGGGTGCTGGCATTTTGTGACACATTTAGAATGGTTTCAGCCATACTGTTGTTAATAACAACACCAATTGCTAGTCACGTGATCTGCTATTGGTGTGACCTGTGATGTCATGAAGCTTCTGCAATATAATATGGCACTATTCTCAGTGTCCAAGCACCTTAAATAAAACAAATTAGTTTAGGAATCTAGATAAAGAAAGGATAACAGATAGCAATAGGGCCTTATTTGCTTTGTTCTTTTGAAGACAGCATTTGATATCCATCTTGTGATTTTGATGTTTAATTTCCTTTATTCTCTTTGCTAATCTGGCCTAACTGGCTTCTGACTAATCTTTGATTTACAGGGGGAAAAGCAATTCATCCCTCGTTCAAACCTTTGAAACAAATCAAAATAATCCTCTGGATTTACAATTGTTTTAGCCAGTGTGGGCTAAGTGGGAGCTGCTGACTGGTCTATGTGAGCGTCTCCTGTGATGAATTGTCTCAAACTCATGTATTAACAATTAAGTCTTTTATTAAGACCAAATAAAGCCTTTGTTAAGATCCTGGTAGATAATACTAAATGACTTACTGTTGCATTATAAACTGTTCCTATCCTGAAGTATTTATTCTTGAACAGAAATGTTTCGATTTACCAGTGATAGAATGAACTTTGGTTTTATTCAGTTATTTTTTGACACTGTATAACCAGAGCATTATTTTTTTAACCATTTATATTAGACTCAAAGAGCATGTCAATTGCAAAAAAGTCAGAGTCCTTTGCTCTTTCATTTTCTTCCAACAGTGTGTGTGTACTTTTATATTTTAAAATAATACATTTTCTTTTACACATTCAGACCATAGGCTGATAGAGTCATATTAAATCAGAAGGATGTAAGACTTATATTCACTGAGCGGCTTGCTCTTCTGACAGTTCCATCTGCATACTATTGATTTAAACTGCTCGGTATTTGGATAGTTGGAGCATGAAAATCTGTTGTATTATCTCCACATAATTTAGAGAACATAAATCACTTTGATGCTGCCTTGCTGTACATCTCAAATTAAAAATTTGAAAATCCTAAAACATTATAAGAAAATATATTTAAAAATACTTATCCTTTCTGCTACAATAAAACAATAAATTTAGCATATCAGTTGGACCAGAAAATTCTATATTTTATCTACTCGGCAGCTCCTTTACATTTTTTTTTTACAAAAACATAAGGATCCATAATAATAACAAAAAATATTTTAAGTCAGGTTAAACTTATTTTTTAGGAGGATATATAATATTTTTAAATTATTTTTTTCTATATTCTGTGTAAAGAGTATGTGTTTGCTATACATTTACATTTAATCAACTTACCTCTCGAGAGAATATCCTTAGCTTTCAGTTGCTGAGATTCTGCTGATGTGGCTGTGTGTTCTTTAAATGGCTTTGCTCAGGTAGATTTCTCCACAGGAGTTACCTGCTGAAATCCTTGGTATCCTTTTTTCTGAAACTAAATGCCATTATCTTGGCTTTCTGCTTCCATCTTTATTTAAGCCCTTGCTTAAATGACATACATGAAAAATATATATTTAAAAAATGTAATACTACCAATATGAATATATTTTGCAATATAAAATACTAATAGGATCAATATATTGTAATATGTTTAGCATACTGAAATGTATTGTAAATAATTTAAATTATTGCCATTGTTATATATTTTTAAAATATAAAAAATATATATTTTATATATATTTTAAAATACTAGGAATAATATAGTGTAACAAAAATTTAAAAGAACTGCTACAATATATTTTCAGATATACTTTAAATGCTGCTTATATTGTGCAGTATACCTAAAAGAGTTTATATTTCAATATACCTGTCATTTTTGTGTTGTATACAGTATCCATCCATCCATCCTCCAACCTGCGGAATCCGAACACGGGGGTCTGCTGGAGCCAATCCCAGCCAACACAGGAACCAATCCCGGGCAGGGTGCCAACCCACCACAAGACACACACAAACACCAAGCACACACTAGGGCCAATTTAGAATCGCCAATCCACCTAACCTGCATGTCTTTGGACTGTGGGAGGAAACCAGAGCGCCCGGAGGAAACACATGCAGACACGGGGAGAACATGCAAACTCCATGCAGGGAGGACCCAGGAAGCAAACCCGGGTCTCCTAACTGCGAGGCAGCAGCACTACCACTGCGCCACCGTGCCGCCCGTGTTGTATATTGCAATATATATTTTAAATGTTTTAAAAATATTCTAACATCCATCCATCAATTATCTAACCTGCTATATCCTAACTACATGGTCATGGGGTCTGCTGGAGCCAATCCCAGCCAACACAGGGCACAAGGCAGGAAACAAACCCTGGGCAGGGCGCCAGCCCACCGCAGGGCACACACACTAAGGACAATTTAGAATCGCCAATGCACCTAACCTACATGTCTTTGGACTGTGGGAGGAAACCGGAGCATCTGGAGGAAACCCACGCAGACTCGGGGAGAATATGCAAACTCCACGCTTGGAGGACCCGGGAAGCAAACCCGGGTCTCCTAACTGCAAGGCAAAAGCTCTACCCATGGCCACCGGGCCGCCCTTTTATATTTATATAGGAAGTGCTGCAGGAAGGTCATCACAGAGCACCTGGAGCACATCTGAGAAAATTATAAAAGGGGCCACCTCACTCCATTCGAGCAGCCAGAGTCGGGCGGCAGAGAACGGAGCTTGCAAAAGAGGAGTGGAGGCGGCAGAGAGGACAGAAGAAGAAAAGAAAGAGTGGACTATGAACGATATTGTTGCTGGTTTGGGCACTGTGTTATGTGCAGAAAAATAATAAATGTGTGCTTTTGAACATTGGGTGTCTTGTTTCTGTCTGTAGTCGGGCTGGTCTTCCACTATATAAATATAGTAAATGACAGACAACAAGTCATAAAGAGTTGGGGCAACTAGGTGAATGTTGATTGTTTAAAATAACATGCAATAATACCATCTTCTTCAGACAAGAGTCTTTATTGGACTGAGCCCAAGAGGGCGGTGAACCAGTTTCCAAGGGGACACAATGGAAGAGGTGGGTTTTGGAGGTTGGAAGTGACATTATAGGTGGAATCAGTCATCCATTCTGCAGAGGGAGGAAATAAAAAAACATTAAGTGAGTGGCTTGGAGTGTAATCAGCAGTAGATGAGCACAGAGGTTGTCTACCATAAACATACAGTTGTGCTTGAAAGTTTGTGAACCCTTTAGAATTTTCTCTATTTCTGCATAAATATGACCTAAAACATCATCAGATTTTCACAAAAGTCCTAAAAGTAGATAAAGGGAAACAAGTTAAACAAATGAGACAAAAATGTTATACTTGGTAATTTATTTATTGAGGAAAATGATCGAATATTACATATTTGTGAGTGGCAAAAGTATGTGAACCTCTAGGATTAGCAGTTAGTTTGAAGGTGAAATTAGAGTCAAGTGTTTTCAATGAATGGGATGACAATCTTGTGTGAGTGGGCACCCTGTGTTATTTAAAGAACAGGGATCTATCAAAGTGTGCTCTTCACAATACATGTTTCTGGAAGTGTATCATGGCACGAACAAAGGAGATTTCTGAGGACCTCAGAAAAAAAGTTGTTGATGCTCATCAGCCTGGAAAAGGTTACAAAACCATCTCTAAAGAGTTTGGAATCCACCAATCCACAGTCAGACAGATTGTGTACAAATGGAGGAAATTCAAGACCATTGTTACCCTCCCCAGGAGTGGTCGACCAACAAAGATCACTCCAAGAGCAAGGCTTGTAATAGTCAGTGATGTCACAAAGGACCCCAGGGTAACTTCTAAGCAACTGAAGGCCTCTCTCACATTGGCTAATGTTCATGTTCATGAGTCCACCATCAGGAGAACTCTGAACAACAATGGTGTGCATGGCAGGGTTGCAAGGAGAAAGCCACTGCTCTCCAAAAAAACATTGCTGCTCATCTGCAGTTTGCTAAAGATCACGTGGACAAACCAGAAGGCTATTGGAAGAATGTTTTGTGGACGGATGAGACCAAAATAGAACTTTTTGGTTTAAATGAAAAGTGTTATGTTTGGAGAAAGGAAAACACTGCATTCCAGCATAAGAACCTTATCCCATCTGTGAAACATGGTGGTGGTAGTATCATGGCTTGAGCCTGTTTTGCAGCATCTGCGCCAGGATGGCTTGCCTTCATTGATGGAACAATGAATTCTGAATTATATCAGAGAATTCTAAAGGAAAATGTCAGGACATCTGTCCATGAACTGAATCTCAAGAGAAGGTGGGTCATGCAGCAAGACAACAACCCTAAGCACACAAGTCATTCTACCAAAGAATGGTTAAAGGAGAATAAAGTTAATGTTTTGGAATGGCCAAATCAAAGTCCTGACCTTAATCCAATAGAAATGTTGTGGAAGGACCTGAAGCGAGCAGTTAATGTGAGGAAACCCACCAACATCCCAGAGTTGAAGCTGTTCTGTATGGAGGAATGAGCTAAAATTCCTCCAAGCTGGTGTGCAGGAATGATCAAAAGTTACCGGAAACGTTTAGTTGCAGTTATTGCTGCAAAGGGGGGTCACACCAGATACTGAAAGCAAAGGTTCACATACTTTTGCCACTCACAAATATGTAATACTAGCAGAATACCCGCGCTTCGCAGCGGAGAAGTAGTGTGTTGAAGAAGGTATGAAAAAGAAAAGGAAAAATTTAAAAAATAACGTAACATGATTGTTAATGTAATTGTTTTGTCATTCATATGAGTGTTGTTCCCATATCTATATATATCTATATATCTCTATATCTATATCTATATCTATATATATATCAAAATAAGCGCGCTTGGCAGCGGAGAAGTAGTGTGTTAAAGAAGGAAAGAGAAACAAAAGGAAACATTTTGAAAATAACGTAACATGATTGTCAATGTAATTGTTTTGTCACTGTTATGAGTGTCGCTGTGATATATATATATATATATAGCAAAATAATTGCACTTCGCAGCGATGTCGTGTGTTAAAGAAGTTATGAAAAAGAAAAGGAAACATTTGAAAAATAATGTAACATGATTGTGAAAGTAATTGTTTTGTGTATTTGGCGGCAGCGTCACAAAGTTGTTTTCGTCTAGCTGCATTAGAAAATGTACCATGACATCTGACACGCCTCCTTTTTACTGTTTTCTCACAGCTTGGATTGCTGCTGTCATAATGGTTTTGAGTCTATATATATATACATATCTTCATATCTATATAAATATATACATATGTATATACATTAGATATCTACATATACACATATATATATACATATCTATCTACATCATACATACACACACACATACATAC
>JANRMT010062790.1:65486779-65500046 GCA_026402145.1 Polypterus bichir lapradei | reverse complement strand
ATAGTATAGTATAGTATAGTATAGTATAGTATAGTATAGTATAGTATAGTATAGTATAGTGAACGCACTGTTGCCCCTTTAAACCCAACAGAAAGATACACTGGACAAAGGGTAAAAGCACCAAGAAGATATTTTATTCTTTTTCTTCTAGAAACAGTGCCCTAAGCACCACAGCGACCATTAATACAGGCAAATAAATACAATAGTAATCACAATACAGCACAAGTCCCTCTCTCCACACTTCCCAGTAAGTATTGTCTACTATCTCCCGACTCTGGCTGGCTTGATGGGTTCACAGCAGTTCTTTATATAGTCCTTGACCCAGAAGTGCTTCTGTTCTTCCGTCCACGTGTCTTGCTAGTACTTCCGGGTCAGATGGAGAACTTGCTTTTTTCTCAGCTCGGAAGTACTTCAGACCATCCATCCTTGTGACTTGGGAGTACTTCTGGGCTATGGATGAGGCATGACATGTCCTCTTGCAGCTTCCCCAGGCGGCACCCACAGCACCCAACAGGGCTGCGTTGTCAGACTCCATATCCCATAGTGCCCTCAGGGAATCTGGGGTACCGCTGCAGTTCAGGGAAGCTGCCATCTAGCACTTTGGAGGAGGGGGAGGCACCTGCCTCCTTTTATTCTTTGGGCATCCCGGCCGGGTTGAGCTGCTGACCTTCCATCACAGTATATTTAACACAGCAACATTAAAAGTGTTACATCCACTTTCAAGTGCTAACGTATATGACACTTTTGAGTCTTAGTGTAATTTTATATTAGTTGATTTTACTGTGTATATAACACTGCGGATAGTGTGGTATTGCATTATTTAGTACTGCAATATGGATTCAGTATTCTGGGTTTGAATCTTGTGTGCCTATTCTTTGTCCATGTGAACTTTTAATCGTTTTCCTATGTCTCAGTGGATTTGTCTCCTGGCACTTCTTTTTTGGAAAAAAAATTGTGATTATTTCTGATTATATCTTTGCTGAGTAACCAAGACCTTATGTACCACCTACATATTTCCACCACATTTACCATGAACATGATGAGATCATATGATATTTAACATCTTAACTATAGCATTATATAAAAGAATTTCCTATTTAATGATAAGATGTTTGTCAATGACTTTTAATCTAGATAGATATTTTAGGAACATTAGGTCTATAAAGATGTAGGGTATGCTTTGGATTGTACTATTTATCTGTAGGTTGACAGAGCAAACTAATGCAGTTCTTAGCTGTGCTTTGCAGATTATCCTGTCTTTATAAACTAAATATTTTCCAATATTCTCCCAGTCTTGTATAGTGAACCGAGCTGGTGATATGCAGGGTTCCCTCAGGCTTGTTGTAATAAAGGATGTCAATGTGCGAAACATTATAGTGGTGATTTTGACTGTTATTTAAGAGAATTTCCCTTTACACTCTTATACACCAAAAGACAAGCAGGGTAGGTTAATTGGTGACTCTAAATCAAATCAAATCAAACTTTTCTTGACATATACAAATTATGCATACAGTACAATATGTAGTGAAATGTTTAGTTGCTTGACTCCAATGACTGTGCTTTTACAACGAATATAAAAGGACTGTAAAAATAATACATGACTTTATAAATATTCAAAAACTATCAATATAATTTTAAATATGTGATAAATAATAAATAACTAAATAACTCTAATAATTTAATGTAAGAGAGTACGTGAGTTTGAGAATGTTATGTATGACTTTATAAATATTCAAAAATTATTAGCAGGTTGGACAATGGATGGATGGATATTAATATAATTTTAAATATGTAATAAATAACTAAATAACTTTAATAATTTAATGTAAGAGAGTAAGTGGGTTTGAGAATGTTATGTTATTATATGTTATGTTATGTCATTGCTGAATATGCATGTATCTGTATGAGGGAGAATGGGTATCAAATAATGCAAGTGGTTTACAAAGGTTATAGCATCTGAATAAGCTCTAAAAATATAAACACATTTGATAATATTGAAGCATCATGTGTCAAACAGCGTTTCATTTAAAAATATTGAAAATAGTTATAATTCTGCGGTGGAAACACAAGTGAGTGACTCATAAAAAAAGTTTTGATAAAAAAGGAAGTTATTTCCTGAATTGCCTGCTCTTAACCCATGTTTAAAAAAGCAGCAGAGCTAAATATCCATTTCTCAAGGCAGAGCTCCCATTGAAACACAGAATCTGACCTCAGCAGGTGAGTTCGCCTCAAAAAGGATTTAATGGCTCCAGGTAGGCTGCCTTTGATCTCCCACATGTATTTTAAAATCTTCCAAGTACAGCTGAGATTAACTGGGATGGTTTGCTCTTTGGTGCCCTTTCAGAGTCTTTGCCTTAAGGCCAGCAAAACCCTGCCAATGCAATTATGGCTATTAAGAAAACACTGTGAAAGAGTTCTAGTTTAGATGGGTGAAGCCAGGTAATAAAAGTAAAATTATGAGAGCAAACACATGGTGAGGATTTATTTTGTTTTTTTGGCAAGCCACAGTGTCCAGACTATAACTCCTTTCAGTAAATAGTTTTAGCATCAAGGGTTTTTTGAGGAGTATAGGCCTCAGGAGATATATTTATGGTCCTTGGAATGGGTTTACTGGGGACCTTGGTTGTGAGCGGGTGTACACAAGGACTGGTTAGGTTCTACTTATGTATCAGACCCACCTTTATAACCTCCATGGCACAGGAAGTAAGTTCAATGCATTGTGATCTTGTCAGTGTTTTCACTCTGACAAATTATCTGAAATTCAGTTTTAGGTACCTGTCAGCAACTTATGGTATGAAGAGAAAAATCAAACAAAGAGATTCACTTTGTAGTTCCTGCTGCACAAGGACCTATGGCATAAATGAAGGAGAGTAGCAAGAAAATATTATAAAAGCAAACACTGAAGGGAGCAAACAAATATGTTGTCAAGAAGGTATTACAGGTAGTCCCCAGGTTACGAACATCCAACCTACGACTTACGAACGAGGACGCAGCTGCGATGCATGCGCCTCAGTAACTGCCACTCCTTCATCTTCGGCCTGGGGATGCTGCAAGCGGTGGCTGGAGGGGGGTGATTTCGGTGCTCACGCAGTGTAGTGTCCCTCGGGCGGCTCCTGGCGGCAAGCGGTGACCCATGGTCCATAGTCACCGGGGCCACAGCTATCGCTCGTGTGCAGGACGATGGTTCGCTGCCCGCCCACTACACTGCCACAGCTACTGGACACAGGTTGGATGGAGTGGAGGGGGGTGTTTCACTGCCCGCCCAGCACACACGGCTGGTAATGCTGCAAGCGGTGACCCGGTTGTGGCTGAACGGAGGCCACTGAGGGT
The DNA here is from genome assembly GCA_026402145.1 of Polypterus bichir lapradei. NCBI lineage: Eukaryota > Metazoa > Chordata > Cladistia > Polypteriformes > Polypteridae > Polypterus > Polypterus bichir. The sequence goes on along the minus strand of JANRMT010062790.1, from coordinate 65,496,716 downwards.
GAACGGGGCGGCGGGGGTAGCATTGTAGTGTGCCTCGGTTGGCTACCAGTTGAATTGGGGTTGGGCGATTGATTCACTACCCGCCTTTGGCCGCACCGTGTTAGTTCTCGGTGGGCAGACGGTGCAGGCAGCATACTGTAGTGGAGTTGACTGTGTGGTGGGCGAGTGGTGAACTCCCCCTCGCCGCCTGCAGTCATTCTCAATTGTAAGCCTGCTTGTACTGTTATGCACATAGCAGGAAGTTGTCTCTTGTCAATACATCAGACGTGTTGACGGGTGCCTTCCTGCTGTGATAACGTGGACAGTGCTGTGCAGAAGAGCTCATCTTAACCTTTTGTCTTCACCCTTCAAGAATGTCTCTGAAACACAAATCTGATGCAAGTGCTGGTGATGCAGTAAAGAAGAGAAAAACCATCACCATTGAAAATAAAGTAGAAATAATAAAAAGGCCAGAGAGAGGGGAAACTCCATCATTCATTGGCAGAGCACTTGGTTACAGTCAGTCAACAATAGCATTTATTAAAATAATGTACCTGTTCCAACTTACATACAAATTCAACTTAAGTAAAAACCTACAGTCCCTGTCTCGTACGTAACCCGGGGACTGCCTGTAGTAGCGTTTTTACCATTAAATCTTAAGAAGTTTATTAAAAGAGTACATAAGATTCATCTTACCATGCTGCATTGAAATATGGGTACTTCACAAAAAAGACCCAGGTCTTCTTTTAGCAGTTCTGTTAAGAAGACACCCTGCGGTGGATACAGTTCAAAAGAAGACAATATATGTTGCTTCTTGGCTTCTTTTCTTTGAGAGATTAAAATAAAATGTCATGGAGCATTCTTCACACGGCATCATCCAGCAGAATCACACTAAGCTCTGGGCTGATTATAAATGCCTTGAGGACTGACCATCAGATGCTGCAGAAGGATCTGCAGCATCTGATGGACCAGCCAAAAAAGAACACTGGCAAAAATAGGAAGGTTGAGTTGTTAACAGCAAACCTCCTAGAGATGGACGATTGACAGTGCCACAATAACCTGAGACTAGTCAGCATTAGGATTGGCCAGGAAGAAATAATATGAAATAAACATCAAAATTGGGAGAGTGAAAGTAATAAGGATCAGCCATTTTTTGGTGTTTCCTTATTGTTTTGGTGCCATCTTTCTGTATGTATTCCTTTTTGCTTTATTGTTCTCTTTCTTTTAGACAATGGATAATTTAAATATAGCATCCTGGAATGTTAGAATCCAGTCAAAACTTGTGTGACTGATGTTTTTCACATGGGTGCAAAACAATAACAACAGCATTTATTTATATAGCACATTTTCATACAAATAATGTAGCTCAAATTGCTTTACATGATGAAGAAAGAGAAAAAAAAGACAAAGTAAGAATTTAAATAAGAGAACACTAATTAACATAGAATAAAAGTAAGGTCCGATGGCCAGGGAGGATAGAAAAAACAAAAAATACTCCAGACGGCTGGAGAAAAAATAAAAGCTGCAGGGGTTCCAGGCCACGAGACCGCCCAGCCCCCTCTAGGCATTCTACCTAACATAAATGATCAGTCCTCATTGTATTCAGAGTTCTCATGGAAGGACCTGATGATGAAGCACTGATCTTGCTTTTAAATGAGATGCATTTAATGAAGCGAGATGCTATACATTACATGCTTGTCTATGTGTCATCTGCCCTCTCTCAGAAGTGTGGAGTTGCACTACTTGTCCAGCACTCCATCAGCTTATGTTTCTGAGCTTTGGATTTGATTCTGATAGTAGGTTATGCTGTCTGTTACTTGTGCTTAGTGGTAGAAAGATAGATTTAGTGCTGTTTACAAAAAATTCCTTCCTTCTGTGGTTTCTTTTTCCAGGACCTAACTAGCCAAATTCTAAAATGTCACCACTATGAACTTGTTATTGGTACAGATGCCACCATTGACTTTGACCCTGGAAAAAATCCATTTTCTTATGGAACATCAGCTCTACAGCTCTCACTTTGTTGCTGATCTTAATTTGGTTGATTCATATTGTTTGTTTAAACCTTCTATTAAATACAGTAGTATAATGAATAATGATAATACTGTATACTGCAGTATAATTTGGAAGAACCAGTGCATGACTGGGCATCCGGGAGTCCATGGTTAACTTTATGGGTGTATTTTCTCTGAAATTTATTTAGGCTGGAATTTTGTTTTCGTCTTCTTTGTTTCCCAGGTGGCTTTTTCATAGCTTACTGTATTCTGATTCACTTTATGTCATTTTTTATTTAATTGACCTTATTAGAAGATAACTTAAATACTTTAAAATATACAATAATGTATTGATTTCTATATAAATGACCTCCCCACCTGACTGCAGACACGATAGTCATTTGACAGTGAAGTAGCTTTAAACACCCTCCTAGGAGACTTGTCAGGACTCCTCAGTGGACATTCCCTCAATAAGTATCCTTGTCCTAGATTCTCCACCTAACGGCCATGTGCCACTATGAGTTCTTTCACAATGCTGCAGATTCTCTTGCTTTTTAAGACTTGGAGCACACCAGCTGGTAGACAACACATGTGTTTCCCTGGTACTCCAATATGCAGGGCCTCTTCTGCTGCTTGTGTGTATCTATATCTTCCCTGAAGATTTCCTGCAGAATGTATTCCTTCCTTGTGCCATCTTTTTGTGTCCTTACCTCTGTTTTTTGTTTTGCATTATATTTGAACTGTGTATTTCTGATTATTTAAATACTGTGAGTCTGTTTATTCAGAACTTTCTTATATCAAAAAAAATGGCATGACTCCATTCCTACCCTGAACAACGTCAAAGAGAGTGTTGTCACAAAAAGCAGACACAAGAGTCATAATAAGGTTTGGGGTAGCCACCCGTATAATATTCCCTGCCTGCAAATGGGTAAATTGCTAGCACTGATGTGCTCAGAACAGAGTCTAAAAAAGAACTGATTAGGTTAGTCAAATATGGCGGCTTTAAAGGCCAGAAAAGGAAGTGATGTCATCGAAGGCAGAAACGGAAGGGTCCTTTTCCATAGGTTCGGACCAGGATGTGACATCATCAAAAAGGGCGAAACCAAAAGTCTCTTCGGTCATGAGTTCTTCACCAGAAGTGACGTCATCCAAGGGTCCGGAACCGGACGTGACGTCACCAAGGTCAGAACCAGAAATGACGTCATCAGGTCCAGGCAGAATTTCCTGTGAATGGTCTACAGAAAAATGAGAAAAAAGGTCAGTGCACTCCACCACCCCCTGGTCTGACATGAAATTATGGTCATTTAGACCCGTTAGCTGCCTCCCATGTGCAAGTGTGTGACAGTGTGCATACATATCACCATGTACCTTTGGGTTTTCTTCCAGTATTCTGATTTTTTTTTTTTAGATTAGATTAGATTTAACAAAGGACATACATTTTAGGTTGACTGTTGACTAAGTCAGTGAGTGTGTGTGAGTGGTGTTTATTCTGAGCTGTTCCTTCATACCTCCTTAATTCAAATCTTGGTCTTCAGACTTTGTGAAGCTTGCACATTCTACTGGAGTTAACAAGGATTTTTCCCTTTCTTCCTCCACCATCTGAAAAACTTGTAAGATAAGCTGAATGGCAAATCTAAATGGATCCATGGTGAGTGAATGAGCTCTCTGATGAAAAGGCATCACATCCAGGGATGTTTCCAGCCTTGTGTCTAATGCTGCCAAGGTTGGCTGTGACTCGCAAAGTATTACAAAAACCAATGAAAATATCAATTAAGTGTTATTCCTACATTAGATATTGGAATTCAGTACATTCCATGCTAAACTGAGACATTAGACAGAACTAGATTAACAGGGTGTAGAGACTGATCAAAGAAGACATGCAGGGAGACCCCTTAAATATTTATTCCCTAACACATCATGTCGCTACCTTATACTAAATTTTCCAAAAGAACTAAAAAAGTAATAGACATGGAATGGAAGATGTCATATTTGGAGGCCACTGAAGCTAAAATATAACTAATGAGAGAGATGTTTGAAAAGTTAATGAGCATAAGTAAATTATGAACAATAATGATCATCTACACACACTGTTGCATAACTAAGGTTTTGGACTTCATTATCTGCAATCAGCAGAAATTCAGCATTATTATTCAGACAGGATACTCTTCAAGATTCGACTGCATAATGATATCATGTATCAATAGAGGGGTAAAAATGCCGAGTTTTACATCGACATATTAAGGACTCGGCCTAACATCAAGTATATGAGAACAATTCTTCCTCCAAAACTAAAGTGTCCAAATGGCAGGGAGCAGCAGCAATGAAAACCAATAATTTTCTAACACTTGTCATAAGATACTGAGTATGCATTGCTATATAATTTTTTCAAGTGCACAAACAAGTACACATGATTTGCAAACTTCTGTGCGTTACAAGGGAGCTGAAGAGTCTCATCTTTTGGTAAAGGGATTTTACCATCTTGCCCCCGATTGAAAAATGGAACCATCACCCAAATCGGGCAGTTTTAAGATACCCCCTTGCCTTCCATACACCATTAAAGAAGCATAATAAGCATCACACTCTCAAAATGCTACCTGATCCCATTGTTTTTGGCCAGATCATGCCACCATGCTTTTTAAAGCAATAACCTTAATCACAAAAAAAGGAATCAACTAATGTTTACAGCATCTTCAACTTAACAGCTTCCCTTACTACTAATTTCCCTTAGTTGGTCCTGAGATTGCCACTATCACAACAACTACTTTTTGACCACAGCCTGTGCTGCCGAGGCCTTAAATATTGTCCTTTCACACTCTTTGACTTGCAATCTGTCAGGGTGAATTGTCAATGACAATTCATAACTAGCAGAAACATCCAACAAAAAAATCACTAAGTGGATTTAGAGCAGATGGGGTTTTAATACTCATTATGCCCTTAATGATGTTTTGTTATTCTCCATATTAGAGTTAAAGTCTCCCAGGTGAACTACTGGGTAAAGTGGTATCTCTTAAAGAACCAAATCTTCCATCTCCAAAAAGGTGGAATACCCGGAACAGTCGTTAAGTGTGCACACACAAATAGTTCAAAGTCACATTGAGGAAACCCTTTTATTCACACATGCACACTAGCACTCAGCCGAGATTATGAAAATATCCCTGCGCCTTTCCGATAGATTCTCCTGTAAGAATAACTAGAGCAGGAGAAGAGAAGTTCAGTTAAGAAGTCAATTTATCGGGTCAAACCTATGTACAGTGACTGAATTTACCACATTTGACAGCCACCTACACAGATTCTACCTTTTTCCTCCCCAGAAAAGTTACTTCCCATGTTCCAAAAGCCACTTTCCATTGCTAAGGTCTATAAATCTGAATACCGTCTACACATTCAAAATATGATGACACTTTTGAAATTTAACTATTAAACGTATTTATCAATTCATATCTTGCATATAGAATATGTTTTATTTTTATACCTTCTTTAACACAAATCTAAGTCGATAATTTTTTAAAATGTGCCCCATCACTTTTGTTCTATCAACCTTTTTTGAACAAAAATAGAAAATTATTTTTTGCATTCTTCTAAATTAAATAGCATTTATATTGACATTATCCATTAAAAAAGCAATTTAATTTTGTATGTGGCATGAGAAGCAAGCAGTAAGATTATGCTTGGAGGGAAATTGATTCAGTTTTTGGCTTGCGTAGAAGGACTCAGGTGGTTAACTATTCTCTTGGAACAAAAAAATAGACACTTGAGTATTTACATTTCCCTAAAAGGAGATAAATAGTTTGTGCAGGTTATGAGTAGATAATTTAAAATTGCATGGGTTGCTGAAATGTTTTGCTCATGGCAAAAAGCTAATTCTGTGGATAATTAAAAAAAGAATCACATCTTATGGAAATGCTTCAGTAAATTGATTTTTTTCCTTGCATAAAACTAATGAAGATGGACATTTACCCTTGAGTTATAGAATAATATATGAAATGTGCTTCTTTTGACATTTCTGTGCTGTACCTGAAAGGAAAATAAATGTTATGATTAAGTGTTGTTTGGAAAAAAAATTATATAAATGAAAGACATTCATGTCAAAATATTAATTTTTATGTTTATTTCTTTTTAAGGACTAAATTGCACTGTTTATACACCACTTAGCTTTTTGGTTTTAGTCTTCAGTATGCTTAAGTGTCTCAAAGGAAATGCATTGTTAATATGTACACAAGCCAGCAAAAGGTCATAATAATTCATATATTATTTAGGCCTACAGGCTTGGTATTTTGGTTGGTATGGACAATGTTGGTTGTCTACATTTACAATGTAATTTTCAGTTATGCTGGACTGATTTATATTTCCTGTGAAGAAGTAGCACCATTTCCAGACGCTTTATTAGAACATGGTAGTTGAAAATGAGAGAATGAATGGTTTGTGTTTCAGTAGTACGTGATTACATTGTTAAAAATACACACCACTTTAGTTGCATGTCCACTGTATAGCCACTGTAATCCTGCTCTATGTTCATGATCAAAACACAACAGTGATTTCATATAAAAAATGCTTTTCATGACAATCTTTATCACCGTATTCGTTTTTATCCAGCTTTTTCTGATGAGGATCACAATGGTAACATGCAGGGCAGAGCTGACCAGGCCATCCTCTCCCTAGCAGTGTCTTCTTTCTTCTACTTGTGCATTGCTAGAGGCTTCCTGGCCAACCAAAATGTAAAATTCCTCCAGCATGTCTTTGGTCTGCCACTTGGCTTCATCTCATTTTGCTGAGAGGAGAAAAATCCAGAGGCATTCAGGCTACATATGTAAACCACCTCAATTGGCTCCTATCAATTAGGAAAGGCACTGGGCCTACCCTAAGGTTCTTATGTGTTAATGAGCTCCTTAAATGATCACAGAAAGTGAGCTCAGCAACCCTGCCTAGGAATGGCGTCTTGGCTTGTTGTACTTGTAACCTCCTTCTTTTGTTTACATATCAAATATATACTTTTTATGTTTACTTTATATACTTCTGAATTAGATTTGCATGTGGATGAATGCCCCTACTATAAATAAACACTTTTTAGAGATTTCACCAACAGAAATTTTCAGAATAGTAAATCTGGATTACTTCAGCATTATTATTATCCTTCATATTTTTATACATTCAGATTTCCAATATGTTTTTACAAAAATGAAGAAATGGCATAAAGACATAGACCCACAGTAATGATCTTGTCATCTTTTTGCTCTTATATGGATTTCAGTTGTGTTCAAGTTTGCCAGATTTCCAGAATCACAGATCGGGACAGACACCTTTTTGAGCAAGCAAAGCAAAAACATGTTAAGGTACTAAGGAATACAAAAAAATTGATCATTTTAAATAAATTATAATTATAGATACAGAAACATGTATAATCTATATATATATAAAAGCCAAATTCCACTGACTCACTCATCACAAAATCTCCCGTACCTTGAGGACTTGAAATTTTGAATGTACGTTACCCTTGGCTCATAGGTGTTCACTAAGAAGCAGTTTTAAAAATTTTGTGGTCCAAGCGCAAAATATCTTATAGATTTTTACACCCAATTGTATGTCCGCTTTTCACGAGAAAAGTACTTAACGGATTTAGATCAGGTTTTTTTCTATAATTTGCTTGAACATTCCATTGATTCTGTGACTTTCTCATCGCACCATGTATCATTTTCGTTTGCGGCATGGATTTATTAGCGCAAATCTGAGAGAGACTCATCGGGCTGCGGGGCCCTCCTCACTCACATGTCTGCCTCGGGGAATAACCTTAACTCTGCTTAGTTAGTGAGCAAGAGAACTACTTAATGGATTTAGATCTTGTTTTTTCTAGAATTTGCTTGAACATTCCGGTTGAGTTTGCGACTTCTCTCATTGCGCTAAGAATAGTTCGCTTGCAGGAGTGATATATTCGTGCTAATACAAGACATGGGCTCTGGGCCTAGGGGAGGGGGAAGAGTGATGTCAGGAGTAGAGAACTGAGCTGGGCCCGCCTCACTGTCCTGCTTCACTAATATGTGGGCGAAACCGCGGGGGATGACTAGTCTAAACATATAGGTATATGTAAATATGTGAATTTCCCCTTGGGATTAATAAAGTATCTATCTATCTATCTATCTATCTATCTCTATAAGTACATATATAAACTGAACATACTGTATATAAAATAGTCACAGAAAAATCACAATGATGCACTTATGCAACCTACCTTGTTAGTCAAAAAGTCTTTATCAGTATCACTTCAGTTTCCAAATGAATTACACACTAGCATAAGCAGCCATGATGAACAAAGGAAACATATGGCGACACAAGCACACAAGCAAACCCTCAGATTCAGCTGACAGTTACAAATTTTATTCATCAAAGATGCTCCACCAGGCTGCCTACAAAAATGTATACAGCCCTTTAACTAGATATTCAAGATAAAAATTTAATTTAGATTTTTTTTCTACATACAATTTTTGTTTAAGGCAATGTGGGACTTTGGGTATGTCTGTTGATCTCAGGACAGTCCCGCTCAAATCATGACGTCTGGCAACCCTGGATGTGTGTTTGTGCATGGCTTTTGAATTGCTGATTTTGTCGTCCAGTCACCCTTTTCTTTTTCTTCTCACCTCCTATTTTAGGCACATTTTTAAATACTTTTTACATAAATGAAAGCATAAATTTGAATATGTGATTTGAAGATATTCAAGGGACTTTCAAGAACAATCAAAATGTAAACCACAAAAATGAAATACATTAAACAATACACTGTATGCCTAAAATATGTTTTTGTATTTTAAATAAGTATACTTACATACTGTAAACAAGACTTTATAAATTCATATTAACCATAGCTACTTACAAGTGATGCGTTTTTTAAACAAATAAGTATTACAGGCAACTAAAACATTGATTTTTGAATGCAGAAACGCAGTGAGTGTCCACTAAATTATAATACAGAAAGAAGTACATCTTCACCTCCATCTTGTTCTTCTTCATGTTCATCTTTGTGGGTTTGATGTGCTTGATCCACCTTGTCCAGAAAGCTTGGCCCTGCACCTCCTCCCTAGTCAGACCCTTCTCCTTCAAATCTTCTTTTGCTTTATCCATTCACCTCCAACTTTATCTTCTCCTGTACTTCCATTCCCATCACTCTTGTCTCTCCTCATCATATGTCCATACCACTTCAACCTGTTTTCCTGAATTTTGTTAAAAATCTCTTCCTATTTTGTTGAACCTGTGATTGTCACCACACATCCATCTCAAAGTTCTCATTTCTGTCACATCTGTCTTCTTCCCCTGTGCTCTCTTTACTGCCCAATGAAGTACATTTAAACATTAAAATATCTCAGTATTTTAAGTGTTTATTACAGTCAAGCTCCCAGAGAAAGGATCAGCTTGGTGTATTTCAAATAAAATGGTCACTGTGCAGCTTGCTACTAAGACAGCAGTGTTGTTACACAGGCACCTTTTGCTGTGGATCTGTAGAAGCGTGTGCTCTTCATAGACATTTTTTGTATAAGAGATACAGACAGTAAAAGCTGCTATTTATTTATCGGTGAGTGTGTATGTAAAGTGTATGGACAAAAGTGAACTGAAGACCACATCACAATATTGAAAAAAATGTTTATAGTATTTTAAAGCACAATGCTTTGAACCCACCAATTAAACATACTAAGCTTTACATTTAAAACAATGTTTCAGTTTGTTTTTTAAACCTTTTTTTTGCATATTTAAATTGTTGACTGACATTTACTTTGCAATGCATCTAAGATGTGTCTATAAATAAGCTATTTGTATCAGTGACTTTCCCTCTTTATCAAATTCCCTTTGGTAAAAAAGAGCAGTCCATCTCTATCTAACATGTCTTGGGGGGATACAAATGTAGGAACCCCAGGAAGCACTATCCAATGAGAAAAAAAAAGGGGAAGTTCGTGCGATATGGGGTGACTGATGCGGGCCAATCG
>JANRMT010062790.1:65424481-65486769 GCA_026402145.1 Polypterus bichir lapradei | reverse complement strand
AATTCACCATTCAACTGCCGGGGATCCAGGATTCTTGTTGAATATACGATTAAATTAACCCCTAAGGGTTAAGAATAGGGTTACACAAATCTAAGACTCTTTTTTTTTATATTGGAATGAACACCTACCTGAGCACAGTGAAATCCAAAGAAAGAAAAATATATCTGTTACCCTCAGTAGTAATATTGATTTACAGTATCAGAGGAGCTAAGAGAAGTGTTTGTAAAAATATTTTAAAATGTATTACCTGTAGTAATTTATTCAATTTAAAAAGGGTTGATAGAAAATTGAGAAAATCACAGCAAGATTAGGAAGAAGACAGGAATCATCCCTAGATGGGATGCAGAGCTCACTCTTTTAGAACTCACATTTACTTATTCTGAACATTTTAAGACAGCAATTAGCAATGCACAAAGGTTTAGGTTGTGAGAGGATAGTGGTTATAAGAAGGCATGAAACCTATGTGGAGAATGTACAAACTCTGCACAGACCATGACCACCCAGGATATGAACACAGGCCCCTAGGGCGGGCCTGCTACAGTGCTAAATGCTGTGCCACCTTAACATTCATCCATCCATTATCCAACCTGCTATATCCTAACGCAGGGTCACGGGGGTCTGCTGGAGCCAATCCCAGCCAACACAGGACGCAAGGCAGGAACAAAACCCAGGCAGGGCGCCACTGCAGGGCACACACACACACACACATACACACACACCCACACACCAAGCACACACTGTCTTTGTCCTGTTTGAGGAAACCGGAGTACCCAGAGGAAACCCATGCAGCCATGGGGAGAACATGCAAACTCCACGCAGGGAAGACCCAGGAAGCAAACCCAGGCCTCCTTACTGTGAGGCAGCAGCGCTACCACTGCGCCACCGTGCCACCCACCTTAACACTGTATTATAAAACTTAATACATATTTTTTGTTGAAAATTTTTATTTTCTATTTAGCATTGCAGCAAGGCACTGCTACCCCTAAAAAATGAACTATAAATATCAGATTTTTCAATGAACAGAGAAAATTAAATGCTTTGTGATTTATCTGTATCACAGACAGCATATTTTTCTCAGGTAATATGGCAAAATAAAATAGAGTCTATCTCTGAAATAATTTTGGCTTGATAAGGTAATCTGTGGCACGAAAATAGGGGCAACTTAATTGCCCTGAAAATGAAGAAATCAATCAGCCCTAGAGTGTGCTTTGAATTGTATTTTAGTAAACCGTCTTCCTGGAAAAGCCAACTTTCCAATCTAATTCAGAAAAAGACAACCTCAGGAATCAGCAAGTAGATTATTTTATTGATATTGCTGCCATCCACATATAATAATGTGCCCCATGGCCTCATCTTCAGATTGCTCTGTGCTGCCTGTTAAAGCTGACTGAATGAACAAATAACTGTAATGAAAAAATAAAAAGAAGTGACTTTAACAGGTAACCCACTTCTCAGTTTGAAACTGACTCAGAATGTAATCTGGAAAGGATAAAATGAAGGCAAAACCAATTAAATAATTTCAGAATTCATTTTGGTGCGTAATGCACTTAGTGACTCTTCAGCAGTCCTCTCAGAATAGTAATAGGAAACGGGATGGCTTTGACCAAGCTGAGGTTTCACCAGACACTGCATGTTGTCTATTTGTCTATACAAAGGTAAATATAGAAATTGTACTTCATTGACTTTTGAAAATTTTGAAAAAGTACTCTGTATAGAAATTGCACTTTTATTTACTTATTTGGGACTTGGTTTGGTACTTTCTTCTTGGTATTTAGAAGAAGGTTCTTGATGTAAATACTGTCCATTCACACATCTATGATTGACTAATATGTAAATGGCAGAGCTGTCCATTCTATAAGCGTTAGAGTAAAGCATGGTGAAAAAACTAATAGTCTATTATAGAGAGCACACACACTCACATACAGTTCGAGTAATTAATACTTACTGTAGATGAAGACTGAAGAACTTAGCAGCTCATTCTGCAATCTGCACTGGTGGGACTGCTGTGGAAAAACACAGCAGCTTTAAATTGTCTTTGAGTCACTGTCACAGTGTGGTACAGTATGCCAGTGGTCCATGGTGGTTTTAAAAACAGTGTTGCTTGAACTTTGTATGAGTAGGTGTGTGCTTGATGAGAGCCATGCTGCTATGGTGTGTGTGTGAGTGTGTACTGTGGTGGACGACCAGGGCCCTTGCCCGGCCAGAATACCCCTATAATGGGAGAGAGCATATCCAGGGGGAGGCCAACGTGGAGGTCGATAAAGGAAATGACTCTGACTGAGGAGGAAGCAAAGGAACATGCTGTTTGTAAAAGGTTGATCAAGTACATCGACCCCACATAGAAGTCGAAAAAGATGAAGAGCAGGAAGGAATTAGTTTTATTTAACTTGTTTTATATGATTTAGAACCCTTAATTTCCTATTTTAGTTTTAAGAAGATGCATTAAGGTTTTTATTGTTGCCTGTTTTCTTATCTAGCCATCAGTTAGTAATGAGGGGCAATGACTAAAGAGACCACCAGCTCTCCAGCTAATGTGCCTCCATTGAAACTTGAGTTTGTTTTGAAATAAATGAGTGAGAATGGATGAACCATGAGGTAAAATCAGTTCCGGACTAATAATTTTCTTAGAAAATGAAAAATCAACAATGTGATAAGGATTTGTCTTTGAGGAAAGAACGCACTAACAATCTATATAGTGAAATATCAAGCTTTGCTATCTGCTGGGCCTGCTTTTTAATTACAAAACTGTTTAGAATAAAATCCTTCACCCACTGCTTGCCTCCAAGACCAGAGGTGAGTTAGCTAGTATAGGAAATTGGACATGACTAGTTACTGCATAAAGTGGCACTTTCCTTAAGCAAAATTGTTCCTTTTATTTAAGGAACAGTGAGAGGCATCTAGTTAAGTTTAAAAGCACACTCCTAGAAATGGCCTTATAATTTTATGATGAAACCAATAAAAATTAATCTCTTCTGCTAACTTCATTAAGCAGTCATTAACTTGTCCATCTATTTTTCACTCACTTATCCCCTATTAATTATTAAAGAAAATGTTTTTTTTCTGCATCTGTATCACTTGCAAGAATTTAGGATAATTTTAGAGATTGTAAATGACAGTCTTGACTACAGCACTTTTAGATTTATTTTCATGTTGAATAAAGTATGTTTACACACTAGTAAATCCTGTTTCAATATTTTAGATACTTGTTTTATGCTTTTAAAATCAAATCACCTTTTTTGGAATTATCCTAGCTGCCTTTTTATTTTTAATTGCTCATAGGTTGTGATGAAATGTTTAATTCTGAAATACAGAAAGCTGCTAAGTGTAAATGTCACATTTTTTATTTTATTTTTTTTAAACTTTGTTTTGATTAATGTTAAATGATTTGCCCTTTTATTTCCATCAGTATTCTATTTATTGATGTTAAATCTTAGACCTTATGTCATATTATTTGAATAAAAATGCTGCCACGTGATAATAAGAAGGTTGCCAATAACTTTAAAAAGTGGCATTGCAAAACAACAAGAGTAAGATTTTTTTGTCATTTCAATAAAAATCACAATGCTACAAAATGTGAAAAAATGAGATAATTCATCACTAATTTGGGTACCATTGTGGTTGTCTGTGTGTAAGACAACCACCCAGGGGGACACCAATAAATGTAGGAATGAGTGTGATTTATTGCATCCATCCAGATGGATGCCAATAAATGTAGGAATTGGAAAAATGAATTGTAAGTTGGTAAATTAATTATCAGTTTTGCCTTTGGGTAAATTTAATTATCAGTTTTGCCTTTGACAATACAAAAATTAATCAAATAATTTGGCAAGGTTCCTACTTTATTCACTGTACCTTTCTTTGTTTGTTTAGTCTTATATCAAGGTAACTGAAGCACACTCCTTTTAAGAAACAGAATAATACAATTTATTGATAAACACAAGGATTATAGAAATATGATAACCGAATTGATATATTTTGATATACCATATATACTCACGTATAAGTTGGGTCTTGAAACCTGAAAAATCGATCATAAAATCAGACCCGACTTATACACCCGTTCAAAATTGCTACACTTAATTTTTTTTTTTTACATCTTCTTGCCTCCTCCAATCTCGCTTCAGTTTCTCAGACGCATTGAATTTTATTGCAGTAGTGCAGTTACCAATTTCTTTTGCTACTTCAACGACGTTTAATTTAAAACCAGGTTCATATTTTCTTCTGATTGAACACTCCATCGTAGATAAGGGATGCTCTTACGATAAAGGTGTATGAGGATGTGAGATACAAAAAACACAAATCGGTGCAAACTTCGCTTCGGAATAGTTTGGGTATTACCGTGTGGTCACATAGGCACAATAAAAAGAGAGAGAGGGGTTAGGAGCACGCACTGATACAGCGCATTGCCACACCCACATAGAAAAAAAAGGCAATGTGCTCCATGGTTACTCTCTCAGGTGGGCATTAGCATATCATAATCCCTTGTACCAATAGCGTGAGTTTTCCACATTTGACTTATTACCAACCGATATTATAAAATACCGGAAATTATACTGTAAAATCAAGTCCTAACTTTTCCAAAGAAGAACTTATCTGCAAGTATATATGGTATATGAAAGGACACAGACAGACTAGACAGACAAACATATAACATAGAGAATCTGTCTATTTACTTGCTTTTTAAGAGTTCTAATCTATTTTGGCACAGATAAATAGTGTTACCCTTTGTTATTTGTTCCATGTTCAAGTGGAGGATTCTTCTTACATTGAAGTGCACTCTTTCTCCTTACTGTATGATCCTCTGTTTGAGATGTTCTATAATACTGATCTCTTAGCTTACTTTCTGCTGTTACGTACTTTGTTCTGTCATTTGCAACCTCACCTTGAAAACAATTACTCTTTTTGTAAAAAAAGAGTACAAGAGTTTAAAAGCTCTCTTCTTGAAGTGAAAGCTGTCTCTTGGCCTTTTCAGCCCACTGGCCCATAGTTTGACTTGGTAAAGAAATTGTTAATTTCTGATCAACCAAGAGAAAGACGTGTTCAGTTCTCAGCTCTTCAAGCAGAGAATGGCTCATCAGCTTTTAGTTTCTGAGAGAGCAGGTTTCAGAGATCTTCAGTAATTTTGGAGAGTAGGAATGCAGTGTTCTTCTGGAGCAAACTGCCTCAAAAACAGAGTGCCCCGAGGGAGTCTCCAGGGAGTTCAGTGGGAGAATCCAGCATATCCAGATGGGATGTGTGTAGCTAGTTTTAAGGGAATGTACAGTCAGTTCCAGTTGCTAAATCAGTGTCTCTTCATAGGCGAGTTTTTCTGTCCATCAAAGATGTAATTTTTTAAATTATATCTCTTTGTTCTTACTTGAGTCCATTTTGTGGCATCTGGCTTAAGACGTCTGCAGAGGTTCTCTGAAGAGATGACAGTGTGCAAATCTGATTTGCACATTTGTTATCAGATGAAGTCCAGGCAGAACATGGTACAAGCTGGAGCTCAGTCACTTAGTTTAGAATGTAAGTGGTGGACAGCACAGCTGAACATCTGCTAAATCTGCTGCCTTACAGGCCTTGTGTTCCAATAAAGCCTAGTGGAATGGGCTATGCCCACTTGAAATATTCAAGTTTCATTTGGATATATTTTGTTGCAATTCATATATGATTAACATAAATTACTTATTGCACTGCCTTTATGTGTATTCATTTAGGCCAGTTTCACTTATTCTCCCCATAGTAAAACAAATACCATTTTTTAGTTTGTTGGGTAATGATTGTATAAGCCACATCTTAAACCATCTTGATGAGATAAGACAAGATTGAAAGAGGTGGAAAAAGGTGAGGTACATTCTTCGGAAGAAGTTGTATCTCATGAGCATGACATTCAGGAAGCCAACATATATCAGGAAATTGTATCTTAATTATGTGTCTTGAATGTAGCAATGAATTCTTAATTCAAACCTCTGCTAAAATATTTGGTTTCAGTTTGAAATGAAGACCATCCTAAAATGAGAGCACTGTGCTACTTTTACTTTATTCTTTTGTAGCTAGACTGAAATTTGTTGTATATATCATGCAAATATAGCTTAGTATGTGTTGAAATTAACTAATTTCAGGATTTTTTAAAAATCCAATTCAATATATCTCACCTCATTGGCATATAATTTTATTTTCTTTATTTATTTCTTAATAATCATATATTTTTTTCTTATTCTGTAATTTTTGTATAATTTTCCTGTTTTAAGATGTACAGCATGCTCTGAGAGTAAATATTGGACTACCCATTTCAAGATGAGCTAACTTGTTTCAAGTAACAAGACTTTCATTCTCCACTGGTATTAAGAAGTTTCCACTTATATTAGTGATTTATTCTCTTGTTCTTTGGCCTTCATTTTTCAGGTGCTAAAATTAAGAATGCAAAACAACTGAATTAAAAATTATTTTCTAATATTTAGTGTATTTTCACTGTAGAAAGTCTAATCTCAAGTAATTTGTTCTAAAAAACAGCATTTTCTACTTACAGTATTTCAAACCTCTGAACACCTATCAGAGCTTATTTCTAGACTGGAACTAACTTATTTTAAGATGTCTTGGCAAGTAAAATTATCTTGCTGCATGGACAGATAATTTCACTAATATTAAGTAATTTTCTCCTGAAATTCAGTGTTTTTATCTTATTTCATAGCTAAGTTTCTTTGCAGTGTACTTGTTCAGAAAAGAAACAAAATATAAAACATTTTTAAAAGGGTATCATGATTTGCACTTGTACCATCATTCAAGAAACTCTTAAACTTATCAAAATTTGTAAATTTACAGCCTAAAACCTGAGTTGGAAATGATTGCCGCGGTAATTGTGCAGATGACATCCAAATATGAATGAATGACTGGTCTTCTCTGTTGCTTTCAAGTTGCAAAAGTTACAGAAGATCTTCTAGGGACTCTTTCACATGAAGATCTGAACATTTCCTTCAAAAAAAAAGCTCATGGCCAGCAGTGCATCAAGAGGTCAGCATTATTTAATTTTTTTTTAAGAAATATTGTTGAGCAAACAATGTAGTTATTATCACTTTTGCTTTGTTCTTTTTGATGAGATTAAAGACTCCTGTGGCAGCTTTTATGACAGAAGTGTCCATGTCCTGATGATATTTGAGATCAAGCAGGGGAGAAATATAAATGATAATAGGGAAAAGGAGGACGTTTATGATATGAAAGTGATGACAACATAAATATATATTTATACAGTGGAACCTCAGTTCACGAACGTCTCGGTACACGTACAAATCGGTTTACGACCAAAAAGTTCGCCAAACTTTTGCCTCGGTTCACGACCACACACTCGGTATATGAACAAGCCAGTTTCCCTTTCGGTTTGTACATGTTCAGTCTCTCCCTGTGCATTTCCTGTGCAACGAGTGAGCGAGAAAGAGAGAGAGAGCGCGACACACACAAACACACAGGCGCGCGAAAGAGAGGCACACACACACACAGGCGCGCGCGAGAGAGAGACAGACACACACACACAGGAGCGCGCTAGAGAGAGACACACACAGGCACTCCAGGCTTGCGAAAGAGAGACACACACAGGCGCGCGAGAGAGACACACGCACACATGAAAGAGAGAGTGAGCGAGCGAGAGAGGGAGAGCTGGACGCATAAGGTAGAAAAGGCTTGTTTTTGTTTTCAGTTCTGTTTACAGCGATCGGTTCATAGCGTGCATTGTGGCAATGTTACTTTTCTTGGTGGTTTATTAAATTGCGGATTTTTCAAATGTTCTTTTTTTACCCTGTGCTTAAAACTCATTAAAAAAAAGTGTTTTTAGCGAGCGGTTCCTAGCATTATAGCGCAAACTATCGCAGTGTTAGTGTTCTCAGTTGTTCAAGGTTTTCTCAGTGTTATTCAATGTTTTTACATTTAGTTTACTATTACACTGTGCATTCTATGGTATAATTAACTATATTTGTGCTTAAAAACTTAAAAAATATATATTTACATACAGTTCGTACAGTCTGGAACGGATTAATTGTATTTACATACAATCCTATGGTGGAAATTGCTTCGGTTCACGACCAAATCGGTTTACGGCCAGAGTTTTGGAATGAATTATGGTTGTGAACCGAAGTTCCACTGTAGATGTGGAAATTTGAAGAGTAGAGACTTGGGCTTGGTCCTTCTGAATTAAAATTTTCCATAATTCAATAAAAGCAGTTTGAAATGTCATACCTGAGCTCAACATGTTCGCCTCACCATATGAATCTTTGTGTAAACACGTATTTATGTATGTTTGTAATTTATACAAAGTCTATATTAATTTACAAATGCTTTGATAAACTTTATCATGGTGCCAGAGAATGATAGCGTGTTACATGTTAATTACCACACACAAGTAAGAATTTCACAGTACTCATGTAGCACTTATTTAGTTCAATATAACATCGTGTGAAAATACTCCATATCAATAGATAACTGAGCACATATTGTTTCTGTGTTTTATCAGGAAGTAAAGAAGATGACTACTATCTTATTTTTAGTTACCTAAAAATTTAACAATGAAAATATAAGCGGTCAGATATTTGAGCAATGCTGTCTTTAATTATTAATTTCATTTATGTTAAATAAAAGTAAATATTTCCATTTACTGTATATAAGGCTTCATCAAAGTTCATAATCCATAAACAGTTTATTGATAACTGTTAACAGGAGCCGCAGTTTTCTGTGCAGCAAGGTAACTTACAAGACAACTGTACATCTCCCTCCTCTTCTGAATGCAATATTCTAAAAAATGCCAGTCTTTCACCTACCCCTCAATTCAGTGAGCAAGGATGTTCTAGAAAACTTTTAAGAGAAGCCATCCCCTCTAAAATCATTCAACTACCAAGCCCCGAATACATACTTCATAGTGACAGTGAGTTGGAGCAGGTCAGAAAACACTGCAGCGCATAGGGAAAGAGGAGCATTGTATTCTTTCAAAGGATCTTTGCTGTAGATTAATTAGAAATACAGTTACCAACATAGTGCCCATAGTGAGGACAACAACAAGGGAAGACAAATATACCTCCAAACATGAGGTTTTTTCAATGGCAAAACGTATAGTCAAGTATTATCCAAAGCTATGTGCAGCTGAAGATCAAAATTCATGGGTAAGTGCAAATAACTAGTTTTTATAGGGGTTTTAGACTGAGCAGTCACACCTTTTATTTACTTGCACACTTTTTAAAAGAGTGTAATCTCATTACAGGAACCTGTGTTTAAACAATTCCTGAAAAGGCTACAGAATATCTGCACAACTCAGAAGCAACAGGGCGCTATGCCTCAGACAAATAAAGAGATGTCTCAGCATCACCACTGAGAAGCCTGATGCTGCTGAAGTCGAGAATTCAGGTGAGGCCGATTCCACTGCACCATTGGGGAATTCTATTGCTTCAGCGACGCTTGTTAACGTGTCACCTTCTAGTCGTACCCAAGAAATTACAGCAGAGAAAGAATGTGAACCATCTGGTAAGTGCACAATAGAGATGGTCATATCCCATCTTAGTTCAGACTGTTTAGAAAACACAACTGATTTGATTATTCATTTATATGTTTTTGCAGCTGTTGTCACAATAGTTGACAGCCACCAAATACAGGCCAGGCACTACAAAACACTACAGGACCTTTACAAGAAGCCAAAGCCAAATAAATTTGCAGTTACCCAGATCCTTGATCATGAATTTAATGCACAGAGGTCATTTATAGATTCTATGGGAGACTTACCCATGATTTAAAGAACTGGATCATGTAAGTACATAAAACACAGACATTTGACTGAAATATTTTTGAAAATGGTTTCTTAAAAAAAAATATGTGCTGACTTTTTATATGTGCTTATTTTATAGGTAATGGATCAAATGCGTTGTATTCTTAGTTGGAATAATCTTAACTACATCACAGAGGTTAAGAGTAGATGGACCAGTTTTTATAGAAAAGCACAGTTTTATGGTGTAATGAAGAAGATCCTGAAGCCTCCACATATGCATGATTAGGGTAAAATTGGTCATGCATATTTTATTCAAACTCATTTTATACTTAGTTATGCACTTTACTCAGTGTTGCAGCATGATAGACCTAAATGAAAGTCAAATGGAAGTTGTTTAAAGTTATGATATTTTGCAGTTGATGCTCAAAGGGTTGCACTTTTTTATGCCATTTTTTCCATAAAGACCAAGTCTATATTATAGTAAGCCAAACTTTGAGACATTTTCATGCAAAAAATTATTGCTGCTCTCTTTGCCAGTAACTGTTGATTTCTGAATTCCAGGTTCCCTTTTCCTCATTGTATTAGAAAGTTGTACTGTGTTATTCTAAGGTAATTTTTTGCTTTAAATTATGTTTTTAAAAAGCCATTTATTAGTATTGTAAATAGTTTTGTCTAGCATCTTTTTAAGACACAACAGAATAATAAACTGACTGACACTATCCTTTATTAGGTATAAATAATGAAGAAATATTTTAAAGAATCCTTAAAACTTTAAATATGATCTATGTAAGGTTCATTTCAATTGTTCATTCATGTTCTAGCATATTAGTAGGTAAAAATAATACCAGCCATCATATCATTTTTGTTATAAATCACTCTTAATTTAAAGCTTTCTGTATGTTGTTGTTTTCATTAAAAAGAGAATGTTTGAGTTATATTAGAACATAATGCGAAAGATATTTAATAAGAATTATGTTCTTTTCTCTTTTTTTTTTCATTAGTGAAAAATGCCATTGCCATGTTTAGCGCTCTGCCATCCATGTTTCCTTCACTTTCTCTACCCCCAAAAAAGTTGGGAAACAAAACATGAGGCATTAGTTCATGTCCTTAAGGTAAAATTTTGCATTTTTACATTGTTTAAAGGAACAATAAAGACAGTTACTGCAATTCTATCCATCTGCGACTGACAGCAATTTTCAGGGTTGTTTTTAATGATAGCTACAGGAGTGACATTATACATTAAACGGTTTGAATAAAAGGGCTCAACAGAATATAACAATCTTCAATTTTTTGTGATTTCTTTGCTATTTCAATTACAAGCTGTGTATAACTGCTTCTGTTAAAATTAGCACATTAATTCAGTATTATAAATAAGTAAATGTATAATAAATCTGTATAGGACTACAGAGGATAAAATAAATTCAGTCTGTTTTCTTTGTTGGTGTTTGTTTGTCTTGAAGACCTCCAAGAATCCTGATGCCTTTCTACAGCAAAGACTGACCACTGTCTAGCCCTGTCCTTATTGTGGACCAAGATTACTGCATGCTGGGTACAGGAAGTGAGCCTGTGACAACTTTCCCTCAAGAAATGTTGCAGGAAGGTATCATGAGCATACTATTATGCACTACATCTAACATATCCTAAGTGCATTGCTGCTGTCCTCTCTGCAATTCAAACTGAAATATTACTGGACACAATTCATGAGAAGGATGTAACTGTGTCATACAGGAAAGCCTTAGCTGAATGGAAACACTTTATTGGTCAGTAATCACTGAGACACTACTTAAGCCTGGCCAACACAATTCACTTGATACATTTTGAAGCAAAGTGATTGGTTAAGTGTAACTGTAAATTAGGTAAAGTGTGATTTAGAGAGTCCTGAACTACAATGTACAATAATGATATGGATATGACTTTTGTGTTAAATACAAGGTAACCTTCCTGTGTCAACTAATTTTCATGTGCTTATGTTTTTCTCTGTTTCTGTATTGTAAACACAGCAGTAGTGCTGTTGGATACTGATGTAATACTTAAATAAAGAGCAGTGCTAATAATTATGTGTTTATTGTAAGTTATTTTATCAGGGAGTATTTGCTGTACAGAATACACATAATTAACACTTTCTACCTGTGCTGTCTGATGCCCTGTAGAGAAATGTCAACTACTTCTAAACCTTCTTCTCACTCAGATTTGCTTCAGGATCCTTCCAATGAATAACTGGGGATCTCAATGGTATTGTAGAATCCCCCACGTAAATAACTTATTTCATTTCATTTGAGAAATATTACCACACATGACTGAGTTTACTGTATTCCCTAGCACTCTTGAGGAAAGACAGCAAAGTAAAGCAAGGTTTCATAATAGCTTCCCTAAACTAGAAGGTATGTTATATTTTATCAGTGTTTTTGATTGTATCAATGCAGCAGTTTGAGCATTCAGAGAGAGTAAGACTGAGGTAATTAGTGTATGCATTAAGATTTCTGTATCCAGCAATGATGCGTTCATAGGTCACCTCTTACTGTAAAAATAAGTAGTTGGGTCTCAGAATGCCTTTAAAAGCAAGTTTGTCCTTTTTCCCTAAATTCCAGTTTGTATTATTGTGGAATGAGTGAGACTTGCCACTTCCGTTCATTAGATTAATACACATATGGATTCTTACATACACACAGATCCTATTTGGATAAGCACCGTATGAGTTATTTCTGCACTGCCAATTACTCCCTAACACCCTGCATGAGGATCCCAGTACATAAGTAATTGATGGGTGATATTTTGCACTACCAGTTACTTCCTATAGTACTCCATATACGGACTCACTATCTCTGGCACTAACAACATAGCGTGTTCCCAAGACACATGAAGGTTATACATATTTTGGATATATGCCACTTATCAGCCAACAGTATCTCACTTCTACCATACTTGTTCTTCCTAATGAGGTGTGACCTCTCAGCTTTGATAACCCCAAAGGTCTGAGCAATTGGCAATCTCCACATGCACCTGGTGCCATCATATTTACTTTATTGCTTCAATAACTCTAGATATAAAGACAAAAAAGACAAAGTACATAAATTTAAAAGCAACATGATATTTATTAAAGTATAATACCAATAAATGAAAGTATAACAGAAAATAAAATTGATAGCAAAGTCTAGATGAATATACAGTGGGTACGGAAAGTATTCAGACCCCCTTCAATTTTTCACTCTTTGTTATATTGCAGCCATTTGCTAAAATCATATAAATTATTTTTTTTTTCTCATTAATGTACACACAGCACCCCATATTGACAGACAAAAAAAATAATTTTTGAAATTGTTGCAGATTTATTAAAAAAGAAAAACTGAAATATCACATGGTCCTAAGTATTCAGACCCTTTGCTCAGTATTTAGTAGAAGCACCCTTTTGAGCTAATACAGCCATGAGTCTTCTTGGGAAAGATGAAACAAGTTTTTCACACCTGGATTTGGGGATCCTCTGCCATTCCTCCTTGCAGATCCTCTCCAGTTCTGTCAGGTTGGATGGTAAACGTTGGTGGACAGCCATTTTTAGGTTTCTCCAGAGATGCTCAATTGGGTTTAAGTCAGGGCTCTGGCTGGGCCATTCAAGAACATTCACAGAGTTGTTGTGAAGCCACTCCTTCATTATTTTAGCTGTGTGCTTAGGGTCATTGTCTTGTTGGAAGGTAAACCTTCGGCCCAGTCTGAGGTCCTTAGCACTCTGGAGAAGGTTTTTGTCCAGGATATCCCTGTACTTGGCCGCATTCATCTTTCCCTCGATTGCAACCAGTCGTCCTGTCCCTGCAGCTGAAAAACACCCCCACAGCATGATGCTGCCACCGCCATGCTTCTCTGTGGGGACTGTATTGGACAAGTGATGAGCAGTGCCTGGTTGTCTCCACACATACCGCTTAGAATTATGATATGCCAGATTGTAAGATCTAGCACAGTAGAACATGAAAGTAATATTAGGACTCATTCTACTAGACATATTCTACACTTTCTCTGTATTATGTTGATACTTGGCACTCAATATCTAATATGAAATTTAATATGAAATATATTAGAAATTGTCAACTAACATAAACAGTACATGATAATAGTGTCATAGTTCAAGATTAACCTTTATGTTCTGTATTAATTTTTGAATGATACGTTTTTCTTTTTGGCTTATTTGTTATGTTAATTTTGTTTCTGCATTTAGCATTCCACTTTTATGAAATTTTCGAATTATATTAAGCTGAGATAAATAGACTATTTAGTCTCATAACCCACTGGCCCACACTCATGATTCCATTAAAGATCAATCCGTCTTACAACGATGAGACACTATAGGGCATTTTATTAATCTCTTGTTAGGACCAAATCTAATGGGGTTTAAGTTGCATGTCTATAATGGTTTTTTTTTTTAAGTGGGTATTGTAAAGAAGCATTGGTTCAATTAATGTTGATTAAAAAACTGTGTTTGGAAATGTTAGTAATTGAGATCTTTTTTCAGCATGTCCTCTCTCACCACATCCATAAACCTTCGCTTAGGCCTTCCTCTTTTCCTCTTCCCTGTCAGCTCTATCATTAGCATCTTTCTCCCAATATACCCAGCATCTCTCCTCTGCACATGCCCAAACCAACACAATCTCATCTTACTGACTTTGTCTCCCAACTGTCCAACTTCAGCTGACCCTCTAATGTACTCATTTCTAATCCTATCCATCCTCATCACACCCAGTGCAAATCTTAGCATCTTTAACTCTGCCACCTACAGCTCTGGCTCCTGCTTTCTGGTCAGTGCCACCGTCTCCAACCCATATAACATAGCTGGTCTCACTACCGTCCTGTAGACCTTCCCATTCACTCTTGCTGATACCCATCTGTCACAAATTACTCCTGACACTCTTCTCCACCCATTCCACTCTACTTATACACTGTTTGTTTCACCTCTCTTCCACAATCCCCATTACTCTGTACAGTTGATCCCAAGTATTTAAACTCATCCACCTTCGCCAACTCTACTCCCTGCATCCTCACCATTCCACTGACCTCTCTCTCATTTACACAAATGTATTCTGTCTTGTTCCTACTGACCTTCATTCCTCTCCTCTCTAAAGCATATCTCCACCTCTCCAGGGTCTCCTCAACCTGCTCCCTACTATTGCTACAGATCAAAATGTCATCAACAAACATCATAGTCTATGGGGACTCCTGTCTAATCTCGTCTGTCAACCTGTCAATCACCATTGCAAATAAGAAAGGGCTTAGAGCCGATCCCTGATTTAATCCCACCTCCAACTTGAATGCATCCGTTACTCCTACCGCAGACCTCACCACTGTCACACTTCCCTCGTACATATCCTGTACAACTTTTACGTACTTCTCTGCCACTCCCGACTTCCTCATACAATACCACAGCTCCTCTCGAGGCACCCTGTCATATGCTTTCTCCAGGTCCACAAAGACACAATGCAACTCCTTCTGGCCTTCTCTAACTTCTCCATCAACATCCTCAGAGCAAACATTGCATCTGTGGTGCTCTTTCTTGGCATGAAACCATACTGCTACTCACTAATCATCACCTCACTTCTTAACCTAGCTTCCACTACTCTTTCAAATAACTTCATGCTGTGGCTCATCAATTTTATTCCCCTGTAATTACTGCAGTCCTGCACATCCCCCTTATTCTTAAATATCGACACCAGTACACTTCTCCACTCCTCAGGCATCCTCTTACTCTTCAAGATTCCATTAAACAATCTGCTTAGAAACTCCACTGCCATAACTCCTAGACACCTCCATGCTTCCAAAGGTATGTCAACTGGACCAATGGCCTTTCCATTTTTCATCCTCTTCATAGATGTCCTTACTTCCTCCTTGCTAATCCGTTGCACTTCCTGATTCACCATCTCCACATCATCCAACCTCTTCTTTCTCTCGTTCTCTTCATTCATTAGCCTCTCAAAGTACTCTTTCCATCTGCTCAACACACTGTCTTCACTTGTGAGTATGTTTCCATCTTTATCCTTTATCACCCTAACCTGCTGCACATCATTCCTAGCTCGGCCCCTCTGTCTAGCCAATCGGTACAGGTCCTTTTCCCCCTCCTTAGTGTCAAACCTCTCATACAACTCATCATACACCTGTTCTTTAGCCTCTCTTCACCTTGTGCCTTATCTCCTTGTACTCTTGTCTACTTTCTGCACCTCTCTGACTATCCCACTTCTTCTTTGCCATCCTCTTCCTCTGTATACTCTCCTGTATTTCCTCATTCCACCACCAGGTTTCCTTTTCCTCCTTCCTCTTTCCAGATGTCACGCCAAGCACCCTTCTTACTGTCACCCTTACTACATCTGCTGTATTTTCCCAGCTGTCTGGTAACTCTTCACTGCCACCTAGTGCCTGTCTCACCTTCTCCCTCAACTCAACCTTGCAGTCTTCCTTTTTCAACTTCCACCATTTGATCCTTGGCTCTGCCCTCACTGTCTTCCTCTTCTTGATCTCCAACGTCATCCTACAGACCACCATCCTATGCTGCTTAACTACACTTTCCCCTGCCACCACTTTGCAGTCTTCAATCTCCTTCATACTGAAATGAATATTCTGTATATTAAACCCCATGCACCATATAATGAGGTCCATACACTATAAGGTGATAAACATAAATGACATACTGCAATGTATACACTGTCTACTGAACCTTTTACATTTTGCACTGAAATGCTTGTACTATACAATGAAATACTTACACTCTATAGTGAAATGGTAATTAAAGTTAACAGACACGTTTATAAGAAATTTATAAGTCAGTTTCTGCCTTGTGCCTGATACTGCCAGGAAAAGATCCATAATGCCCTTTTAAGCAAGCAGACCATAAATTGGATTAAGCCATTTAGAGAATGGAATCAAATAGAAAAAAACAATTGCATAAAAGTCAGTTTGTGTTATGAAATCGATCTACAATATAACAATGAACAGATTCTTCTGTTTTGTGAGTCATTATGGAGGCTCAGTTTTCCAGTGCAACATTTCTAGAAAGTGGGCAATTGCAGGCATGAAGAGAACATGAAGTCAAACATAAACCCAGGTACTTGGGGCTGTGGTGAAATTTATATTTCTATTTATTTGATTAGTGGATAATTTTATCTAAAGCAACTTACAAACGGTCAACATAATTGAATAAACATCAGTGGTAAAGGGCAAGGTTGCAAAATTGTTCACCACAAATGAAGACCCCAGAACAAAATACAAGCTGGTTACGATTCCTAGGTTACAAAACCTAATAGTTAATATCAGTTACGCAGAAATTCACTAAACAAGAGAGTCTTCAAAAATTTCTAATACACATTGAGAAAGTGAGAATGTTGAATGGTGGTATGCAGCTCATGTAAAGAGTCTGTTCTGAGCTTTAATACCACGTGGAGGTGGTACCAGTAGCAGACCTAAGCGGTCAAAAAGGAGCATAGGACCTCAGAAGTGTCTCCATATATATATATATATATATATAGAGAGAGAGAGAGAGATAGGTGTTGACCCATTTAATACTCTGTAGGCAAGCATCAAGGATGTGAACTTAATACATTCCAGTACAGGCAGCCAATGTAGTGATCTTAAAAGAAGAGTGACATTTGACCACCTTGGCTGGTTGAACACCTGACTTGCCACTGCATTTTGAATCACCTGCAGCAGCTTAATGACACATGCCGGTACTCCTGGCAGCAAGAGTTGTAGTAGTCCTGACGTGACAAGTACAAAGTCTGGACCAGGAGTTGTGCTGCATATTCTATTAGATACCATTTCATTGTGTGGATATTGTATAGAGTGAATCTACAAGACCATAGCAATATTGTGACTGAAGGACAGCTGGTCATCAACCACCACTCCAATGTTGTGTATAGACTAGGCAGGTGTTAGAAATAATCAGCCAAGCTGTAGAGAGATGAGGTGCAGAATAGACATACAAACTGGTATAACAATCTTTGCCAGGGTGTGTTGGAGATGGTATTCCTTCATTCAGGTTGCAATACTAGTCTGATATTCAGAGATTGTTGCTGATAGCTGTGATGGTGCAGATCGGCCCCACGCTATCGGGTCCCATAGGGAGCCACTTCAATCCACCACCACCAAAAGTCATGACCGGGATGAGCTGAGCCTGCTACTTGGATGTTCAAAAGGAGTAATTCCTCAGCTCTCTCAGGGATCCCCCATATAATGTAGCACAAGCAAAGGAAATGATGTCTTTCAGACAGAGTTCAAATCAGAACTGAAAAAAGAGAAAATGAAGGTGGTATATATAGTAGACTTTGCAGAAAGTGATGTTATGAAGAGGTGGGATCTTGTGGATGGGAACCGGAAGTGATGTTATGAAGAGGTGGAATCTTGAGGGTTGGAACTGGAAGTGATGGCATGATGAGGCAGGTCTTGAGGATTGGAACCGGAAGTGATGTTACTGGGTGGATTCTTCAGTTGTTCTGCCAGGAGAGAGGAAAAAGAGTTAGAGTACCCCTGGTTTGGTGGGTAACTGCGTCTGTTTGAGCCCGTAAACTGTCTCCCAAATGCCAATTTGTGACACTGGCTTCCTCCCACATTAATCTCTGTGCTCTTTTCCTTTTTTTCCTACCTGTACCTAAACTCCCCTTTTATATGTGGGGAGCGATTGCAGGTGCGATCTTCTGATTGTGGCCCCAGGCCGATAATGAGACAATCAGACAAGGCAACACATGGCCAGCTGACCACTTCACACCAAGCCAGAGACGAGCACGTTCATTATCTATATCACAATACCATGTGGTCCTCTGGAGGGAATGACTAGTATAGTTGCACATCATCAGCATATGGTAAGAAAAATCATGGGACTCGATGATTAGGCCTAGTGAGGAAGTGAAAAGAGAGAAGAAGAGAGGGCTCAGCACCAATCCTTGGGGCACCCTAGTGCTCACCTGGTGCACCCTTGACAACTCTCCATGTCAGGACACATGGTAGGATTTACCCCTAGGTTAACCATTGCAAAATGATTTGTACTACCAACGCTTATTCATATACAGTAATCCCTCGCTATATCGCGCTTCGACTTTCGCGGCTTCACTCTATCGCGGATTTTAAATGTAAGCATATCTAAATATATATCACGGATTTTTCGCTGGTTCGCGGATTTCTGCGGACAATGGGTCTTTTAATTTATGGTACATGCTTCCTCAGTTTGTTTGCCCAGTTGATTTCATACAAGGGACGCTATTGGCAGATGGCTTAGAAGCTACCCAATCAGAGCATGTATTACATATTAACTAAAACTCCTCAATGCTATAAGATATGCATCCCGTGCGGTGCTTGATTGTTTGCTTGTCTCTGCCTCTCTCTCACCCTCTCTGACATTCTCTGCGCCTGACGGAGGGAGTGTGAGCAGAGGTGCTGTTTGCACAGAAGCTGTTTGCTTAAAAGATACTGACGCTCCTCTAAAAAATGCCGCTTTATTGCGGTGCTCGGCATATTTAAAAGCACAAAAGCACACGTATTGATTTTTTGATTGTTTGCTTTAATCTCGCGCTCTCTCTCTGACGTTCTCTGTGCCTGACGGAGGAGATTTGAGCAGAGGGGCTGTTTCAACAGAGGCTGTTTGCTTAGAAGATACTCACGCTCCTCTGAAAAATGCCGCTTTACTTAAAAGCACACGTATTGATTTTTTGATTGTTTGCTTTTCTTTGCGAGCACTCGCTCTCTCTCTTAAATGCTTTGCTCCTGATGCAGAGACTCATTTGAAGAAAATATATATTTGCATTCTTTTAATTGTGAGAAAGAACTGTCATCTCTGTCTTGTCATGGAGCACTGTTTAAACTTTTGATTAAAGGGTGTTATTTCATGTCTAGAGGGCTCTAATAATGTTAACAGTGTGGGAGAGTTTATAAGGGCTTAAAATATATAAAAATAACCATACAAACATATGGTTTCTACTTCGCGGATTTTCACCTATCGCGGCCCCCCTGCGATCGAGGAGGGATTACTGTATATACAATATGGTCCAAAGACTGTAATTTGCCAAACTTATAACACATTAACTCACCATCATTTATTGCTTTAAATTAGTCACACCGACAGGACTAAATTAAGTGAGTGCATTAACCATATTTAGTAGTTTCAGGAACTGATTCAATATTAATTCACGAAACATTTCACCCAAATCTGTACACACATGCATTGGGTCTGTAATGATTTATTATCTCACAACCAGGCAGATGTTCAAAATCAATAGATTATGTTCACTTGGTAAATCAGATACTTAATTTAGAGTTCAGCTGTGATTTCTAATAACAGGTATATTTGTTTTGTAGATGAAGACTAACAGGCCTACATATTTTAAGCTGTGACATAAAGTATTGCAATTGCCAATTAGTTAATTTATGTGCCTTTTCAGCTACAAAAAGATCAATGAGTTCAAACTGCAGTAGGAATCAAAATCACTTTAACCATATGAGACCAAAGCACTAAAACTCAAGAAAAGCAAGTTTGTCTTTCTTAGAGGATTTTATTTTTCCTGGAATGGTAAAAAGGCATGCAATTACACCAAACTGTGAATGTCACTTGTTTGGGTTAGTGTATTTATGTATGTCTTGGCATGATTGTGCATTCATACCAACCTAAAAAGTAGGCATTTTATTCTGAAATATTTCACTTTTTCATGTCTGCAAAGTTTAGCTTTTCATGTTCCCTTCATAGTTCCCAGCTGGTGTACTGTAAATGACACTATTATATCTGCAGGTTACTGCTTGCTTTTCACTGAATTACAGATTTTAGTATAATTAATACCCCCCATGGCTATGAATTAACTGATTTAAGCCATCGTCACTTGCCTTTGAGCCAACATTAGCTGTTTTGAGCCCAAAGAAAGTTCTCTCATCAGCTGTCCAAAGCAGGACTCTTTTCCCAACTTCTTTATCGAGTAGCCACATCTGATGCCACTAATCAAAGCTAATTAAGAACTTGATTGCTCCACCTGTCACCTGTGCTTCAAATACACTGTAATTACATACCAAATTTTAATACACAATAATTAAATTCTTTTTGGGCAAGGAAGAGTTTTTAATCTCCCACTGGAAGACCAGCTTGTGACAATCTACCTTATGTGATGAGAAGCTGCAGCTTGTCATTGAAAACTAAAAATAAATAAATCTGATAACAAAGATTTTAACTTTATCAGTCACACAGTTCTTATCTTATAAAGACAGCAGTTAAAGACACAAACACCAGCCCATCAGCAGCCCCCTGAATCATTTGGCTCAGGAGGCTAATTATTAATAAGCTGCGTGTAGCGGGTTTTCAGTGCACCATGTGCAAATCCTTTTCTTTTATTGTTTAAAATATCAATAACCTGAATCAATGTGACATTACAATGTGCTGTATAATGAAATTTGTAAACGGTGCATTTTCTTTTGTTCAACTAAAAATAAAAAACAAACATCTTTGTGCTATTCTGTAATTAAAATTAATTCATATCTTTGGTATAATAATTGTATGGAATAGTGCCACTTTTGGAATGCTGTGAGCAGTTCATCATGTGTTTGTCATATCCCACAGTGATACTAGTCCCGTGATGTACAATTCTGTTTCATTAATTTGTCTTCCCCTAATTTTAGGAATTTATGTTCTGACAACACGGTCATCGATTTCATAGTACTATAAAAAGTACTCACCTCCTTAGTGCTTCCATGGTTTACTGAGAAAAAGAATAGCATATTCTTCTTCTTCCTCTTCATCTTGATTCTATATGGGGTCGATGTGCTTCATCAATCTTCTCCAAACAGCTCAGTCCTGCACATCCTTGACAGTCAAGTCCTCTTCCTTTGCATCTTCTTTTACTTTATCCATCCATCTCTGTTTTGGCTTCCCTCGCTTCCACTTCCCCTGTACTTTCTCATCACTGTTTTGCCCATATATTCATTGCCTCTCCTTGTCTTCACTTCAACCAACTTTCCGGTACTTTCTTAAATATCTCTCCCATTTTTGTTGTACCTCTTACTGTATGTCTCATTTCTTATTCTGTCCTATTTTGTAACTCCACACATCCATCTTGACATTCTCACTTCTGCCAAATCTACTTCTTCTCCTGTGCTTCCTTTACTGCCCATGTCTCTGCTCCATGCATCATTGCTGGTCTTGCCACTGTTTTAAAAACCTTACCTTTCACGTTTGCCTTAATTCTTCGATCACACAATACCCCTGCTACCTTCTTCCAATTGCTCCATCCACACTGCACTCTATGGATTATCTCTGCATCTAATTTTCCATCTTGGGCTACCTCTGATCTTAGATATTTAAATGTATCCATTCTTTTCAATTGCTAGCCCTGCAGACTAACTTCTGAATCCTAAGCCCCATATATTCCATCCTAAATACTCTATACTTCAAAGCCTTTCTCTATTTTTCCAGCTTCTTCTCCACTTCCACTTGTCTGGTACTACAAAACACAACGTTATCAGCAAAAGCCTTCACAGGGGGAATGGTCATTTATCCCATTACTCAACACACCCATAACCAGATCAAAGAGGTAAGGACTTAAAGAAGACCCCTGGTGCAGACCTACTCTAACTGGGATCTTGTCTGTTACCTCAACACTGCTTTTAACCCAAGACCTCACTCCCTCAAACATATCCTGGACCATCCCCACATATTTCTCTGGCACTCCTTTGCACAAAGAAAGAATGGCATATTAATGTTCTTTATTAGTCTGCTTTACCCAAATAATGTCAAAATGAAAACAAAATTCTACAGCTCCATCTGCCTCCTATACCTCTGAAATAGGCTTCGACTATCATAACCTTGAATCAAGCATGGATAAATGTGTATTAATATATTTTATAAGACAATAGCATGAAAAAATTCAAAGGTATCGGTGGGGACTTTATATTGTATAACATGTTGTGGAAGGGTGGAAGGGACACAGGATAATTGTATGAAGTGTTGGGGTGCCAGCCAGGTTGCCCCTTTTTATTACAGTAGCAAACAACAAAAAAAGTAAGCAGTCAAGGGTGTAAAATGTAATATAAGTAACTATTCTGCTCTATTTAAAGTGGCTCTTATCAATGGGTCACAGCATTGGAGCTCCATGCTCAATGTAGTATGGGTCTAAATGAGACGCAGATATTCTGAGGCGTCAGATTCAGGCCAGAAAAGGGACTAGGGGGGTGGGGAGGGACAAGTGGGGGGTTTATGGTCTTAAAGGGGCGACTTCTCGCTGCTGTAGAGGAGAAAAAAAGAAGACAATGTTAACAACAGCGCCCCATTCATACTTTGGATGAACTCCGAAGATGATCCTCTGACGCGCAAGCGTGACAATGCACATGTGCATTATGGGAATACCTGCAGGTATCCATTTAAAGAAAATATTTAAAAAGTATTATGCTCATAGTTCAAAAGTTGAATTAAATTGGTATTTTGTACAAAATGTTTTTCCCCAATTAAGGAGCATTTGCTTTCAATTTTAATACAAAAGTTCTTCACATTTTACAGGTATAATTGTATGCTTAATCTTTGAACAGTATTATATCTTTCTTAGCATTTATCAAAAAAATAATTGTCCCTACAGTTTAAATTTATTTTCCGATTGTGGTAGATTAATGATGCATTTTAAATGAACTGTTGGATTTATTCCTTAAATTGGGCCTGCTTTTTTCATTTATACCTATACCACTTACTCATCTACAAGTACAAGCACAGTAATGAAATAAAAATGTCAGTGACAAAGAGCATAAAACTTAAATTAATATGTCAATTTATTAATGGTTAATATGTGCTAGTAAACTAGAACACTACATCTCTACACTACGCTACAGTAGTAGAGAAAAGCAGTGTTGACAGTTATTCAGCAACAAAGGAGCCACAAATCTAGAATGGGGTGGTTGTACTGAATAGATAAGTAAAGTTCTTATTAATTAAAGAAAAAGGAAATAGAAAATTGGAGACCATTGGAGATTCCATGTAAGTACGGAGCCATGTAAATGGAATTTCTGAAAGATGTGCATTTGAGTAGAAGAGTAAAATCATAAAAGCCTGGGAGAAAGTCACACCAGAGAATGAAACACAATGAAACAATAGTTGATGGAAATCTTATGGGCTCTTGTAGGTTCTAAAAACATAAATAAGCAGGCTAATATGGTAAATATGGTAAACATATTAAAACCTTAAAAAAATGATAGCTCTAACTGCTCAAAATGGAGATATGCACACTACAGTAAGATTTTAGCTCTAGTTGCTACTGTGTTCACTTCTATTGTTTTCTGTCATTTAGTGATCTGAATCTTATTACTGTGAGCATCTTTTTTGCTGTTTGCTACATTATAGAAGTGTTTAGTATAGAATGTTCTTCCTTACCACTTTCTCGATTTTGTAATTTATGCCAAGGGGGAATCATCACATATATGTGGCAAAGTTGACTTGCTCACTCACTCAATCATCAACAAAAGCACTAATTCTTATTTCTCAGATGATTCTGCACTTATGGGGTGTATTGATGAGAGGGATGAGACAGAGCAGCGAAACCAAGCAACTGGTCATTTACTTTCGCCACACCAAAGAGCCTCAAGGAGTGGATGTAGAGGTGGTGTGCTCCTTGTACTTGGGGGTCCACATTAATGACAGGTTCAACTGGGTCAGAGAAATACAGAGGAACTATATAAGAAAAGGCACAGCAGGCTGTTCTTCCCTTTAATGTGGGAAGTGACATCCTTTACATCTTCCATAACTGTGTTATGGCCAATGCAATTTTCAACACTGTGGTGTGCTGAGCTCATAACATCACTTCAACAGAGGTCCACCAAATAACAAGTTAATTAAGAAGGGCAGTTTCAGTCACGGTACACACTCAGAACCCCACCTGAGGTAGCAGGAAAGGAGAGAATTCAAACAAAACTGAGGTTCATTATGGACAATGCTGCACATACTCACTCTGACACACCAGCACTGACAACTTTTAGCCAATGAATTATTCAGCAGAAGTGTATCAAGAAAAGTTACTGGGGCTCCTTTATTCAGGTTACCTCACTAATGTGATAGTAATAGCACAACTGTACTGTGTCATGCATGCGTATCAATGGACCACACTCCAGGCTCATCTGAGGTATGTACTACTGCTCCAGGTCAAGAGGAGGCAGTGGCGCTAACCTTCTTTTCTCTTGTTCCATCCGCAGCACCAAGAAGACTCCCAATGACTCAACCCCTACTGGTTCCTGAGCTATAAAGCCTGCTGCTGCTGGAAGAAGGAGTTCAGTCTTTCGCCAAACTTACCACAGGACGGAGCTCCTTCCTTGCAGTGCAAACCTTATTTAGCCAGATGGTAATCTTGATTTGGAAACACTATTGCATTGGCGCACATAGCAGCCTAATTTTATGACACAGTACGACTGGTGATGTGCAGTTTTTTACTCAATCTCAAGGGCTTATTAACTATGACTGGTAACACAGAAACCTTTAGTAGTAGTAAAAATAGTATTGTTATTTGTACAGAGTACTTGCATGTCTGACTAATATGCAACACATCATCATGCTCTGGAAGCATGATAATCACAAATGAATGAAAATGTACTTCTTAATATTTTAAAATAGAAAACATGAATTAGCTAACTTGGCACACTTCTTACTCCTGTTGCCTTACCGCTTGTGCGTTTATGCTCCCTGTTAGTGAAATTTTAAGGCTGAATGCTTGTGAAAAATGGCATAGTTATCAGTATCAAAATAACTTTATTACTATGACATAGAAAACAAAAGTCAGCTTACCAGTAAGACTACTTTACCTTGAATTTATCTATCAGTTTCTCATGTACTTTACTTTACTTTTCTGTTTCTCTTTTTTATTTTAATAGTACATTGGATTAGAATTTACTATGTAAACTGTGAAACTCTTCAGTGTGGTAAGTTTTATATTGATTTGTATTTGCTTCAATTATTTTTGGTATATTTGATTCTGCATTGTAATCATGTTTTTTTTTTCTATAAAGAGTTTTAGGATAATGCATTTTGTTAATAATATTATATAAATAAATAATATAAATTGACTGGTTAATTGATTGATTTGGCAGGGGGAAAAAGTTTTGTATTTTGTATTTTTATCTATATTGTTTTTTTAGTCTGCTCTTGTAAACATAACTTTTCACCACATTACTGTTCAGATAAAATAAACAACAATAACTAAAGAAGCAAGTGCTTAAATATAATGTGGCTGGCATACAGTACTGCCTGTATAATTTAATTGACTTAAACTTTGCACAGTTTTCTTTCTCATTAATGATGGAATATTCTTCTTACCTTGGCTTTCTCTTGGCACTGTAATTTGCTTCCTTCATTAATTCAAACTGACTATTTAAAAAAAAATCATTTGGAAGAATTGCCTAGCAACAACTGTTGCTATGGAGTGAAATCATTAAAGTTGTTCTATAGCAGGCTAATCTGTGAGAATATCATATTAGATTCCATAAAATTTGAAGGAAAGGAAGCTTTTTAAATCCAATCAATTGCAAAGTAGATCATTTTATCCGATTTTAAACAATTAGTTTCTCTTTGCAGGGTTTTTAGTGTAATGCTTCAAAAAATGTATTTAATTGAATGGCGCATTACTGTAAATAAAATCCATTACAAGCCTGTAAAAGAAGCAAAACATGCCTATTATTTAAAAAAAGGAAAACAAAGTATTTGTATTTTATTTTTCATTTTACTGATAATGCTGATAAAGAAAAGCAATGCCACTTTTTAAAGCAGACAGATCAGACGCTGTATATCCGGGGGCTATGTAATAATTCCTTTGGACTTTTTCCAGTCCTTCACACCAAATCCCATGTTAGTAATTTTTAATTAGGCCAAATGAACATTCTGAAGAGTGCTTATCATAGCCATGAGCACAGTTGGATTCAGTTTGACAAGGAATAAAACAGTTTGATGCCCCCAATGATAATCAACAGAAATAATAATGAATTAAAATGTATATTAAAACAAACCTCATCTAATTCTGCCCAATCAATGTAATAATACTATAGGCTTTGCTGTATATGGTGGCTAATCATGGTGTTGATCTCTGTGCTCTCTTGAGAATGTGACAGACAGCTTCATCACAAATAATAACTGAGCACTTCATCCTGCAGTGTCCACACTGCAACTCAATCTGCCTTTGCTTTAAATGATTTCATACCATGTTAAAATCTGTTCAGGATGCTAAGGCTGCAGGAGCTGCTTACATGCGCAGCTATCCCAGTACATATAAATATAATTAGTTTGGTCACTGAATGTAGATATTATTCGGTAATTAGATACCAAACATGATTTAATATCACTGAAAATATGGAAGCCAAATGATTGGAATCTACAAGTTAAAGTCAAATTTGTAGAAGAGAATATGATTTGCAGAGTTCTGTGAACTCATTCCTGTTAACATTCAGAAAGCGTATAGTAGGTATTAAAAAAAGAATAGCATGCTGGGTGTTATAGCTAAAGGTGGAGAAAATAAGTTAGGCTGGAGCATTAGGGATTCTGTATATAATATTGGATCCTTATCACAAATAACATATTGCTCTATTACAGAAAGACCAGAGAAGAGCAACTAAACTAGAGCTCAAAGGCAGGAGTTATTTGAATAAATTAAATGGCACAATATTTTTAGTCTTTATCAGGGGTCAGCAACCTTTCAAAAGAGATGAGACGTGCCATCATACTTTTCTTTGTCAATCATACTTGTGTGTGCCTACAGTATGTTTGTGGAAGACAAAAAATGTAAAAGCTACTTTTATATACGCTGCCAAATGAAAATGCAATTTAGGACTAAAAAGGTGCAGAGACTCACACTGCAGTAAGTACATGTTCCATCCATCCATCCATCCATCCTCAGCAGCGCACCATCCCCACCTTATACGGTGTTGACACTGTACTGCTTCCCCTTCCTGAGACGCCGGACAGTGGACCAGAATCTCCTCGAAGCCGTCCGAAAGTCATTCTCCATGGCCTCTCCAAACTCCTCCCATGCCCGAGTTTTTGCCTCAGCAACAACCGAAGCCGCTTTCCGCTTGGCCTGCCGGTACCTATCAGCTGCCTCCAGAGACCCACAGGACAAAAAGGTCCTATAGGACTCCTTCTTCAGCTTGACGGCATCCCTCACCGCCGGTGTCCACCAACGGGTTTGGGGATTGTCGCCGCGACAGGCACCGACCACCTTACGGCCACAGCTCCGGTCAGCCGCCTCAACAATAGAGGCACGGAACATGGCCCATTCGGACTCAATGTCCCCCACCTCCCTCGGGACGTGGTCGAAGTTCTGCCGAAGGTGGGAGTTGAAGCTACTTCTGACAGGGGACTCTGCCAGCCGTTCCCAGCAGACCCTCACAACACGTTTGGGCCTACCAGGTCTGACCGGCATCTTCCCCCACCATCGAAGCCAACTCACCACCAGGTGGTGATCAGTTGACAGCTCCGCCCCTCTCTTCACCCGAGTGTCCAAGACATATGGCCGCAAGTCCGACGACACAACCACAAAGTTGATCATCGAACTGAGGCCTAGGGTGTCCTGGTGCCAAGTGCACATATGAACACCCTTATGCTTGAACATGGTGTTCGTTATGGACAATCCGTGGCGAGCACAGAAGTCCAATAACAAAACACCACTCGGGTTCAGATAGGGGGGGCCATTCCTCCCAATCACGCCCTTCCAGGTCTCACTGTCATTGCCCACGTGGGCATTGAAGTCTCCCAGCAAAACGAGGGAATCCCCAGAAGGTATGCCCTCTAGCACCACCTCCAGAGACTCCAAAAAGGGTGGATACTCCAAACTGCTGTTCGGCGCATACGCACAAACAACAGTCAGGACCCTTCCCCCCACCCGAAGGCGGAGGGAGGCCACCCTCTCGTCCACCGGGGTAAACCCCAACGCACAGGCTCCAAGTCGGGGGGCGGTAAGTATGCCCACACCTGCTCGGCACCTCTCACCGGGGGCAACTCCAGAGTGGTAGAGAGTCCAGCCCCTCTCAAGGAGATTGGTTCCAGAGTCCAAGCTGTGCATCGAGGTGAGTCCGACTATATCTAGCCGGAACCTCTCAACCTCACGCACTAGCTCAGGCTCCTTCCCCTTCAGAGAGGTGACATTCCACGTCCCAAGAGCCAGTTTCTGTAGCCGAGGATCAGAATGCCAAGGTCCCCGCCTCCGGCCACCACCCAACTCACACTGCACCTGAC
Source organism: Polypterus bichir lapradei (assembly GCA_026402145.1). Classification (NCBI taxonomy): domain Eukaryota; kingdom Metazoa; phylum Chordata; class Cladistia; order Polypteriformes; family Polypteridae; genus Polypterus; species Polypterus bichir. The sequence goes on along the minus strand of JANRMT010062790.1, from coordinate 65,457,865 downwards.
CTCCTTGGCCCCTCCCATAGGTGGTGAGCCCATGGGAAGGAGGACCCACGTTACCTCTTCGGGCTGTGCCCGGCCGAGCCCCATGGGAAAGTAAGTACATGTTGCGAGTAAAAAAGTTGGACATAAAATGATAAATGTTGTGTGTAAAATCCTACTGTCATTCAATGAGTAACCCTTAGCAAGTCAGTAAGCGTCCTTAAAATCCAAATATCGGAAAGAAAATATGCTTGCAAGATTAAGTGTTCTGCCCCACATCTTGTTAGTTGAGACTGTTATTTGTTGAACTGTGCTCCCCCTTCATCTTGTCATTTATTAACACACCAGTCAGTCACGTCCCACACTCACAGTGGTACTATAAAAGTCTAGGAAAATCACGTAAAGCACGTAGGTCCTATAATAAACATTTGAATACAATACACCCCATGTGTCTCATGTAGACACCCCTTTATCTCATGTTTCCGTCACGTCGAAAACGTATCCTTAGGGTATATAAACTCCTGTGTCTGGTTAGTTGTGGTATGCAGTAATTTGAACCTCTGTCTACGCGCTTCTCTTCGTCTTGACCCAACCGTGGAAATCACTCGCCTTGTAAGTGTCTTTTAAAGCTTTGTTGTTTAATGTACACTGTCTGCTATGTATTGCTTTGTAAATCATTCTTTATTGTCTTTAATTGTACACCTGTAAATGCCTGTATGTTTCTTTTGTATATATTTCAGTTTACAACAAAGTATGTCCAGTAAAAGCCTTCAAGATAGCTCGCTCACCCCTTGTCGTTTTTTATGTGGATGTGCCAAGTTGTTTAAGCTCTCTGCGGCCACATTGCAGAAGGGTAGTGCGGAGTGAGGCAGAAAATTAAGCTATATTATGAACTCATTTGAGAGAGTAATATCTCAGGCTAATATCAATTATGAAAGGCACTGTATAAAAGAAATATTAACCCCAAAGTAAATTAACTAATAATAATGAAATTGGAGCTTTCCTTTCTATTACAACCATGATACAACTGTAACAATAATAGTATACAGCAACATCGGAAATTAACAGAACATAAGGGCAAATTGGCAAAATGGACTATGACAACTGTAAAATAGGATACAAGACAAGATAAGATAAAGTGTTGGAGCACCTGAAAGGCGAACCCCCTAAAGCTGGCAGAAAAAACAAATGATATCAAATGTGCAAAGAGGTCTTTTCCAACTGGAGTCAAATGCTAGACTGATTTAAAATGGTGGTGATGGCCCTTAAGTAGAGGCCAAATTGGAAGGGCAGGGCCGTGAAACTGTCAACTGGAAGTGACATCACTTGGACTGCCAGTTGTCTGATCTGTAAGGGAGAAAGGAGGAGAAGCATTAAGCAACAGCACAAACCCTCAACTCAGGGCTAGAATAAGTAGTAGATAAGCCTTCATGTTATCTCCCAAATGCATGTTTGTGACACAACGTACACTTTAATGTTGTTTTTTCCTGCAACCCCATTCACCTGTTGCAATCACACCCTCTATTTGTCCTGCTCGACACTTCTTCAAACTCAGACCCTCTCCTGAGGCCTCATGTATAAACAGTGTGTACGTACAAAAATGTTGCGTACTCCCGTTTCCACGCTCAAATCGCGAAGTATCAAACCTAAACTTGGCATAAAGCCATGCACATTTTCATGCTAGCTAAAACCCTGGCATATGCAAATTCTCCGTTTGGTTTTGCAAACTGGTGGCACCCAGCGTCAAAGCAGTGCTACTGTTCCAGTGTGGTTTCCCTTTCTTTTTTAGATCAACATCCCTGACGCGACTTTATAAATACACTGAAATTAACCGCATATTGTTTATTAGTTTAATGCATCTGATTGTAATTAACCTGTAACAATATAATGGTCCACGGAATGGCCTATCTATTCTAAATACCATAGCTGCTTTAGCGTTGTTACTGTCACTGAACCTTCTTCTCCTTTCAGCTGCTCCCATTAGGGATTGCCACAGCGAATCATCTTTTTCCATATTACTCTCACTGCACCAGTTGGAGTATTTACAGTATATCACTGTATCTGAGTGGGGAATCACAGCTCTACTGCAGCTGATTAGAAAGAGAATTATCGGTATAAAGCATCAAGCACACGCTGCTTCAGCCATGCTGCCTATTTGAACTGCTCTCATGTGACAAACGCTTCAGAGCCTTTCCTGTACGGACCTCGCGGTTCAGAAACAGTTTTATCCCAAAAACTATAAATGAACTCAATCAGTCCATCAATTGCTCCTTGCAGAACGCTTTGTACTTACAAGTACAATTACCTCACTGTAAACTTGCAGTACAGTTATAATATTGCACCTGAGCCACTTTATAAAGCACATATTTACATATGATGATGATATCATTTTTAAGATGAAATGCTGTAAAAATATGTTTATTATATTATACAGATAAAACTTTAATAACTTCATTTAAATAATCTATATTGTTAATAATTAAACATGTGAGGACACAGTGTTGCAGCGCTAGCAAGGAGCTGGCGCTCCGTTCACGGATTGTCCCTGCCTCTCGCTGTATTCTTGCCGGGGCTGGCGCGACACTGGAAGGATAGATGCATAGAATAATTTAACATGTACTATGAAGATATTTCAATGTTCCTTAAAAGTTTTGAAGAATCTGCGTTCTAAGCTTACAGATGACTTAACGTCTATTACAGAGCTGCTTGTGTGGCGATTGGGTATTTGGAGAAAGAAAAATAAGGACAGGAATTAGGGGTTAGTACATTTGAAAGAGACAGTACTGCTGCAACAAATTATTTCATCGAAGGTTGCGCACTGCGTAGCAAGCACCTTGCATGAGGCATGAACAATCACTGCGCCACCGTGTTCCCATGTTTAATACATGCTTTAACTCCTATCATCATGAAAATGATATGAAGTATACATCTCAGTATTTTAATTATTCAGAGAGCTGTAATATCACGAATGTAATGGATTCTGTGTCCTGTTGGAGAAAGAGAAAGCCTGTTTAAGAAGCACGTTGTGATTCACACACATAGAGAACATAGAAGATCAAATACAAAACAAAGCATTTAACATGCTACTATAGTTATGATGGATTTGAGAAACTAGTAAATGAAATGATTTTAAGATGAAGTTTATGATGTTCTACTTTAATGACAAAATAAACTATGTGATGAAAGTGGAAATTTCGAGATTAAAGTTGACATTTCGTGCTTTTTTTCCCACCATGTGCTTATTTTTTTTTCTCTGAACCCTAATAAGCTTTCATATAACACTCAGTCGGTGGGCTACGACTTGCCTTTTCACTGCAACTTTGATATCTGACAACTTCTTTTTCATTTTGGGCACTGTGTGACTTTGTGAACTTCAGCTTTCGAGTTTCTCCGACACTCTATGTCACTCAATTAACTTTTTTTTATTGTTTATATCACTGTTTAAACCAACAAGTAGTATGTTTTTCCTTGCCTCCACTTGGTATTCGCTGAAATTCTTCTATTTCCCCCCATGCGTTTGCCATTGTCTTTTCACAGAACGCTGAGTTTAAGGGCTATTTATATTGATTTGCATATTCAAAGAGGCATACTTCTGGGAGGAGTTTGGGGAGTGGCAGCAGGCGCGTGCACGTGCATTACTTTTCACACTGACCGGGATTTATGGAGCGGAAGAACGTGGAAGTTGGCGAATGCACAGATTTATGCATCTGGATTTCCACTTTTGTCCTTACGCCATGTTTTAGTGTGAATTTAACGCACGGTGTTATGCATGAGGCCCCTGGATTTTGTTCTCACAATTGGAATCCTTATCCCATGACTTCCATTTTAAAATGCAAGAACAGGCTATCTATTTTTTTAAATTTTTAAAAAATGCTTCACTGCAGAACACATGTGGAAAAGTAGTATATCCATGGTTGTGAAGAAATAACTTCAACTTGTAAAATATGGAACTTATCCTTATATGTAAGACTCACCTAACAGGTTATATCTTTTTAATCATTTAGTTTTGGTGATTACATGCCCTCATTCTCCTGTTTTGTTATATTATTTATATATTTCTCATTCTTGAGCTTCTATAATGTTCTAATTTCTACTCACAGACAAATAAAGTATGTCTGTCTATAAAAAATATAGTGCCTTTCATGTCTATCTATCTATCTATCTATTGTCAGACATGTGCGAGTAGGAGGCAGCTAAAGGGGCTGAGAAATTGTAATACCACCACTGACCAGGGGGTGGCGGAGTGTGCTGACTGTCTTTCTCAGTTACTTGCAGACCGTTCCCGACAAATCCTTCCAGGTGATGTCATTTCCGGTCCCGACAACATCACTTCCGGTCCCGGCCCTAAAGATAATGTAACTTCCTGAATGAGCCTTTAAAGCCGCAATCTTTCTTGTCTTTGATCAGTTTTGTTTTGGACTCAGTTTTGTGAACATCTCTGTCCTATCATTTCACATTTAGCAGCCAGGATACAATATATGGGAGGCTGCCCCATACCATTATCATGTCTTTTGGCGTTATTTGTGACACTATCTATCTATCTATCTATCCTGTTGCTAGCTAAACAAATGTGCAACACTTAGCAATGTGGGCAGCAGCTGCCAGGTAGAATGGACAAGGATTATGAATGATGCTGGGAAAGGCTTCTATGTTGCTATTTCATAATAGTAATATGCAGAAGAAATGTGAATAGTGGGATAATGTGAAGACTCCAGATAAGCTGTGATAAATGCAGGAATCTATGGTGAGTAGATCCACAGTGTACAAAATCTCCAATGCATAAAGCACTACAAAGCTAAGGGAGCAAAACTGGTTTGGAAAGGCTGCTAAACTATCCAGCCAACCCCAAATCATATCCTTCAAGAACAAATTCCAAGGCCTAAAATCCAAGCTGAAGGTACTGTTCCCTTCTGTCTACAGTGGTTGCCCTTTAATCCACCTTTTACCATATCTCACTTGTTTCTGCCTTTACCCCGCCTTTAATTATTTGGATTTGTTTTCAATATTTTAAAAGTGTAGATTAATATATGATATGTTAGCATCATTTTTCAAATTCCAACACCAAATGGTGAATTAGCAAATATGAACATGACACCAGTTTAACACATACCATTTCTATTTGAACCTTTACCTTGTCACATGTGTAGAATGGTGGCTACTGCTTCACTGCTCCAGTGCCTATGTACTGGGTCTGTGCAGGTCTTCTTCTGCTACTGTGTTTCCTCCTTCCCAAAGTCATGCAGATTTTATTAACTGGTGATTCTAAAAGTGTGTTTGACAATGTGCCCTTCAGTTGTCTGGCATCCTATTCGGAGCTGGTCCCTGTGTTTTCCTGGGTCTGCTGAGATAGATTTGGGCTTCCTATGACTTCAATGGACTAAATAGGTACAACAAATTGATGAATAGATATTTTCACCAGTTGCAGCTAGCTTTTGACTTTTTAGTATTTAAATATAAACAACTTTAACACTAGAGCAAATATAATTGGAATCTTTTTCATGAAACAAAACAGGCTTATATAGCAGTCTTTAAAATTCCTTTTCATTTTTATATACCTGTGCAAGGCTCACCATAAACTGTTTTACAGGCAAAGCTTACAAACCCCGCTTCTAATTTTAATTTCCAGCCATCTCTGAGAATGGTCACTTCCTTGGCTCTCACAGTGATGTATGATCCATTTTCATCTATGCTGTTTCGCTGATCTGTGCATTAGTGAGTCTAATTGAAAATGGATACCACAAGCTGAATCTTATTTGGTAATGAGCACTGGCACTTAGGAATGGATTACAGCCTAAAGCCCCTGTTACATTTACCACTTAAAATCTTGTGCTTTTTACATTAAGAAGCCAATTTAAGAATAGACGTAGAGTGACAAAAATGCAGGCACAAAGATAATTACCAGAGACTGGGTATTGTAACCATTTTCTTCACCAAGGAAAATTTTGAAGGAATAAAAAAACATGTTACAGTTTAAAATAAGGCAGTTACTTAGCTGACCTTCCTGAAATGTAAATCGAAATAAAAAAGAAGTCACATATCAAAGTCGCCGTGAAAAGGCGAGTCGTAGCCCACCGTCTAAGTGTCATATGAAAGCTTATTAGGGTACAGACAAAAAAAAAATAGGCACACAGTGGGAAAAAAGCACGAAATGTCAACTTTAATCTCGAAATTTCCAATTTAATCATGTAGTTTATTTTGTCATTAAAGTAGAACATCATAAACATCTTAAAATCGTTTAACTTACTAGTTTCTCAAATCCCATCGTAACTAAAGTAGCACGTTAAATGCTTTGTTTTGTATTTGATCTTCTATGTGCGCTGTGTATGAATCACTATGTGCTTCCGTGCTTTCTCTTTCTGTGACAGGACACAGAATCCATTACATTCATAATATTACAGCTCTCTGAATAATTAAAATACTGAGATGTATACGTGATATAATTTTCATGATGATTCCAATGAAAGCATGTTATTAAACATGGGAACACGGTGGAGCAGTGATCGTTCATGTCTCGTGCAAGATGCTTGCTGCACAGTGAGCGACCTTCGATGAAATAATTCATTGCAGCAGTACTGTCACTATTAAACGTATTAACCTCTAATTCCTGTCCTTACTTTTCTTTCTCCAAATACCCAATCGCCACACAATCAGCTCTGTAACAGACGTTAAGCCATCTGTAAGCTTAGAACGACGATTCTTCAAAACTTTTAAGGAACATTGAAATATCTTCATAGTACATGTTTAATTATTCTATCCATCTATCCTTTCAGTGTCGCGCCAGCCCAGCAAGAATACAGCGCGAGGCAGGATCAATCCGTGAACTAGCTAGCGCTGTGGCACCGTGTCCTCACATGTTTAATTATTAACAATACAGATTATTTAAATGAAGTTAAAGTTGTATCTGTATAATATAATCAACATATTTTGCTGTATTTCATCTTAAAAATGATATCGTCATCATATGTAAATATGTGCTTTATAAAGTGGCGCAGGTTGTGCAAAATTATACCTGTAGTGCAAGTTTACAGTGAGGTAATTGTACTTATAAATACAAACAGTTCTACAAGGAGCACTTGATTGAGTGCGTTTAGAGTTATTGGGATGAAACTGTTTTTGAAGCGTGTGGTCCGTACAGGAAAGGCTCTGAAGCGTTTTGCTGTGGCTGATGGCAGCGTGTGCTTGATGCTGTATACTGATAATTCTCTTTTCGATCAGCTGCTGCTGTGATTCCCCACTCAGATACAGTGATATAAATACTCTGAGTGGTGCAGTGAGAGTAATATGGAAAAAGATGATCCTCTGTGGCAACCCTTAACAGAAGCAGCTGAAAGAAGAAAAAGAAGGTGCAGTGAGAGTAACAATGCTAAAGCAGTTATGGTATTTGGAATACTATGGCCATTCCCTGGACCATTATATTGTTACAGGTTAATTACAATCAGAGTCATTACACTAATAAACAATATGCAGATAGTTTCAGTGTATTTATTAAGCCACGTCAGGAATGTGGTTCTAAGAAAGAAAGGGTAACCACATAGGAACAGTAGCACTGCTTTGACGCTGGGTGCCACCAGTCTGTAAAACCAAGCGCAGAACTTGCATATGCCAGGGTATGAGGTACCGTGGAAATGTGCATGGCTTTACGCCAAGTTTAGGTTTTATACATCGTGATTTGAGCGTGGAAACGTTCATACACAACATTTCTGTGCATACGCACCGTTTATACATGAGGCCCCAGGTGATCAGTCAGCTATCATTTTAGCAAAACAAGCATGTAACTCTGTGTACAGTCCTCTGACGATCACTTGCTTTCATGTCTAATGGCACCACTCATCCAACTCCTTTTATGGGCAGTCTTCCATTTTTCCACTACAGTGCCCTTTGGAGAAGAAGGGATTGCTACAGCCTTTGTTATGGCCACACCCTATAACCACTGACATCTCTGTTATGGATCAGACATTACAAAGGTTTCTTGGGTGCATATAAGCCCACCCTTTTTGGTTGAATAATGGGGCAAAGATTTCTCCATCTAGTTCACCAGTCTTTCAGTTATGGTTCTTTGTTTGAGATGAATGTTTAACAGGTACCACAAGAGGGTAACTTTGGGATGTCATTTGGTGATTGATCATTTTATCAGATAATGTGCAGAGTCTGGATTCTAAAGAGATGCCAAGTCAGTCATGAAGTAAGAGTCCAAAGCTCCAAAAAGTTCCAAAGCATGTAGTTCAAAGCACTTCCAATAATGTGCACTAGAGGGGCATATCACCATGAAACCTTCATTAGTAATATGGGCAAGTACTGAATTTTTATAAAATAAAAAAAAATTCACAAAAGTCTCTGTAAATACATGAAGCTTTGTAGGGCACACAAAGAGTTACCGGCAAGGACACTCATCCAACTCCCAAGCACATCTGAAATGAATGTCCAAGAACTGAGGGAGACCCACTGGATATATAGGGTGGAATGGTCAATTCCTGGGGGTGATTAGCAGGTGACCCTGCCTCTTTGAGGACCACCCACAAAACACAAGGCACATAACAAGTACAACAGTAATGCAGCAAAATCAAAAAGATGGAACAATGCAAATAATTAACAAAAGTAAAAATTAACATAACGAACATGAAACAAGGACTTCAAGCCCATCCAGGGGTAAGAACACTGGCTGAAATATAATAGTAGCCTCCTTAGTGTCATCTTTACCCTCAGAAAAACAAGCCAATTTTTTTCAACAACAAAAAATGTTATTTTGTGTAACAGAAACATGCAAATACCAAAATGTCAACACAATCACTGTAGAAACATTATGTATAGTATCCACTGTTGTACCGATGCAGATTTAGTATATGTGCTTCATATGATATGCTTTAAAACAATCACTAACACATATAGGCACTGTTTTAGCAGGTGTCAAAAGATATTTTGGCTTTTGCTTGTGCATGATAAGATATAAGATATGCACAATTGACGCTGCCCATTGTGTAATTGTACCATACCATAGCAAAAGGCATAGTGACTTCTACATTTCTTCTGATACTAACATTGACAGTTAATGCATTGTTAACAGTGCTCAGGAGTCATATGTCTCTTTTATCCTCCACTTTATCACAATCATTTAGCCTTTTTGTCGCATGGCTTATGCTGCGGCTTATGTGACCGGAGTGTGCAGTTTGCTCATACAGTTTGGAGTAAAAGCTCAAGCAGTTCAGTTTAGTTACAGAAACTGTCTATTGTTATACAGTAATCTTGGTCAGTGACAGCACAGATGATGTATCAACATCATATTGACTGTTCTTTCCATCCCACTTGTTGAACTAAGAAACTCCCCAGAGGAAGACAGGACAAGTTCAATCAATTAGATTTTTTATTCAGTCACAGATAAGTACGCGGATCCTATGTTGCAAGGCAGAAGAGCAGTTACATTTTTTGTCTATTGGATTTTTATCATTTCTTTTTCCTCCCCCTTCCCCTTATTTCTTAAAAATAAACATAATATCGTTTACTTAAGCATTTTGTTTTAGTACGCTAATGGGACATCAGTTCTTATTTTTTCACTGATCAGATAGACCCTAAAGAAGGAAAGGTCATCTTTCCTGTGTCAAACAGATCCATTCCTAAGAAAGCAGCTTACTGCACCCTGTCTTATGACAGACACCTGTATGCATAACCTGCCATTATAGCAAAACGGCTTTGTCAGCTATTAACCCTAAGTAGCTTGCAAGCAGTTAATTTTTCTTTCACACACTTCCAGATGTACCCAGAGCTTGCTGCTCAGAGCATATAGAACTTAATTCCTACTAGATTGTAGCAGAATACTCTCCTAAGTGTTATTTGAGTTTAACACTGTAAAGAAGGTCATTACGCATCACCTTAAGTCTGACTTGGGCTTATCTGCATTTACATAGAATTTCGAGTTTGAGTCACACTTGGGGTTTCAAGGAGGTTAAGAATGTCTGGCACTGGCTTGCTAACATAAAGATTTATGTTCCATGTTTAGCAAAATGGATAATGTCAGTCTGTCCTACACCAAACAGTTCAAAAATTGTAGATTTAATAATGACAGATAAACTGCTCTTCACATTGTTGCATTCAGTTCATTGCTTAATCTTCATGTTTCCGAATTCCTCACAAACCAATATCAAAATTTTGCAGCTGAAATCCTTTTCTGGCTCAATTTGGTTCTCAATCTGAGCTTTCACTAATAGGTATGATGTCCTGTGCCTACCATATATCTCACACTAACCATGGAGCATCAAGTAGAATATAAGCAGAGTGAGTGAGAGAGACTCAGAGAAGATGATAGAAATGGAAAGTTGTTTATTAAAAACAGGTAATATCAAAAAAAATCAAATATCTCCAAAGTTTAAGTTAATGCTTTTACGTAGTTTGTTCTTGCTCCATAATCTGGAAGAAACTCTTTAAATCCACAACCCATGTTCACACACATATGTACCACCATGGACATGCCAACCTCCATTACTCTCTGGTACGTACTATCTCTTCTCTTTCTTGGGCTCTTTTACTCACACTGCAAATGGTTTCAGTAATTTTTCATTTTCCTACACAGCTCAGTACCTAGCTCTGTGCCGACTCCTCCTGTCCAAAGACACTGACAAGTTGTATAGAGCTCTACAACTGCCCCCGCATTGCCTTGAATGCACATAAACTGACACAAAAACCCTGCCATTTCCTTTCAAAAGAGCCTTCACCAGCACTTCAAATGCCCAAGGTAAGCACCCCTTGTAACTATTTAAATAAGAAAAATCTACTCTCTATATAGAAAATCCTAAGCCTAAAAATGCAACAATTTTATGTGATGTTTTTATGTCAAGTTTTTTGTCACGCTTTAAATCGGGCTTATTTTAAAACCTACATATATATGTTTGGTATCATTCTTTTCAGAATTTATCCAACTTTATTGTGATGTTGTTAGATTTTCAGATTGTTATTCTGTTTTTAAATTATAAACTAAAAAATATCAAGAACTCACGAACCAAGAGTGCCAATAGATTTAACCACGCCCAGGGCTGGAAACAAAAGACAAAGAGTAGATGACAAACACAGCTGCTGTACAGGCTTTTAAATGTTCGGAGCACCACGCGAGATGCAGATCATGTGGCACAGCAGCAGCAGCAGCTGATCGAGCAAAGAGGAGGTAAAAAAAAACTGTGTTTGTTTCCCATTGTGTCACTGTTTAGGAGGCAGTTTCAGAGGAGCGACCGCATCTCCTTGGAGTGTGTTCAGCCCCCCTCTTCACAACATGAGCGGCAGAGACGCGAAGTGGCTGGTGCATAGCGCAGCCCACGGGGGTTGACGAGTGATGTGAACAGGGGCGAACCCCCTAGTAGTCTATAAATAGGTAAAAAGCATGACTATCACTGTCTCCTTCATACACCATTGTCTAAAATGTGGCAAGTTGGTCTGTTTTCTTGGCAATTGACAACTATTATGGAAGGGCTTTCATTTAAAATGTGGCAACAGCTTTACATTGAGATAAATTTTGATGAAAATAGTCCCAGCAAACACTTAAGGTGTAGGAAAGCATTGCAGGGAGTGACACATAGCAAGCTGCACATAAAGGCACACTCCAATAATTTTATTTTTTGGCTTAAATTATGATTTCTGTATTACATAAAAGCTGTCCTAGACACTGTGTTTTTGAAATATTGGTTTGCTTAGGAGCCAAACTTTACATTTGTTTTGTCCTTTCGATTTTCATAGTGAAAAATTTAGTTAGCTTTGTCTGACAATGATTTTGATATTAGAGGTCACACATCTGTCATCTTTAAATTAAAATCAAATACTTAAAGAGTACCTTCTAATTTTTATTGTGGAAGCTAGACAGTAGAATTAGTGCCTTGGAGGTAGAGGAGCTCTACAGTTCAATTTCTGCACAGGCTTCAAGAATAATAGCCTGCAACTACAAGTTACCAAATTAAATCAAATTGCCTGGCAGCTCGTTGTGTCAGTTAGAGAGCTGAAAAAAAAAGCAGACTGCAACTTTGACAGAACATACGCTTCCTTTTGGAAAGTTTGGTTGTTTTGAGAAAAGAACTACACATTTCATACTCAAAACAATATACAATGAAACAGTGTAGCCTTAGGTTTCAGCCTCTTTCTATCTTTTTTTAATTATTTATTGATTTATGTTTTTTGTTGTGATACTAAGGTGAATCAGCTATCAAATTACTTGGTAGGAGGCCTTCTATTTTTATAATCTGATTAATGTCTCTTGTAAATTTAGAGCAGTCTTAGAAACATTAAGAAAATGTTGGCTGGCATCACCTGTTGGCATTACCAATTTTAAAATACCTGCTACAGACTCTAAATGGAATGAAATTATTCTTAAAGTTTTCACAGAGGAGCTTAAAGACAAACAAGCATGTTGGAAGCAATAAATACAGTTGTAGAAGTTCAGTTTAGTAAAATCTCTAGCGGAGAAGAAAGTTATACAAAACTGAATAGATAAAGGCACAATTTCGACAATATAATTGACAGGAAAATATGGATATAATAATTTGTTTTCAGGGCACTTGTAAGGCAGATGTTAGGTTAAGCAAACTCAGACTCTGTAGCATGAAATCCAGTCATATAAAAAGACTCCATAGCATAAAATCATGTCAAGAGGGAGATACCCATAAAGTGTAAGTCATCAAAACACAGCGAGACCTCAAAATCAAAAATATGCCAGGGAAGAAGCCAAAAAACTAGCAGCAAGATTTCAAAGAGGAAACCATTTTTCTGAAGAAAAAACACTCTTTTTTTCTGGCAGTATCCATCTAACATAACAATAAAAATGAAATTCTGACAGATTGTTAGATCACAGGTTTTTTTTTACATTTAGATCAATAATATAATCACTAACACACTCTATTGCATTACTTAGTAGATCTAAACATTCCATAGTACTTTGATTAATTATAAAAGCCCTTGGCAAACATTGTATCATTAAATAGGAACACCTTGTATATAATACTAGAGTTAAAAGGTTTAAATGGCATGTGATCATCCATGTACTGCAGTTTCCTCCCACAGTCCAAAGACATGAACATTAGATACATTTACATTGCTACATTTGACTTGTGCCCTGTACAGGTGTAGTTTGCCTTCCACCCAATGCTTGCTGAAATAGGCCCCAGCTTCCCTGTATCTCTGCTTAGGAATATCGGATTTGACAATGGATGGATGGATGGATGAAAGGTTGATCTCATCATATCCATGGTAAATATGCCAGAATTAGATGGCAAAGAAAGTCTTAGTTTCACAGAGAAGGTAGACATTTACAACACTTCACAGACTCACAAAGAAAGTTTTCCACAATAAGTTTTAACACACCATTTTTTTTAAATGGTCTACTAAACTTACAATTTAACCTTGGACAATTCAATTCTTAACCACTTATTTATTCTGGGGTAAGCTGACAATGTTACTAGTCTACAGATAGTGAAAGAAAATCATATTTGCTATATTTCGTGTGTTTAACTGTCATCCACAAGCTTTGGCAGCAGTTGTCGCATTCTGTGACAATACTATCCAGTGCTGCCAAGATAGGCTCCAGTGCCTGTATAGTGGGATGCAAAAGTTTGGGCAACCTTGTTAATAGTCATTATTTTCCTGTATAAATCGTCGGTTGTTACGATAAAAAATGTCAGTTAAATATATCATATAGGAGACACACACAGTGATATTTGAGAAGTGAAATGAAGTTTATTGGATTTACAGAAAGTGTGCAATAATTGTTCAAACTTTTGCATCCCACTGTATTTATCAAGTGTTTCAGAGTAGGAAGATGGCCCTAACTGGCTCAAAAATCTCAGAGGGTCTCAAGTTTGGTGCTATTCTTAGGAGTTTGAGTAACAGCATCTTATCAAATCTACTAATTTAGGAAACAATACCTAGTTTCATCAGGATTTAGGGGAACTCATGAGGTGTCTTAACCTAGAAGATGGTGTTCAGGAAGTGATGCACATTCCAGAGAACAATGAACTCATAAAACGATACTGATTTGTGTGCCTTCAATATTTCATAGTGGACTGTTAATTTGGTTTTGCTCCATTTATGCTAAGTATTTTTTCTTAAACTCAGACACCCTATGAGTTTGTTCGTTTTCTTTTCGATTTTCCGTATGTCTGCACGTGACAACATAAAAGGTGAATCATTAATCAGCCTTTGAAACACCTAAGTGCAACATATTATGTTAGTCAACAATTCAGCTTTTCACGGTGACTCGGGCACTGTGCAACTTCCTGAACTTGAACTTTACAGTTTCTCCACCACACTGTATCATTAGATCAACTTCCTTTTGCTGTTTATACCACAGCTTAAGCCAACAAATACTATGTTTTTCCCTGCCTCAACTTCACATTCCATGAAATTCTTTTTTTCATGTGCTTTTGCCATTGTCTTTTAACCAAAAGCCAAACACAAGGTGATATTTATATTGTTTTGCATATTAAAATATGCAAAATTATGGGAGAAGTTGGGGTGGGATGGCAGGCGCGTGCACGTGTGTTACTTTTCACGCTTACCAGGATTTATAGACCTGAAGTGCATGAAAGTTGGCTTACACACAGTTTTGTGCATCTGAATTTTATTGTGCATACGCACATTTCCACTTTTGTCTTACTACGCCATGTTTTGGTGTGAATTCTACACACTGCGTTATGCATGAGGTCCCAGGTGCCCAACTCTCTGCACACATAACACACATTTATATATCTCATTTGTATTTATTAGGAGACTTTTCGACTGTAGACAGTTCATCATAAACTAAAGATTGCTGTCTATCAGACCAGGTTAATGAGAGTATCACTGCTCTTTGCAATTAAAAATCCCCCTCTACTTTGAGTGCCGCTTTCATGAGGCATTGGGTTGGTTTAGAAAGGTGACACTCTGTGAGCCATCTAATTGAACCCACCTGGTTTTAAAAAATTCACTTATTGTTGTCTTCAGAAATATATATTACACGTCTGGCTTCGATGAGACTAGGGTTGTGGTAGCTGTCAAAGACAGTAATGGTAGTTAACCCATAAAACTTTCTACTTTCTGATTCAAGCAACACATTCTCTGCTTGCATTTACATAAGCAGAAATATTATGAACAGCCATTGCTTTTATGCCTGCAAATGTTTTCTTTGAAACTCTAGTACTCTGCAGCTTCATTACGCCTCATAATGTTTTGCTTACATAATTTCATTTGTAATTAGCATTTTTGCAATGAGCTTTTTGCCAGTTATAAATGACTTAAAGTGTAAAATGATAACATTTACTTAATTGATACTTAAAGCATTCTTCATTTTCCTTTCACTATCATTTAAAATTGGAGTAGTACCTTTCACATTTTAGGATGGTTATGTACTTTTCTATTATTTTATTCATTTATAAAAATTGTAAAACTGTTCCCCTGTCGGCAAAGATTTAAAATATTGCTAAAAAAACAAATTTTGTAATGTATATATAATGCAGTGCCTCATATAGTGAACACGATCATAAGGCACATGATACAATATACTAGAAAAGTTCAGATTTGTACAAGAGAATTCTAAATAAGTAAGTTTATCTATCCATCCAGTGGATGTCAGAATATGAATTGTATTTTGTTAGAGACAGGAGGATGGACTTTTTGGTGGAGGATAGATAATGTTTTGAAAGGTGTAGGAGGGGCTCTGCTTTTCCAATTTTAGATTAAATAAGTTTCATAATTTTATATTCACATTGTATTATTTTCTCCCTAGAAACTATATTTTGTTTCTCCCTTTCTCAAACTATTTACACTATATTTTGTTCTTTGTCTTTTTATATTTTATATCTCCAAAGATTTATTTATTTATTAACTTTTATGCCTATTACGTTATGAGTGTTTTTATTTATTTATTTATTTGTTTATTTATTTATGTATTTATTTATTTTTTGAATATGAACCTGTGGACAACACTCTAGTCCAAGTTGCTCATGCACCAATATATAGTGACTGTGGCTTATGACTTCAACAACTGTAATGTAATTTATAATTATAAAAAGCTCATCTTCATGAACCATGTTACATCTGTATATTCTTAATAAGATGTTGTGTTTTGGGACATGCTCAGACTAGCTGAATGCATTTTCAATTCAAATCCCCACTTGAATTATTATAGGATCAATTATAAAATTTCACAGTTGTGCGGCAAAAGGTCTTTATAGTGTGTTGCCAAAAATATCTGCAAAAGTTGCAGAGTGAAAAGGATTGCCATAACCTGAAACCTTTAATTGCATTTTGTGATCTGCACATTTAATTCTTCAGATAGTATTTGATAGAAGTATATACATGTGACGCTCTACTCTGCTTCATATTTCCTGTTTTTGTAGACATTTGGGGAATATAAAGTTGACCTTTTCCAGGAATACACACTGTTATATTCTCTAGTGTATATTTGGAATAGTTTAATAGTTTTTATTTTAATTGCAGAATGATTAAGCTCTATCATAGTTTATTTACAATGGTTTTATATTGTATATTTTATTATATTTTTCTTCAGTTTCACTGAGCTCTGCTTTCATACTGTTCCATTCTGTAGTGTTTCCTTCATCTAATCTGTTCAGATTCTCATTTGTTATTCTTTGAACAATATGTGATACTAGCTTTTGATAGGAAAGTAGAAATTTACCCTGGACAACGCAATCAATTCCACTCAAACATCCACACTTACTTATAGAGGATCAGCTTAGAGTTGGCAGTCAACCTAACCTACACATCCTTTGAATATAGGTGGAACTCAGAGAGTAGTAGTAGTATTGTCATATGTACAGGTTATGGTGAAATTCTTACTTTCATGTCTGATCAATATCGAGCATACCAAAACTACCAGGGTAAAAGTTCAAGTAGGAATACAGAAAATGTTGCATTTCTTGGTTTTGTTTGCTTGTAGCATTTTGCAAAGTAGCCTGACATATTTTGATGCAAACACATCCTTGAATGTAATTTCCTCCGGACCTTCAAACTGTTTGTTATTGATGATGTGTCTGATTTGTGGACCAACAAAAATATCTCCTTTAATCGTGGTATCTTTGTTGAAATATCTGTCTCAAATATCAGAATCCTTTACTGTCCTTGTTCATTGCTTTTATGCAAGTCAGTCCAGGTTTTATATGAAGAAGGGGTAGAAATATCTTTGTTGGGTCAACAAGTGGTTTATGTGCCACATTTTTCTGTCCTGAACCCAAAGCTTACAGAGTGGACAGTTCTTTTAAATTTAGTAAGACTTTAAGGCACAGCTGTCCCATTTGCAGATGAAACAACAGTGTTTGGTATATCTGAGCCTCATTCCGAGTAGCAGTGCCACTACTTTTAAATTACCACAGGTCTTCCATTTGTAGCTGTTATATTATATATGTAAAATTATAATATGAGAAGAAACCACAAAAATAGGTAATTGTAATAAAACGGTACATGATACGGAAATTTACAGATGAATTTTGTGATCAGCAGCCAAAATCCATAGTATCCACCTAAAATTGATCATTAAGCAAAATGTCCAGATTTACTTATTTATTAGAAATAATCACAACACAAAAAAACAAAATACAAAACAAAGATGTTTATGAATACTCACTTCTTGTTAAGCATACCCTGGCCTGTAGTTGTTCATGAATACCATGTAAATATTACCTATCAGTTACAAGTAAATATAATTGCTTTCTGACTATTTATTTAAATGTATTTCTGGTATAAGAAGATATAAAAAAATTACATGTGGTTGACTTGCCATTTGATATTTTAAAAGTGAAAGATAAACCAAATATGTAACCTCTAATTAACTGATTTAATTAAGATAGGTAGGATGAAAACAAAATAGAAAATAAAAACCATGCAGCTTCACTTTGCCCAAAGGTACAAGCTTCTTTGCCCTTCGCACCAGTGCTATAAACAACTCTGAGTCGGACCTCATATCTCTCCCCACTTACTTTTATCTCTGCCTTTTCTTCCTCCCACCAGTCATCCTCTTAATTCTAGAATTTAAAAGCCTCCAAATCACAGACAACACTCAAACCAAACATGCCACTAATGAATCAATACACCAGAAATGTCTCTAGCAGCCCCTGGCATCCCTGAACTCTTTAGTGCATCCCCCTATGTGAGACAGCAAGGTTCCTTCGACAACAATCTGGATATATGTGCTGAAGTCAGCTGACCTGTAAGAACTTTTCTGGTGTCTAGCCACCCTCTAGGTGACTCTCTGTCTAACTTTCTTTACTGCAGGGTCAGGCACAATCAGAATGCATTTGCCCAATACTGTAAATATGGCATAAACTGAACTTGTAAAATGTTGTTTGATCATTACAATTTTCATAAGCTAATCCAAATAATCTATGGGTAGTAAATACCTTCTCACACTACACTGCATTTCCTTATGCATTAGATAACACTGCACCTTTAAAATATTATTTCTTCCATTTTACTTCTGAGCCTAGAATATTAAGAAGAGAAGAATCAAGGACAGTATAAAGGATGCTTTGTCACACCAAGATTGTTTTTTATTTTTGAGGGACCTTTATAGTTTTTGATTGCAGGAGTGAAATATATTTACACCATACACTTTCCTTTCAAATATATATCCATTATTCTTGAAGAGACATCAACCATAAATCATCCAATTGCCTAGGTATTATTGTTGGAGAACACTGAATGGAAATACACTGACTTTTGAATCTTTTACTAATCTGAAAACTAATCTATCAAATACAATGGCACCTGTTAAAAATACCACAACTTCCACAGAGTACCACAGTTCACAAATAATTCTGACAGACAAGTTATGGAAAAGAAGACTGAGGACAATTATTTTTTGCCATTACTGTTGTCATTTTGTATAATGAGAAAAGACCAATGGTACAGTGATTCAAATTCATAAAAAGAAGTACAGTGATAAAACTTGATGTAAAAAATAAAACCTGCATTTTGAATGAGGTTTAGTTATAAGAATGCTTAAAAAAAATACATTGAAAAGTAAATCCTGTTTCTCTCATTTTGCCAGACTACTTCAAAATTCTATCCTCCCAGCTAATCATCTATAGGAAAATATTGTGACTTTGACAGAGCACTCATATGACCAGGTAAGAAACACACGCTTCAGCCTCTACATAAAAAAGATTTATTTAACATTGGTTAAGTAATATGATACAATAAGACAGTAATTTCTGCTAATTGCAAATCAATAACTCTCCAGGTGCTACTTAGACCTTTCTTAGTGAGGTGCATACAGCTTGCTCTACGCACTAGTAACACCCGTTACAGGACAGAGCACCTTTCCTTTCTCTGTCCTGAGATGAACTACTGGTCCGCTCTGTTATCTAATGGTTTAATGTCACTGACCAGAAGAGGTTGAGCTCTTCACCCATTGTCTTTGAGCTCTTTACTTTGGAGGTCCCTTCTGTACATAATCTGCTGAGGCTGACTTCCAATTGTCAGAAGACCATTCTGTGAAGCATCAGGAGTTCCTCGTTTATTTCACCAGGTTTGCTCTTGTCTAACACCAGGTCTAACACCAACTAGAAGTTCAAAGTAAATAAATACCATTTTGTCTTGTCTTTTCTGTAGACACTAAATTTATCACAATACCATAAGACAGTGGTTCTCAACCTGTGGGGCGAGCCCCCCTAGGGGGCCACGAAGTAACAAAAAGGGGGGTGCGAAGATGTGAAAAAAAGAAAACAAGAATCAAAAATATGAAAAAAAAATCTGTTGAAACCAAAACAAATTAACTTAAACTACATTCTGATACTAGAACAATAAATATAGAGTTAGATAAATGTCAATAAAAGTTAAGTAGGTATAATAAATAATGCATCTACATTTCAAAAAATGTATGGCGCGATTAAAACTGTTATGAAAACTCGGGGTCACAAATACTTAAAGGCTGAAAAACGCTGCCATAAGACCTACCTGGATGATGTCTAAACTAAATGAATCCAATCTTTGCTCTAAAACTAACAAAAGAAAGAAATCAACTTCAACCTTGACAAATATTTATATTCTTCAACACACATTGTTAATTTAGTAAAACCCTGATGCGCTTAAATTATAGAGACACAATTTTAAATTAAACTGAAAATGTTAAATATATTGGAGCTAAACATACAGCTCCAAAAGGGGAGGCGAGACAAAAGAAAAAGTTATTTCTTGTGAGCATGTGAAACTATCTTGTGCTCACAAGATGTTTCTGTTTGCATACAAGAAAGTTTTATGTGCTCACAAATTCTTTTTGCGTATACACCCAATAATATTTCTTGGGTACATGTATTCCTTTAGGAGCTCCATATAGTTCCATTAGACCTGTTCTGATAAGACTTTCTCATGCACTAGATAGAAAGTAAAATAAAAGGATATAGGCGGGACTTGAACTACAATGCCACGGACTTGGAGTCAGACATGCCACAATCTCCTCTATTGTTAACCAACACTACAATCGCCTATTGCAACTATTAAACATGAAATATCATCACCATTTTTACCGTTAAATGAACTTGATCTATCTAGCTTTATATACACTGTTCTCAGAAGGCACACCTGGAATGCTTATACAGGTTTACAAACTGTTCAGACCCTTCCAGTCATCCTTTTTTGAAAACAACTTAGTCCAATACACAGTGTTGGAAAGCTATACAATACTTATATACATAAACAGAGATATCTAATTAAATATAAAGTAATAAACTAATAATTTTCTGATATTTCTTCAAAACATAATTTAGATAACATCAGTTTACTAAATATAAACAAAATTAAACATTGGTTTAATAATGACAACTTGGGCCTCCTAGCCCTCATTTCTTCTGATGCCTTATAATCTGTTAATGACACCTGCTAGTGCTAAAATTATTTGACAGCTTGACATTATGTCTGTCACCATTAGGTTAGAGTTTTCTTAAACATTCTTGAACCTTGTTCCATAACTGGCATGTGTAGATTGGTATAAAGGACCACATCAATATACAGAGAAGAAGAGAATGAGAACATGTTACTGAAGATGAAGAAAGTCATCAACTTCTCAGGTTGTCTATTTAGACAGAAGAAACAACAACAGATTTTGAAGATTGGCAGTCTAGAAAGAAACAATAATACTTAAAGTTCAATTTTTAGCTCCCCTTATTCAAGTCAGTCTTCTAAGTCAGATAAGACAGCCCTTACACAAATTAAAATGTCATCATCATAAACAAAGATCTTTTTGTTACTTTTTTGAAATAGAGTAAAGAAGGCCATTAGTGAGTTGTTCAAAGCTGGAGTTGCTGCAAAGCACTGGCAACACCTACTTGGGCTTGAACGTTTTGGAAAGAATTAGACAAGAGAGTATATGGACACTCCTCCAAATTACTGAGTGCTGGTACATCAGCTGTTCTCATTGTTAACAGTGTATAAAGTCAACTACATAACCATGCAATTTCCTTTGACACAAACTGGGAGTAGAATGGGTCGTATTGAAGAGCTCAGTAACATTAAATGTGGGACAGTAATAAAATGCCACCTCTGCCACAAGTCAGCACATTAAATTTCTGCTCTGCTAGATATGCTCTGATTAGTTAACCGTAAGTGCTATTTTAGGGAAGTAGAAGTGTGGAGGAGCAAAAAGAGCTCAGCCACGAAATGGTAGACCACATAAACCTACAGAGTAGTGCTGAAACACAGTGTGTGTAAAAATCACCTATCCTTTGTTGCATCACTCACAAGAGTTCCAAACTACCTCTGGAAGGCAAGAACTGTGCACTGGAAATTTCATGAAATAGATTTTCATGGTCAATCAATTGCTCACAAGCCAAAGATCCTTATGTGCGGTACCAAGTGCTGGCTGGAGTGATGTAAACCATGCTGCCATTGGACTCTGGAGCAGTGGAAGCATGTTTTCTGGAGTAATAATGGAAGTCTGATGGGTATCTGGAAGTCTGATGAGTGAATCAGGGTTTTGTTTGTACTACCTTCTGGAATGTATAGTATCTACAGTAAAGTTTGGTAGAGAAGGGATAATGGTCTGCAGCTGCTTATAAGGGTTTGGGTTATGCCCCTTGGTTCCTGTGAAGTGAACTGTTAATGCTAAAGTCTACAAAGACATTTTAGAAAATTGTGTACTTACAAGTTTGTGGCTTGAGGAAGGCCCTTTTCTGTTCTAGTATAACTGTGGCTCTGTGCAGAAAGCCAGGTCCATAAAGACATGAAGGACCTCAACTGATTGCACAGAACCCTGACCCCAACCCTACTGAATAACATTGTGATAAATCTGAATACTCAATTTGAGTCAGGTCTTCTCATCCAACATCAGTACGCAACCTCAAGCTGGCTGAATGGGACTAAATTCTCACAGACACACTCCATTCTCTCCTGGAGGTGTTTGTTAAGTACTCTCACATAATGGGTTGAAGCTTTTCAAAGCAATTGTGCATTTGTAAGGTGTATGCTAAGAAACTTGACTGAATGATCTTCTGTGCTTCCCAAACACCCTTGACTTGGTCAAAGATGCTTGTGGATGGTCTCCCATGCATTAACTCAAAGGGGTTAACCCCTGTGGACACCTGAGGCATTTCTCTGAAGGCAAATAGCAGAAAAGTGAGCAGTTGATTCCAGTTTCGAACATCTGTCTATACACATTTGTGCATCATTTGTTCAATGGTTTAGATAAAATGTTTTACTAACCTTTCAGTCCGAGGATGATAAATAGTGGCTTTTAAATTTTAACATGCAGGAATGTGGACGTCTCTTTAAATATATCACAAGTACAGCAAATGGTTTCTCTTTGATCCTGGAGGATCTCTTTAAAAATGCCTACCAACACAAGCACTCCCAGTAATTCCCACCAAATCTCTTTGACATGGTTAACTGATGAAGGAAAGTATTTGGATATAGCATAGCATAATCTACAATCACTAAGGGGTATTTGAAGCCACAAGCAGACAGTTTAAGCGGTCAAATCATATCTACAGGAATACATTTAAATTGTTTTTTAAATGAGGCACCGCCGGAGCCGTAAAACACCTGAGGATTGGATATAATTGAGATTCTGGGCAGGATGGGCAATAATGGCACACCTCTTTGTGTGTTCCAGGTGAATACATTTTTTTCTTATTGTCTCCGACTTGTCTTGTCATGATTTTGCCAAGCCCTATTTTGCATTTTTACTGTGATATGGGTGCAGGGATTACCAACTGCAGTCACTTCTTGCACTAGTAATTCACCCCTCAAAATAGTAAGTTATCCTGAATCATAAAATGTAGGCCTTATGGTGCGACCTTTCTGGCGAGTTGTCTGTTCGCTGAAACCACAGCATTTACAGTATATTCAAAGGAGTCTACTACTCCCCTTTTAAATGCAATAGGCAAATATATACTGTAAGCTACAAGGATATTTTCTATAAAGGCTTTGCAAGACTGGTGTCACCTGGGCCTGTTCTGGCAGGGCTGGGCTCTGAAACTGGAGGCAATGTGTGAGGTGGAGTCCAATGAGAAGGACAGCACTCTATCACACTGTATAGCTATGTCTTTAGCAGCATGTTTGCCCATGTAACATACCTCTTGGGATTGTGAGTCTCAGTGCAGGAACAGCAGAATCCGTTTAGTTTTCAAGACGGCTTGACTCCTATTGTACGCTGCTGTTAATTCAGGACAAAAGCAACCTAGAAAAACCCAAAGAGAAACTATCTTCCCTCTGCTATCTTCTTGATCACACTTCAAAAGAATATTACTATTGAAGCAAAATAGTATGTTTGGCTTTTGAATGCATGTAGTATGTATGGAACAGCAACGATGGTCATATTGCTTCCTGTTTCAAACAGGCCCTTCATGTTAAACCCATTTACTACAATAAGACCACACCTGGGATTAGACAACGAGACACACACACACTCAGCATTACTGCATAGTGCCTTTATTTCTGGATCAAGGCACACTTCCTTAGCCTCCTACATGTGCGGACAAATAAATGTAGTGTTTTTACTAGTTACTACTAGAGTTACTACTATTACTAGTTTACTAGAGAGTACAGTAAATGGATGTGGAGCACATGATGGACAATATCTTTATATTTCAGTCTGTAAAGAGTTGAAATCCAGAGATGGGTGGTGGCTTCCTAATTTCTGAAGCAATGCTAACCGCTCACCAGTCTTGTCTTCAGCAGTAACATTGCTAGTGATTTGTTAGTGTTTTGCCTTGTACAATTTCTTGTATTTGGAGTTTGTCATTTTTCACATACCCCAACTTACTCTCAGGAAAATTTTGGGTCAGTTATTTGTACAGCGCGAATTGCAGGTTAAGGGTCTTACTCAAAGGCCCAACGGAGTAGCATTCCTTCTGTTAACACCAGGATTCGAACTTCTGAGTTACCCGCCCCGATCCTTTAGCCAGAGAGCCATCAGTCCACCCTATGTTAATAAAACTATCCAACACATTGACTGTGACGTTCAAAACATAATAGCAGACTTGCAGAAAAGGGCTATTGTTTCTTGAAATGCTAACTGTTTCAGGCAGAACAGCTACAGCTGAGCTGTCTTCACCATAATAAATGTATCTAACTTTACTCTGACTTTCCCACTTGTCTTTATCTACTTTTATGACACTTCTTACAGTAAATACCACCTAGTCCTTTAATCCTCACAAATGCTGTTTTCATAGATACTGCTGCCAGCCCCTTTCCTCTGCCTAACTTCACAGAATATCCTGTACTGTGAACTAAGATGGCACAAAATTTATCAGGTTCCTGTTGGGTTCAAATCACATTAAAATGCCAGAGGAAACAATTTAGCTAAGCTGTTAGCTCCTACAAATGAATTTCTTTCATGACAAAGCTTTTGTTCCTCATCAGACAGAATAAGTTTTATCCATTTTTATTATGAATAACTATAAAAGGATATTTTTTGTACTTAGAAATGTTAATCATACTAGATATACCCAGGTTAAGCAAATTTGCCTTGTCAGATTGATCTTGATTGCAGATACTGTACATAACATTATCCATAGTACTGTGAGCTCTTACATCTCTTTTATAGGTAGGGAGAAGCTGGGAAATGAGTCAAACTTGTACCATAACTGTTAATGAGGCTTTTATTAAGTTGCTATTCTCGTCCAGAATCTTGACTGTTGCTCCTTCATTTATAATCTCTTTTCTTTATTCCTTTATTTTGCTGGATAATGAAAATACTGAGGAAATGTGCACATGTGCAATTAATTATAAAGCAGCAATTACTCTTTATTAAGTTTTGAATAATGGACAAAAAATGTTTTAAATCTGGAGACTTTTGTTCCATTGGGTGCTCATTTGAGCTCATTAAAACTATGGAAATAATTAGACATGCTACAGGGATTAAGACATAAACTAACGCCTATAACCCACATAAGTAAAAATAAGCTTTGGATAGATGTTTTTGTGTGAGCTGGTGTCTTTAAAACTTAATATGAGACTTGATGAACACAAAAAAATCATCTATTAACATATTGCATATCCATTTAATATGAGGATACGTATAGGGTCATTATTGTCACATGTACAATGATTTGTTACATTTGATATATCTTATGGAGGATATTTTAGTATATACAGTTAGGTCCATAAATATTTGGACAGAGACAACTTTTTTCTAAGATTGGTTCTGTACATTACCACAATGAATTTTAAATGAAACAACTCAGATGCAGTTGAAGTGCAGACTTTCAGCTTTAATTCAGTGGGTTGAACAAAAAGATTGCATAAAAATGTGAGGCAACTAAAGCGTTTTTTTAACACAATCCCTTTATTTCAGGGGCTCAAAAGTAATTGGACAAATTAAATAACTGGAAATAAAATGTTCATTTCTAATACTTGGTTGAAAACCCTTTGCTGGCAATGGCAGCCTGAAGTCTTGAACTCATGGACATCACCAGATGCTGGGTTTCCTCCTTTTTAATGCTCTGCCAGGCCTTTACTGCAGCGGCTTTCAGTTGCTGTTTGTTTGTGGGCCTGACTTTCTGTCTGAAGTTTAGTCTTCAACAAGTGAAATGCATGCTCAATTGGGTTAAGATCAGGTTACTGACATTCAAGAATTTTCCACTTCTTTGCTTTAATAAACTCCTGGGTTGCTTTGGCTGTGTGTTTTGGGTCATTGTCCATCTGTATCATGAAACGCCGCCCAATCAATTTGACTGCATTTAGCTGGATTTGAGCAGACAGTATGTCTCTGAACACCTCAGAATTCATTCTGCTGCTTCTGTCCTGTGTC
Organism: Polypterus bichir lapradei; assembly: GCA_026402145.1. Taxonomy (NCBI): domain Eukaryota; kingdom Metazoa; phylum Chordata; class Cladistia; order Polypteriformes; family Polypteridae; genus Polypterus; species Polypterus bichir. Next base: position 65,431,686 of record JANRMT010062790.1, on the reverse strand, counting down.
ACATCATCAATAAACACTAGTGTCCCTGTGCCACTGGCAGCCATGCACGCCCAAGCCATCACACTGCCTCCACCGTGTTTTACAGATGATGTGGTATGCTTTGGATAATGAGCTGTTCCACGTCTTTTCCATACTTTTCTTCGTGCCATCATTCTGGTAGAGGTTGATCTTGGTTTCATCTGTCCAAAGAATGTTTTTACAGAACTGTGCTGGCTTTTTTAGATGTTCTTTAGCAAAGTCCAATCTTGAGGGTTATGAGTGGCTTGCACCTTGCACCTCTGTATTTACTTTCATGCAGTCTTCTCTTTATGGTAGACTTGTATATCGATACGCCTACCCCCTGGAGAGTGTTGTTCACTTGGTTGGCTGTTGTGAAGGGGCTTCTCTTCACTATTGGAAATGATTCTGCGATCATCCACCGCTGTTGTCTTCTGTGGATGTCCAGGACTTTTTGCGTTGCTGAGTTCACCAGTGATTGCTTTTTTTCTCAGGATGTACCAAACTGTAGATTTTGCCATTCGTAATATTGTAGCAATTTATCTGATGGATTTTTTCTGTTTTCGCAGCTTATGGATGGCTTCTTTCACCTGCATGGAGAGCTGCTTTGACCGCATGTTGTCTGTTCACATTAAAATCTTCCACATGCAAGCACCACACCTCAAATCAAATCCAGGTCTTTTATCTGCTTAATTGATAATGACATAATGACGGACTTGCCCACACCTGCCCATGAAATAGCCCTTGAGTCAATTGTCCAATTACTTTTGGGCCCCTGAAATGAAGGGATTGTGTTAAAAAAATGCTTTAGTTGCCTCAGATTTTTATGCAATCTTTTTGTTCAACCCACTGAATTAAAGCTGAAAGTCTGCACTTCAACTGCATCTGAGTTGTTTCATTTAAAATTCATTGTGGTAATGTACAGAACCAAAATTAGAAAAAAGTTGTCTCTGCCCAAATATTTATGGACCTAACTGTATATTGATATTAATACTCTGTCTTTACTATTTTCTATCCTTAATCTCTGTAAAACAAATTGATATGAGCACCAGTTGACTTTCTTCATATTTACAACATGAGTACAGTGTATGGTATGATTTTACCAAAATATACAGTGCATCTGGAAAGTATTCACAGCGCATCACTTCTAATCAAAGTTTAACCTCAATTAGAACTTAGCAGCTGTAACTACCATGTTTGAAAGTTTTGAATTCAAAAATTGTGAGCTTTGGACTGAAGTAAAAATTCATAAAAGACTTTTTTCAAGGTTCTAAATGTGTATGCATGTGAACTTTTCAGTTGTGGTTTAGCTGTTGGTTGTAACTGCTTTAAAAACAATGCAACTATCTACGCTCTCCACAAGGCTCATTCTCATCTAGAGTTCTAGACAAAGCTGATGGCACTGTGAGGATTACATTTTTTAATTTCTTCTGTGTCTTCAGTACCACCCTGCCTACCCTGTTAAGGGGTAAACACAGATACTGTATATGCAGGTGAATGGTCTCCTGAATAATGGATTTTTTATTGAGTTTCTAAGACTTGAGGACTGTGTCTTTTATACGGATGTGAGCAACACTGGAACACCACAAGAAACTGTCCTGTCTCCTTTTCAATTCACTCTATACACCTCTAATGATAAATGTAACACCAGGTCATGTCACTTGCTTAATTTTTTTGATGATTCTGCACTCATGAGGTGCATTGAAAAAGCAGATGAGATGAGTATAGGAGTCAGGTGGAGAACTTTACTTCTTGTTTTGTTTAAGAGATTGAGCAAAATAACATCAGCAAAACCAAGGAACATGTTATTGACTTTTGCCACACAAAAGAACCTCTATGTCTGGTCACTGCTCAGCGAGTGGATGTGTAGATGGTGTCCTGCTACAAGTACTTCAAGGACCACATGAATGATAGGTTATTGACTGGTCTTGTAACACAGAGGAACTATTTAAGAAAGGGCAGAGCAGATCTTTTTTCTTAGCATGCTGTAACATCCCACATATCTTCTATAACTCTGTGATGCTGTGGTGTGCTAGGCTGGTAACATCACTTCAAGAGAGGACTACTGAATCAACCAACTAATTAAAATAACACACTCTGGACCCCCAGGATGTGGTAGCAAAGGAGAGAAATAAAACAAAACTGAGTGCTATTAGGGTGGCACGGTGGTGCAGTGGTAGCACTGCTGCCTTGCAGTAAGAAGACCTGGGTTCGCTTCCTGGGTCCTCCCTGTGTGGAGTTTGCATGTTCTCCCCGTGTCTGAGTGGGTTTCCTCCTGGGTGCTCTGGTTTCCTCCCACATCCAAAGACATGCAGGTTAGGTGCATTGTCAATCCTAAATTGTCCACAGTTTGTGTTTGGTGTGTGTGTCCTGTGGTGGGTTGGCACCCTGCCTGGGATTTGTTCCTGTTTTGGCTGTGATTGGCTCCAGCAGAACCCTGTGACCCTGTGTTAGGATATAGTGGGTTGGATAATGACTGACTGAGTGTTATTATGAACAATGTTGCACATCCTTTCTATTAAACACTAACACTGAGGACCTTCAGCCAATGAATCATACAGCAGAAGTGTGTCAGGAAATGCTACTGTTGCTCCTTTATACTAACAGCTTTACGTCTGTATAATACCAAACTGAGACTGCGACAGCCAAGTCCGAAGTTTTACTTCTAGTTTTCTTCTTTATTAGTCATTCTGGGCTATATTTCAGAGGACTTTGTTGTTTGTCATAATATAACAATATTATTTTTTCATGTGTTCTGTGTGGCGAGTTGCTGGGGCTACGACCCGGCCGGGACGCCTGGAAGGACCGGAAGGTGGCATGTACGTCCTCCGGGCCACGAGGGGGCAACCGCCCTGGAACAGAGGAGGACCACAGGAGAGGAACAAGGAGGCTTACGCCTATTGGAACCTGTGGCCACCGCCAGGGGGCGCTCCGAGTCTCAAAGGGCCCGGAATTGATTTACTTCCGCCACACCCGGGAAGATGGAGGAGAATCCCTCCAGGGACGCCCGGAGTGCTTCCGAGTGCTCTTCCGCCACACCAGGAAGTGACGTCAGAGGGAGCACCTGGAGCACAGAGTCCCCCACATTCGACCACAGACCCAAAAACTGTCAGCTAATGAGCGATTCCGAAAAGTAAGAGAACAAGAGGTGTGTTTAGACTTATCAAGACCACACTGACTTTCATTTCTGTATTTCAGTGAAACAACAGAGGAACAGTTTCCAGGGAATGTTCCTACCGGATTTGTACCATTCCTCTGATAATATTTATATTTACGTGGAATTATCTGAGTAGCATAAGGGGGAGGGGTGTCAGTTTGTGGCCAGATATGAGAATAATTATATCGTGATGCGAAATGGGGCTGATACAAGTAACTTCCCATAAGAAGTGTACAGGTTCATGGACATATAGGGTCTGGTATACCAGTCTTATCTATACGAACCCTTTTTGAACACTCATAGTATGCCCAATCAGTAACATTATTAGTAGAGGTATCATTCCCACAGTCTGGGGATTGTAACCATCTATAAAATGTATTACAGGTCTCACCATTGTATACATGTGGAACGACCCGTAAATCAGGTCATGGTCGAGGGCAAACATAACATGATTCATTTTTCATTTTAGAGACAGTATAGTTCATAAGAACCCACCACATGTTATCTGTCTGAACCCAGGGTGACACCAGAAAGGATAAAGAGCACTTCAGTCGATGCACGTTAGACACATTAAAATGGATACAGTCATCTGAGGAATTTGTTGCTTTCCCCAGAGAGCAAGAGTCAATAGATTGTATGACCATGGATAGAGCCTCATACAAGATAATCACCATAAATAGAGAAATAAGCACTGTGGGTACATGTCTTTTCAAGGTTTGGATTTTCATGGGTCAACAACGAAGTCTTTCTGCAATGAGAAAGGTGGATCCAGGAATCGATGCCCTCAACCTTCACAGCGTGAGGAGTAGACAGAAGAACTTGGTGTGGTCCTCTCCACCAGGGTTGTTTCCAAATGCTTTCGTCGAGCGTCTCGAACCAAAACCCAATCGCCTATGGTGATCTCATCTTTCTCAATGTTATCAGATGGGGCTACTCACCAGGACTCCTTTACTTGGGAATGAACACCCTTTAGCACCCTCTGTAACCCTGAAATGAGAAAGATCCCCATCAACGGTTTCCTGTCAGAACCTCAAAAGGGGAGAGTCCTAACTGTCTATGTGTTCGCCCTCGCATAGCAGTCAAAACCAGTGGGAGGGCATCTGGCCAGATTAAACCAGTCTCTTCACATATTTTAGCAAGTTTCAGTTTCAATGTCTGATTTGCCCTTTCCACCATGCCTCCACTCTGTGGATGATAGGCACAATAGTGTTTTAAGTCAATCTGTAGCCATTCGGCTAAATGATGGATCACTTAATTAACAAAATGTGACCCATTGTCTGAGTGTAGTTTCTGGGGCACCCCACATCGAGGCACCACCTCCCTTACCAAGGCCTTTGCCACTGATTTTGCATCTGCATATCTACAAGGGAAAGCTTCCACCCACTTAGAGAACACATCAATTATGACGAGACAATATTTGTAACCTTTTGATGGGGTTAGCTCAATGAAATCTATTTGCAAGTGGTCAAATGGGCCATCCAGAAGATGGATAACAGATTGTCCTACCTGTATGCTTTTACCAATGTTAAACTTCATCCAGATCACGCACTTTTGACAGTACGCTGCTGCATGTTGCTGGAAACCTGGAGCTCTCCAGAATTGTTCTACCCATGCCACCATTGCATCTTTAGAAGCATGGTCAATACTGTGTTCAGCTTTTGCAAATCCTGGAAAAGAAGACCTTGAAAGAAAAGGTTTGTTAGTCTGTGTATGTCTCCACATTCCATTGGAATCCTGGTATCCTCCTTCTTGAACCCACATCTGGCCCTCAGCAGGAAACACGTTAGCCTGTAAAAAAGTCACATCTAGATTTAGTGGTGCAGCTTGCACTAAAGTGGCTAGTGTTATAGGAAACAGTGGTTCATCTGGCTTATATCCAGCTTTTTTCTCCCAACAGTCTGCTTGCGCATTGCCATGGCTTACAGGATCCTGTCCATTTGTGTGTGCTTGGCATTTTACCACAGCAATTTGTTTTGGTTCAATAATTGCATTTAGCAAGTTTTCAACCAGTGTGTGATGTTGAATAGGTTTTCCAGTACTTGTTTTAAATGCCCTCATTTTCCAGAGTGAGCCATGATCATAGCACACCCCAAAGGCATATCTTGAATCTGTATAAAATGTTACATCTTCCCCCTTATGCAACTAAACAGACCAAAAGGAAGGGAGCTTGGCACATTCCATCCATCACCTTCCATTAAAGTGTTATCTCTTACCACATCATAGCCGACAGAGGGGGAACCATCTGGAAGACGAAGGGAACACCCATCAACAAACACATTATGGCCTGTATTAAGAGGAATGTCATCTAAATTAGAACGAGGTTTAGTAACATGAGAAATGACTTGCCCGCAATCATGGGGTTCACCATCATCAGGCGTAGAAAGCAAAGTGGCAGGATTTAAAGTAATACAACACTTAAGAGTAACGTTAGCTAAAGTTAAAAGAACATTTTGATAATGCGTCAGGCGTGCAGATGTGAGATGAGATGTGCAACCCTGAACTAGAATAGAATGTACAGAATGAGGAACACAAACAACCAATGGGCACATAAGAACAATATCTGCACTAGAAAGAGCAGCCTCAGTGGCTGCTGCAACGGCTCGCCAGCAAGCTGGAAAAGCAGAAGCAACAGGATCCAAACGTTTGGAATAGTATGCAACTGGTCTTTGGCAATCACCATGGTACTGGGCCAAAACAGAAGACAAAAATACTTTCTTTTCATCATCATAAAGGTAAAAAATCTTTTTGTAATCTAAAATGCCAAGGACAGGGTCTGACGTCAAAGCTTGTTTTAAATTGAGTAGGGCCGTGTCTGCTTCAGGGGTCCACTCAATGGGATCTGTCAGGGCAAGATCTTTTCCACAAACCAGATCTTGTAAAGGGCATGCCCGTTCTGCAAAATTTTGGATCCACTGTCGGCAATAGCCAATCATGCCGAGAAGAGGTAGCAACTGTTGCTTAGTTTCTGGATGAAGCACAAGTCTTATGGCCTCGATACGGCAGTTGGAAAGAGACCGTTCTCCCGGAGTAAAAATATGACCTAGGTATTGAACTTTTTGTGTAACCAACTGGAGTTTAGACTGTGAAACTTTATGGCCATTTTCTGCTAGATAAAAAAATAAAGCTTTGGTGTCCTTTTCACAATTCTCCTTTAAGTTGGAGCAAAGCAATAAATCATCTACATACTGAATAAGAACACTACCTCTAGGAGGAAGGAAGCCCTTCAAATTACGAGCTAGGTCTTGAACATAAACACATGGAGATTCAGTGTAGCCCTAAGGCATAACTATCCAAGTCCATCTTTTACCCTTAAATGTGAATGTAAACCAAAATTGAGAATCTGGGTGAACAGGAACAGGAAAGAATGCATTTGCTAAATCAATCACAGAACCAGTTTGCTGTTGATGGGACAGTGGAGAGGATAGTTGCAGGGTTAGGCAACATTCACCCCCCACAAGTCCTGGATGAACCTCCAGGATCAATCCGCTTTTTTTACAGGGAGTATGGGAGAATTTACTGGAGAATAGAGGATTTCAACTATTGCACCAAGTTGAACCAAATCTGAACTTTACTAATGCCTTCCTCTGAAACCACTGGGAGTGGGTACTGAGTTTTATGGGGACGATATTGGGACTTTGGATGGACAATTAAAGGCTCAACCCCTTTAATAAGACCAAAATCATTTTTCCCTTGTGCCCACAAAGTAGAAGGGAGCTCATCTAACCATGGGAATGTGGGAGGGGGCAGAGGAGGAGATGGTGACATTATTGGAGAACCTGACTCTAACACTCTCTGAACTACCCCTACATGTTTATTTACTTCAATCTTTTGAACCCCTGTGGGAGACACCCAAACATCCTGCCCTTCATGCTTCCAGTCTTGCAACATCTCACACTGTCTCACCCACATACCTAAATCCTTCCACTGGATAGAGCCAGTCTTGTCATACACATAGTGCAAGAGATTTCAAATATTATGTGAATTTCCCCTTGGGATTAATAAAGTATCTATCTATCTATCTATCTATCTATCTATCTATCTATCTATCTAT
>JANRMT010062790.1:65406366-65423798 GCA_026402145.1 Polypterus bichir lapradei | reverse complement strand
TACTATGTTTTTCTGTTTTTTTCTTTTTATATATATATTTTGTTGGTACCAAGGAAAGATACTGAAGGTACACATAGTGCAAGAGATTTCAAATATTTAAATTTTTTTATTACCCATCTTTTACAGGAAATATGGCTAGCAATGGAATAAAAAAATCAGGAAAATGGATGGATTTTATTTATCATATGGTGACATAACAACTTGTTCAGAGTTGTTTCTTAATGCCGACAATGAATAGCTACAGTTAAAAAGTGAACTAAAGCATATCACTGAAAGTTACATGAATTAACTGATATAATGTTAGCTTCTGTAGGACAAAGTGGGCATTGTCCATTCTGTTAGGCTTTAGTGGCATACCAAGCCTGTTATGGTAGCAAATTTAAAAGACATTCCGGGCTGCACAAAAGCCCCACTTACATTCCAAACTAAGTGACTGAGCTCCAATTAGTACTAGGATCTGTTTTTACTTATCCTAAAATCAAAACTGTAATTCACAGTTGAACTGACATTTTTGTAGAAGACCCTCTGCAAACATGTTTTTAGGTCAGAAAGTACAAAATGGACTCAAGTAACATAAAATGATCTAATTCAAGGAACGATGGCTGGAATACACAGAATAACCCACCTTTAAGAATATACAGATTTTCTAACAGGATGTGACTTTAATCCAATCAGAAGAGGTTAGAATTCCTTCTTAAAAACTAGATGCACCCACACTGCTGAGCACACTCACAAGATTCTTTAGGGAATTCTGAAGGAACTCTGGGGGATTCCCTTTGGCAAACTCCTTTGCACACTCTCCAAAATGACTGAAAATCCCTAAACATATCTCTGAAACTAAAACGCTGATAAGCCACTCTCTCCTCTGGGAACCTAAAACTCTGACAATCTCTTCTCCGTATGGAGACTTGCCTTCTACAACAGAGAAAGGTAAGGTGAGTAAAGTAAGAGCCTTACCGAATTTTTTCATTAATTACTTTAACTATCAAAGGCAAAACTAATAATTAATTAACTTAGTTATATCTCCTCATTTTCCACATTTACATTTGAAGTACAAAATTGAAGTTTAATTAAACCAGTAAATGTATGCATAACACTTTGTGCTAATGTGAATTTAGTCACTAATGTAGTAATATTCATTGTACTGGCCATGTGTTTGATTACACGAGTTGGGTATTGGGCATGGGCACAGTCCAAATTATATATAACCATTAACCTTTGAAGGTAACTGTGGTCTTGGGTTCCAATATCCCAAAGCAAAGGATATTAATATCTAAAACTTTTGATCCAATGCGGACTGATGCCTTCTGTGATTCAGAACCCATGATGATCTTTTTTGGTGTCAGAGGTCACCAACACATACCACAAACTTTTAGTTGGCTTGTTTGCATTAGGGATTGTAAAATGATGCAAACAACATGGCAAAAAGTTTGGAGCAGCCACCTCGTATACTTGAAAATTGGCTGAAAAAAGGCAAATGTTTTGACAAATTGGTCGTTACAGACATTAGTCCAGAACAGAACTGAGGAGACAGATAAAATATGGTGGTTTTAAAGCTGTACAGGGGAAATTATGTCATCAGGGCATGAACCGGAAGTGATGTCATCTGGCCTGGAAATTGGAAGTGGCGTCATCGAGCCCAGGTGGAGTTTCCCATGGTTAGTCTGTAGAGGAAAAAGAGAAAGGATCAGTGCACTGTGCCATCCACTGCTCCCGCATGGAATTATCCACTTTTGAGCCATTTATTTGCCTCCCATGCGTATGTTTGTGACAGGATCCATGATCCCTTTAACTGGAACTTCAGTATGTTGCAACAAATGGAGGTCCAGTAGTCAATATGGTTGATAGTCTGATCCATGGCTTGATCCCCTTTTTGATATTGCTAATTTGTCCTTGGAGTCAGAAAATGTGTTCATTTGCAGACCTTTATTACAGCTCAGTCACCAGGTTCAAATTCAAGTGCTGTGATCTCAGATGAGCTAGGAAAAGCATCGTCTACCTGCAGGTATAGACTTGAGAGCTGTGGTCAATCTTAGTCAGTATTGCAGTACTTCATCTGTAATTCTTGAAAGTTACTTATGGATTCTGTATTACTATCTCATGTTTATGTTTTGTTGAGTGTACCCCTTATTAACAATAATGGTAACAGTAAAACAGATGGTCATTTAAATCCAGATTCAGTTTGTATCTTAGCCAATTTCTTTTTAATGGTTGTGTAAGAAAGTCAGACAGAAATAACCCAATCAGGAGAAAGCTTGTCAGCCTGTCTTTATTTTTATATTCTATATTTAACGGAGACACAAAATCTTATTTATAACCACTTTGTTATCAGAATAGGCATGCACAAGACATGTCATAAACCTAATATTTTTACTGATTGGTCCTTTCAGGAGCATAGATTAATCATGCTGGGCAATACTTTGTTGATTTGCTTATTTTTTATGTGCACGCACACTGATAACGTGCTATCTTCTTTATTCTAAAAAGTTAAAGTCCAGACTGTTTATGTGCACTTTAATATGTTTAGCATTCCACTCTTTCTTATTTTGCACAATACAATTTACAGAGAATTTACATTTTAACCTTACTTTTTCTTAGCAGGTTTTTCCATAGCACTAAAGCATTCTATCACTCCCATTAAGGCAAAAGTACTAAAATTTTTCTTCCACATGGTCAAAGTGAATTCTGCAGGTGGTAAGCACAATGTACAAATTTCCTTTCATTGTATATATTATGTTCAAAACAGATCATTTTATAAAAAAAATCCTCTATAGTTGTATCTAGTTTAGCTGTTGTTGTGGCTTTCACTATATTAACAATCATATTCATCATAACAATATAAAATAAAGTCACTCTGAATATATACTAAGGGAAAAGGCATTCAGTTGGTCTCACAATATTCAAACCATTACCTTTGCTACTAAGAAAGTAACCTTGTAACCTAAAATTCATTTACTTATTTATTCATTTACACAAAATCCTTCATATTAACAAGTAATTTTACCATCATGTCAATATGCCACACTGCACAGATGTACTGTAATTAATCTATCTACTGATTCTTAATAATTGTTATCCATCCATCCTAACACAGGGTCATGGGGGTCTGCTGGAGCCAATCCCAGCCAACACAGGGCACAAGGCAGGAACAAACTCCGGGGAGGGCGCCAGCCCACCACAGGGCACACACACACCAAACACACACTAGGGCCAATTTGGGATCGCCAGCGCACCTAACCTACATGTCTTTGGGGGGAAACCGGAGCACCCGGAGGAAACCCATGCAGACACGAGGAGAACATGCAAACTCCACGCAGGAAGGACATGGGAAGCGAACCCGAGTCTCCTAACTGCGAGGCAGCAGCGCAACCACTGTGCCACCGTGCTGCCCATAATTGTTATGAAGACCAAAATAATCCTTTGTTAAGGTCTTCCTAAATTAGAGTAAATCAGTAACAAATGCATCTTTGCCATTCCTAAATTAAAACATTACCAACTTTTATTTCATTAAGCCTCTTTCATTGGGTAGAACAAAATCAGTTTCATAACTTGCCATGCTGTACATTTATTTAACTCAAAATCTTCACTTTTGTTTAATCACCAACGTCTCTGATTAACAGTCACACGAAACTTATATTAGAATAGGCAGAATACAGGACACTAATTAAACTAATATCAAAATGAGTTCTTCATGGCTCATTAATGCACTCCTCCTGACTTGTCAGGTATTTCTGATTTTGTTTTTTTCTGAAAATGCCATTAACGTGTTTTGTGCAAAAAGTAGAATAGCATTTCTTGGTCCTTGATTTACTTTCTTGTTTTCTTTCCAAGTGCTTTAATGAAAAATTCATTATATGATGAACACACACACACACACACAGGTGCAAATGGGACCAACTTAGGTAGTGAGCTGCTGGTTTCTTTGTTACTTGGCAGGAGGATAAGCAAGCGGGAAGCAATTAAAATGGTGAATGTATCAATTTTAAGAGTTAAATGAGCAACAGAGGGTTGTGAATTTTAATAGGTGAACTAAAATTAACCCCAAAATAGCAGCAATTGGCTCCTAATGAAGAAATTGGCTGGAAAGAAAACAATTAGTGACCACACTGCATGAGGAAGAAACTATACTTCGTACATCTCTCTTTCTCCACTTAGGATGAAAAAGTGTATCCTTTATTTAAAAGATACTTTCCTCCCTCAAAGTCACTGTTATGCTATAGGTGTCAGGAATAAAATATTTACAGTAGAACCTCGGTTCACGACCATAATTCGTTCCAGAACTTTGGTCGTAAACCGAGTTGGTCGTGAACCGAAGCAGTTTCCCCCATAGGATTAATACAATTAATCCGTTCCAGACTGTACAAACTGTATGTAAATATGTAAAAATATGTAAAGATTAAGCACAAATATAGTTAATTACACCATAGAATGCACAGTGTAATAGTAAACTAATGTAAAAACATTGAATAACACTGACACAAAACACCCAGGCTCCCTGATCAGCTACACGAGCTGGCTCGCTCGCTCTCTCTCTTTCTCTCTCTGTAGCACACACACCACCAAAGCCCCTCCCTCCCTACCTCAGCTACAGGAGCAGCCTGGCTCACGTGCTCTCTCTCTCTCTCTGTAGCATGCGTGCACACACCACCCACCCCTATCCCCCCCCCATCCCTTCCCTGTCAGCTGCCCGTGCTCTCTCACTCTCTCTCTCTCTCTGCGCTTGCTCGCTCGTGCTCTCTAATCTCTCTGTAGCAGGTGCTCACGCAGCATTTTTTTAAAAATGAGTTTTAAGCACAGCAGAAAAAAAAGGAACTGAACATTGGAACAAATCCGAAGTGCATTTAAAAACCAACTCACAAGCAACCAAAAAAGTAAGATTGCAGGAGATCACGCTATTAAACTTAAAGCCTGATCGCTGTAAACAATGTTTTTAAAATGAGTTTTAAGCACAGCAGAAAAAAAGGAACATCGAACAAATCCGAAGTGCATTTAAAAACCAACTCACAAGCAACCAAAAAAGTAACATTGCAACAAATCACACGATGAAGTCCTCCATGTAAACAATTTTTTAATGAGTTTTAAGCACAGGGAAAAAAACAAACATTTGAAAAAAAGAGAAAAGTAACACTGCAACAAATCACAGCATGATCTGAAAAATTAACTTTTGAAAAATCCGTAATACAAAAACAACCAAGAAAACTAACCTTGCATGAGTCGAGTTCTGGCATGAAGTGTTTTCCTTCAGGTGTTTTCTCTCTTGTGATTTCTTGGGTTTCTGGTGCTTTTAGCTGTTTAGCTGGTGGGAGTGAAAACCTCATGCAGCCATTCCAAAAACAAAGTTCTTGTGACCCAACCCTTCATGTTTGCTCTCTCACATTACTGGCAGTCTGGCTTTGTTTACATTATGCTGCTTGAAAGCACGAGGGTTCTCAGATTGGTAAATGAGTAAACTGGTAAACAGTTTTTCCACCTCTTGTAATTTTTTTCTTTACTTTGATTTCAATTTTCTTCAAAACTTTCTTCTCACCACTCTTCACTTGCTTAGAAGCCAATGGAAGGAGAACAATGAACAGAGCTCTTGCAGCCACGCGGCAGCCTGCCTGTGGTGGGGGGGATGGTGCGTTTGCACGTACAGCCTGCAGATAGGCAGGCAAACACGTGCAGCAATCTCCTCCTCCTCATCCTCCCCAGCAGGCACATGGAATTGGGGGGATTGTTTGCCTGCCTATCTGCAGCCAGTAAGTGCAAGCCAACATGTGCAGCAATCTCCTCCTCCCCCTCCCCAGCAGGCACGTGCTCGCTTGCTCTTGCTCTCTCTCTCTCTCTCTCAGCTCAGCTCAGGCAGGCAAGGGAAACTGGCTTGTTCGTATACCGAGTGTGTGGTTGTGAACCGAGGCAAAAGTTTGGCGAGCATTTTGGTCATGAACCGAGTTGTACGTGAACCGAGACGTTCGTGAACCGAGGTTCCACTGTATACTGTTTGTTTTTTTGTCATTTGTAGGGATTTAGAGATCTACTTCATCACCACCATTGGGCATCAGTTGTTCTTAGGGGGTGACCTATATACTGTACATGTGTCTGACTTTGTTAGCATGGTCACAGTAGCCATTTTAAAACAAGTGAGCCTTGTGTTCAGAAAATATCTGCAATTCATTAAATCAAACAAAAAAGCTTATCAGGAGAAAGTTTTCTTATAGAGTAATTTAATTTGTTTTCTTTTGTTTTGATTTCTAGTTTGTGGCAAACCTCAGATTTTCTAAATCCCATTTTGATTTTGCTTACTTTTATGAATTTCATATTATCTAACAAAGCCTGTCTGACTACTCTACTGAATTACCACTGAAAGCTCCACATCAGTTAAAAATAAGTAAGTCTGTTCTCTGCTCATTTATACAATCACAACACTAGGATTAAACTCTTCTGGAATAGAATTCTTACTCACCTTTCAGAAAGTCACTGGATTACTAAGATCCCCCATTAATAGGCCATTTTGAGGCAATAAGAAATGAACACCATAGCATAAATAGTTCAAATATCATACTTTATGGTCACCAGATTGTTCTGCTCAATTAGAATAAATTCAAATCCGCCTGTCATCATAGAATAGAATAATTTAGTCCTGAATTATTTAAAATTAGGGCAAATTCAATTTATTTTAGGAGAAGCAATGCAATTTTTTCTAGGATATTGTGGGCCCCAATTAATGTTATCCTCTGCTAAGCATTCTGTGTTAACAATTGATTAAGCTCAACCACTGCACACCTTTTAACCACATTGGCTTTCACTTTACTGCCTTTTTATTGTATTCCCCTATAGTGGCTAAGGATCTGTGCTGGTATCTTGAAGGTTGCCGATTGAAATCCCATTACGGCCAGAATGGATCCTACTCTATTGGGCCCTTGGGCAAGGCCCTTAGCCTGAAAATATTGCTCCAAGGAGCATTGTGCAATGGCCGACCCTGTTCTCTGACCTGCAATGGTACTGTTTAGTGGGTAAGGTGGATTTAAATATGATTTTTAAATGGAGCACATTTGACTTGGGTATGTGGGTTCAGTTTATTGGAATGTGTGTAATATACTCATATGTTAAAATCAATTGTTAATGCAAGAAAAAATAAATGCAACAATCTATGAGTTATATTTGTATATGGTATAAGCCCATTTTATAACTAACATTTTCTCTGTATTGAAGATCATTTAGTTCTGTGTCCATGTTTGCACAAGATGTATATTTAACCCTGAGCAGACAGATCATTTTGGGATTATGAAATAAGATTAAACCATGTTTGAAAATTCAACAAACAGATCAAGTAGAAAGTCAAGCAATTTGATTACATGAGCTCTTTAAAAGAATGTTACTCAAATGACTTCAAATGCTATGCAGATTTTAAATAAGGTGATTATAAAATTCATTTAGCACCGTAATGTAACTCTAGAGTGAAGTATGACAAATAGTCATATATTTCATAAGGGAGACAAAAGGATGCAAGTAGCAGTGCCATTAATTGCTGTTACTAAGGGCCAAGCCAAGTGTTTTGTTCAATGCCAGCTTCTTCTTGATGCAGAATTAATTGCACTTAGGTGTTAGGAGACATTGCTGCAATAATATTTATCTCATCAGGCAAACTGCCCTGCTCAAGTTGGGTTAATAGTATTCATTAGTCCACAAATATAGTAGGCCTAACCATTTTGATTTCTTAAGTAAATATTACCATGAAATATTTTTAAAGATATCTTAGTTGAAATTTCCTTGTTTATTTTGAGATATTTGGAAAGAAACAATTAACTTTTTGATCTAGTACTACATGGGGATCATTATTAATGTTTAGGATTGTAGTAATTTAATGATTTCATGAATTTTTTAACAAATCAAATGTCTATTCTGTACTGTGCACTGTATTTCATGGAATTTAAAAAAACATGCAATGCGCTATATTCTGTATTATTAACTCAAGTAAGCAAGCAATAAATAGTTAAGGTTACATTTTAATAAATGTAAAGAAGAGCTTTTCTTATTCTTTAGAAGATAAATTCATGTTTAAATGACATATGACTGCTCTTGAAGAGGAGAGACACTGCATTTTGGATCTGGCATCCTGGATTAAAATATCACACCCAGTGGAGTTTACCCATTTTCCGTTTGCCTATATGAGTATTTCTACATGTTGTTCTGCATTCCTTCCATATTCCCCCAAATATGCACATTAGATTGACTGCCAGTTCTGAACTGGACCTCTGTGGGTGTGTGCCTGAGAGTGCTCTGTGCTGAACTGGCACACTGTTCAGGTCATCAATTCTTATTTAGAACTACTGGGCAGCTTTGAGCACTGGATGAGAACAAATTATTGACAGGATGTTAGTCTGTCATAGGACACTGCAACACACACTAAACCAATTCAATATTAAAGCTAAAATGCACCTTTTGTATTGTGGAAGAAAATTAGAATACTTGAAAATAATCAAGATTATACTCTCTCTTGATGAGTGAGGCAGTTTTTTTAACATATTGACATTCTTTATGGACAAACTCAGTGTGCTACACAAACTTAAAAATATAATACAGTAACATGTTTATTCACACATACTATATGAATTTATATACTTGATTAATTCATTTTATACATGTATGGTTCCAAATCTTACAGCACTTAATGTTCATTATAATCATGACACTGAATGATGGCCTGTATATTTTGATTGCAGTATGTACTCTGTATTGTGACCTACCAAGATGGCACCGCTGAGCCCTGTTGCCATTCTGCCAGCTTCAATTAGACTGTGTGCTTAGCGTTATTTTATTTAGTTTTTTACAGCTGCTACTTTGGGATGCATTGATTATAATCACCAGACACTCATAAACATAGGTTTGTGGGTCATTCACCAACTATCTGACTCCATATTCTATAAATCAGCTTGGCTCAGTGAGATCCTTTGTAAAAAATAGTGACGAAAGAAACTGAGGGAAACATACTGAAATACATAACAGGTTGAGGACCAGTGCATACAGACCACCACTGCCGAGAGTCCTACTATCCAATGTTCAGTCACTGGAGAACAACCAGGATGATATCAGAGTAAGAATAAACTTCCAACGAGACATTTTGAAATGTATCAGCTTTTGCGTCACACAAACATGGCTGATTCTATCAGTATCAGACCATGCAGAATCACTCTTTGTTTTCTGTATGGACAGAACAAAGGAGTCCAGCAAATTTAATGGTGGAGGTGTGTGTCTGATGGTCAACAACAACTGGTGTGACAGCAGGAACATAACAGTCTAATCATACTGCTACTCACTACCCATCTGATCTGGAGCTCCTGACAATTAAATGCAGACCATTTGATCTTCATCGGGAGTTTACCTCAGTCATTGTCATGGCTGTGTATATTTCACCTCAAGCGGACACAGACACTGCCCATCTGGAACTGCTGTATATGAAACATAGTCATCGCCAGAATGATAACCTGAGTGCTGCCCTCATCATGGCTGGCGATTTCAACTAGGTTAGTCTCAAAAAAGGTAATGTGAAACTTTTATCATCACAACACATTTTACAAAGAGAGAACAGGACATTTGACCATTGCTGTTCTATATTTAAAGACAGTTATTAGGCAAAGACGTTGCCTCCGTTTATTATATCTGATCATGCTTGCATCTTTTTTTTGCCTTGATACAAACAAGGGTTAAGGCAGGAATCTCCAGTCATGCATGAAGGTGCATGTCGGACAGACCAACCAGAAGCCATTCTCAAGGGTGCACTGAGAGTTACTGACTGGGAAATGTTCAGACACAGCTCTGAGGGTGACATCAATGTGATTACAGAAGCTGTAACAAGTTATATTAGATTTCTCACAAGTAAAACTGCACCTAAAGTCATTATCAGGACTTATTGAACCAGACACTTTGAGTAAACAAAACCATTTGCTATTCAATGAATGTTTGCACTGCTTCATACAACTCAGGATATGTCTATGAATATGGACAATTACAAAGCCCCCTCAAACAATCTAAGGAGGGCTGTGAAAGCCACTAAGTGATAGTATGGGGAGAAAGTGAAAGCACCTTTTGATCCGTCTGATCCTAAGCGTGTGTGACAAAGTCTGTGTACAATAATGGACTATAAAGAAACTACTCCCAGCAGTGCCACTTAAGACATTGTTTCCGTTCTACCCAATGAAATGGGCTATATGAAATAAAAGACAATTGTTTATTTCAAATGTAAGTGTAGTAAGTGAGCAGATATTTAACTTGGTTAATTAATTATTGGTCTTGCCTTCTGCAATGCCAATAATTATTTAAATAATTCTGTAAGGTTCCTACTTCATTAACATTACAATTCTCTGTTGGTCGAGGCAGGTCTTTGGTCATTAGACTTGTATCAAAGTAACTGATGCAAACTCGGTTTAAAAATAAGAATAATACAATATTTTGTATTATTCCAGTGATCCGAGTGACTTTAGGTCTGTTGCTTTTACTTCATACGTCATGAAGACCTTTGAGAGTCTGGTCCTAAAACAGCTATGATCACTGGTTTTAGAACATCTGGATCCTCTGAAGTTTGCCTATCAGGCACATCTAGGTGTGGAGGATGCTGTCATCTATATGCTCCACAGAGCTTACTCCCACTTGGACAAAGCTTGTGCCACAGTCAGGACAGTGATCTTTGATATTTCCAGTGCTTTTAACACCATTCCACCTCATAAACTGGGGAAAAAGCTGAAGGGTTTAAAATGTTGATTCTATTACAATCTCCTGGATCATGGCCTACCTGACCAACAAACAGCAGCTTGTGAGGCTAAGGGATCAGAAATGATGATGTGTAATACTTGAGCATGTCAGGGAACTGTCCTGTCTCTATTCCTTTTCACCCTCTTCACAACAGACTTCCAGCACAATACCAGCACTTTCCATCTATAGAAATTTTCAGATGACTCCTCCATCATTGGCTACATTAATAAAAGAGATGAGTCAGAGTACAGAATAGTTGTGGTGGACTGCATCTTGTGGTGCAGGGACACCAACCCGCAACTCTACATCACCAAGACAAAAGAACTGGTGGTGGACGTCTGACATGCCAAGAAGCCTCTGAGACCAGTCATCATTCAGGGGAAGGATAAACAGAATAAACACATAAACAGCAAACCGGACTTATCTGGCAACACTGTGGTGCTGCACAAGAAAGGTCAGAGCAGACTGTACTTGCTAAGGAGACTCAGGTCTTTTAATGTGTGCAGCTGCTGGAAATGTTCTGTCAGTCCACAGTAGCCAGTGTGGTATTCTATGCTGCAGTCCCCTGGGTAAGCAACTTGAGCACAAAACAAGAACAATTCCTTAACAAACTTGTCAGAAAAGCCTGCTCCATCATAGGGTCAACCCTGGACACACTGGAATCTGTTGAGGAAAAGAGGATGTTGACAAAAATTGATGCCATCATGAAAAATTCCCTCCAGGAGGTGCTGTTTTGGAGTACTTTTAACCACAGGGTCATTCTACCAAGGTGTGCTAATCAGCACCTCTGGGGGTCTTTTCTGCCCACTGCCTTTTGGCAATTCAGTGCTTCTACCCAAAGTTTATTTATTGATTGATTGATTGGCTGTATTATCTGTACTGTGTGTCTGTATTCTTGTTTTTTGTGTTTCTGCTGATGCATGAATTTGGGATTAATAAAGTTTTATCTAATCTAATCTAAACTAATCCTATACTTTTGTTGATAAATGAGTTTCTTGCTCTGTGCCTTTTAATTCAGCTATAGAGGATGAATATGCATCAGTGTCTCCATCTTTGGATGAATACACTTATCATTACAGGACACTTATCCTGGGAGCATGAAGTGTAAGACAAAACATAGACCACATACATACACCCATAACTTCAATACCAGGTCAATTAATAACCTCTATGTCTTTGGGAGGTCGGGAAAAACAGAGCACCCAGAGAAATCCCACGTGGAAAAGCAATAGGCCCAAAATAGGCCCCCATTTTAAACCATGTCACTGGAGCGAAGAGGAAGCAATACCAAACATTACACCACCATGCCACCCAGCAACTTTGCAATGAAATTTGGGAGCTTTATAAAAGATGTGTCTCAATGACAGAGATTCAGCAGCCTTCCTGTTGTAGAGTTTGTTGCTATGTTGATTTTGTCCTTTTTTGACTATAACCATTGTTTCTTTTAGTACAGCACAAACTGTAGAAATACACTAAGCCCAAGTAAATCATATTTTTTTTAAATGAGTCATCAGAATCCCAGAAGCTACACTCCTAATTACTTGTCTTATTTAATGAAGACCCAGGTGTATTTTCACTGCTTATTCAAGTGCTGTTCTTCCTTCATTTTCTAACCATCTTATGGCATTAAAGAGTTTAACCTGGTAATTCCAGGTTGAATCTAGTTTTGGATGGGACGCTATGTCATTATCAAGTAAACACTAATTTGTGCATTGAGCAGATTTAGAGTAACCAACTAAAATAATAATGCATCTTTGGACTTTGATGTTAAAGTGTTCTGCACAGAAGAAGCCCATACCGACACAAAATCTTTTAAAGTACAGTATATAATTTAAAAGCCTCCAATCTCTAGCAAACATCATCTTAAACAAACAGTTTGCCATCATTTTGTTATATTAAGATGACACCAGCATATCTTGTCATTTTCTGCCTAAATATTTAAAACAGCTCAAATAGCTTCAGACATGATAGAATTGCTGACTTCTTTGTTGTAGATGAAAAGATAACCAAAATCTAATGCAAAGTGACAAGAGGATTTCAGTCGCTGAAAGTGATTTGTCCATTGACAAAAGGAGAAAACTTCTCAAAGGGGTAGGGATATTCCTTTTTTGACTTTAGCACATCTTTTTAGCTCTATGATTTCTTGTCCTTGACTTCAGTAACCATTTGTAGCCATTTGTTATTGTTTTATTATGGAATCTCTATCACAACCTGTATTAAAAGTCTACTTGGACTGTTTTTGTGCTGATAATACAGCAGGGATACTTTTATTGGTTATTAAGAAAGCTTCTGCTTTGAGAATTCAACATTCATATTAGAATGCTGAGAAGTACACAGTGCTTTATTACACAAACAATAGGAGTCAGAGTTTTTTATACAAAATGATGTCCTTCCATGAGTGTGAGAAATTGATGCAAAGTAGAAAACCCTGGCTATAGATGCTCATAGTGTCAACCAATTTTCTTTGAAAATTAGTACATAATCTCTGAATAAAATTGGTAAATAGAGTAATAAACATCTATGATTGATTTTTAACAATCTCTGCCACAATAAACTTCTGAGAGCCATCACATCCAGCTCAACACAGATTGCTAAAACAGAAAATAGAAATCAGCAGGGTTTGCTTGCAGAATAAATCTTTCTTGCAGAACATCCGGGTGCTGTATTTGAACCCACTTACAAGACAGACACTATGGCCTTCCATTGGGCAATGGCCCTGGCACCAGAAGTACTCCTGGGTCCTCAATATAAGGGACCACACTCCCTTGTCCTGGCGAGTCAGTGCTGGGAGGACTTACAGCAACACTCAACTGGAGGAGGATAGTGCGGTGGTGAGAGGCAAGATATTGAGAAGAAAGATTACTTTTTTTTAAATTTTATTGATTTTATTGTAATCATCCCATACAAATAGATGCATTTTTACAAATAATAGGATCGAAAACAAATCAACCCCCACCCCTGAGAAAGACAGCATGGCCAACGGAGTAACACTTAAAGCTAGTAAAAATAAATAAATTGATGAGTTTAATAAAGATAAATAGAGAAGAAAAAGAAATGAGACTCTGCTTCCTCAGTGCTTTAAGAGGTTATTCTAAAATATTATTGATTAGATCCTGCCAGGCTTTGAAAAAGTTTTGCACAGATCCTCTAAGTGAGAATTTGATTTTTTCCAATTTCAAATAATATAAAACATCAGTTACCTACTGACTTAAAAGAGGTGAGTTAGGATTCTTCCAGTTTAGCAAAATAAGTCTGTGTGCCAATAGTGTAGTAAAGGCAATCACAGTTTGTTTGTCCTTCTCCACTTTAAGTCCATCTGGAAGAACACCAAACACAGCTGTTAATGGGTTAGAAGGGATTGTGACACCAAGGCTGTCTGAAAGGCATTTAAAGATTTTGGTCTAGAATGTTGTTAATTTGGTGCAGGCCCAAAACATGTGACCCAGTGAGGCTGGAACTTGATTGCAGCATTGGCAGGTTGGATCTTGCCCTGGAAACATTTTGGAAAGTTTTAAGCAAGACAGATGTGCTTGATACATAATGTAGAGTTGAATAATTGTATGCTTTGTGCATATGGAGCCCGAGTGAATTCTCTGCATTGCTACCTTCCACTCCTTTTCTGATATGTTAGAGAGAGATCCTTTTCCCATTGTCCTCTTGGATCTTTGAAAGGGAGGGACTGTAAAATAATTTTATATATTGCAGAAATGTTGTCTGTCCTCAAAACTGAGCAATATTTTTTCCAGCATAGAGGAAGGTGGGAGATGAGGAAAATCGGGCAGGTTCTGTTTAACAAAGTTACTAATTTGAAGATAGTCAGTTCTTTTTGCAGCCGGAACTGATCCTTGCTTAGTAAGTGGGTCTCCTGTAAAAATACTATTTTACCGTTTAGACCTGTTAGGTGAGAGAATACTTTCTTTCTCTTTAATTCGTGATTCAGGTCTTTAATATTCCAGATCACAAAGTTAACTGCCCCATCATGGAGACATTGATTCTGAATTTTTGATATCATTTTGTAGTCTTAACTGGAAGTGAGACAGCTTTGACATTAATTTCCAATTTTCCCATGAGTTATTGCCATGCAGCCTATTGTTATGTTGGTAATTATAAGGATTAAAAGGATAGATTAGATAAAGCTTGCTCTCTTTCTCTCCCCCTTTATCCCCCTCCCCCATTTTGCCTCCCCATGTGAGGCTGGACCCCACTTCACAAAGTCCCAGTCCTCTGACATACCTAGAGACAGAGCACGTCCAAAACAAAGCAAGCCCCCCAGCAGCGGCATTGGAGGATTAAAAAGTAGAGATATCTATTGCCGATAAATACTAAAAATATAATCTTCAACAGTCTTGAAATATTAAGACAATAAACCCAGGGAATGGTGTTAAAAAGTGGCCCTGGATAAGCATAGTAAACCCTAATGCAATGGAGGTATTTTGTGTAATAAAATAACCCTTTATTTGAAACTAGGACTGTGCTGGTGTTATCGTGTTTGGGGTTTGGGGCTTGCTGACGGCCTGGTTACATAAAAAAGTATAAATAAATACAGTAAGTAAGATAAGAGTTAAAAAAGTAACATACAGTGCAATTACACATAAATCAGCAGGTGGGTACAGTACATTGTGCACAGCAGGTGGGATCAGGCTACCGGGGGTTCAATGACCTTATGGCTGGGGGGAAAAAGCTGTTACTGAAGAGGATGGGACAAGTAGTGAGGCTCCAGTAGCACTTCCCAGAAAGCAGAAATGAAAACAGGAGATGTGCTGGATGGCTGTTATCAGATATAATGGAATCAACTCTCATCAGATATCTGGTTGAGTGGATGGTATGAAGCTAAGTCAACCCCAGTGATTTTAGAAGCTGCATGGACAGTGCTTTGGAGGAGTTTATGATCCTGGCAAAGCACACCATGATGCATCTGATCAGGATAAATTCAAGTAACTTTTTTAATTAGCTTGATTCAGTTGGCCTCCCCTCAATTGATGTTACCTCCAGCTACAACAGCAAAGAAAATTGTGGAGTGGTGGCTCTGAGGCTAGGGATCTGCACTGGCAATTGGAAGGTTGCCAGTTCGAATCCCGTAAATGCAAAAGGGACTCTGCTCTGTTGGGCTCTTAAGCAAGGCCCTTAACCTGCAATTGCTGAGCACTTTGAGTAGTGAGAAAAGTGCTATATAAATGCAAAGAATTATTATTAATGTCCATCACAGAGTTATAGAATAAATAAAAGATGTCATTGCCCACATTAAAGGAGCACAGTTTCCTAAGAAAAAGGAGCTTGCTCTGTCCTTTCTTATATGGTTCCCCTGTGTTACGAGACAAGCCTATCCTCTTATTAATGTGGACCTCTAAGTATTTGTAGCAATGCAACACCAATGCAATACTGACCCTGTCTCTGCAGAGCAGAGTAGTGACTAACACTGCTCTCTGGCTAGTCCTTCTGTGTTGTTTTATTTTTATGGTGCAGCCTTACTTGCTAAGTGACTGGACTGTTTCTTAGTGCTCTTATGCTGCACCTTTTAGCCCATCTAGCAGGGTTTAAAACAAAAAGGTAATCTGTACTCGATCAGGAACGCTTCAATGCTATCATAATGATGTCTCACCTCAATATTTCATTCTTGATTCCAAACCTGTCTTTTTGACTACTTTCTAAAATCAGTTTGAAGTTTTCTTGCAAAATCAAGTTTGCCAATGACAAGGGGCTAATGGGGGTTGAAAGAAGAGTTTGCTTTCATGGACTTCTTTACAACTAACATTAAAATATTGTGAGGCAACAAAGTATAAACACATGTTTTCTTCTTTCTTTGAGCCGACTCAGTCTTTTAAGGCATCTGTATGGTATGGGGTGCTTTTGGAGGTTTGTACAGGCACTTGTGACTACAGCTAAGCTTTGATGACCCTGCTTCGTAGGGCCTTCTAGCAGCAGAAGGTTGGTGTTCAGGATTACTATGATGATGGGAAGAAGAGGTGATGTATGTCCTAACTGGAAAATGTATATGAATGACTGCCACTAACACTAAAAGAGTAGAGATAAAAACAAATGAAACAGAGAGAGAAGAAGTTGAAACTAAAGGTGCTAAAAGAAGACATGTCAGTCATCCTCCTATGAACATTTGTTCACAAAGGTGGCCACCTTGAACACAATGCAGTTTAGGAAGGAGACCTGTGCTTCCAAGTAGGGTGTAGCCTATGCTCAGGGGGTTGCTATTGATGATTCTAAATGCAACATTATTAGACTACATATAACTATCCAGCTTTTTTGTTTCGATTGTTAGTATGGATATCAGGATTTCTACATATCTTCAGACCAATGGGCAAAAATTGATAGCTTATGCAGGAGGATGTGTAATCAAGGGTGAGAGTTCACCCTTAGTGCTCTACATTTTTCCATTGTCCTGAATGTGTTTTTTCTGTCATTAGTGTTATTAGTGTTTTTTGACCACAACACACATTTGGTTTATTTAACTGTATTTTTTAAAAGCATTTTCTTAAACTGAAGACTGGTACAGTTCGATGTTGACTAACATCATCAATGTTGCTGATGGGTGGTGAAGTAGGACTATTATGTCAAGTAGAGATTGATTATTTCAATGTTTTGTATTTGGATTGTATCCAAAATAATTTAGTCAGAGCACAGATAGATAGATAGATAGATAGATAGATAGATAGATAGATAGATAGATAGATAGATAGATAGATAGATAGATA
>JANRMT010062790.1:65373501-65406356 GCA_026402145.1 Polypterus bichir lapradei | reverse complement strand
ATAGATAGATAGATAGATAGATAGATAGATAGATAGATAGATAGATACTTTATTAATCCCAAGGGGAAATTCATATAATCCAGCAGCATCATACTGATACAAAAAAAAAATATTAAATTAAAGGGTAATAAAAATGCATGTAAAAACAGACAATAACTTTGAATAATGTTAGCATTTACTCCCCTGAATAGAATTGAAGAGTCGCAAAGTGTAGGGAAGGAACGATCTCCTCAGTCTGTCAGTGGAGCAAGACAGTGACAAATGTCTGTCACTGAAGCTACTCCTCTGCCTGGAGATGACACTGTTATGTAGTTGTTGTGTGTTGACAGAAAACATATCCATGTCGACAGAAAATACATTTGCATTTCCAATTCTATTTCTCTCTATTTCCAAATGTGTTCTAAATGATCTGATCACAAATGCATTTGCAACTGGTTTTGTAATGATTAAAATAAGATCATCAAGAATACAAGGTAATGTCTGATGTGAAGGGTGCCACTGGGCCACCTCTTCACATCTGCCTCTGATCAGCTTAAAGGAGCGCTTCTAAGGACACCAAGTAGGACGGGGTGGATTGTAGTGCTTCAATCAAATATATTCATTTCCAGTTCTATTGTCCATCTAGTGGACCACCTCTATTTGGTACTTTACATGAGGACAATTCTGCTCAACACTGAGAAGCTGCATACTTTTAATTTGGTGACTCTAGACTTTAATTGTCAAGGTGATCACAAAAAACTGTATTGTTATGATTGGTGGTAGGCCTAAGCGCTTAGATTTATTTTCTTACACCATGTTTACAAAATATTATAACTAAAAATATAACTTGAACAAAACATTTAAAAATACTTACTGATTTTAACTAATAAATGCACACCAGAGGATTTTGAGAGTTTCAGAAACAGAACAGAGCAGGATAAAAACACAAACATAACTGTGCTGAATTTTCCTAATTTGTTATTGTTATTCTATGTAAATCAGGTAAATCTATCCTGGTGAAAGAATTTAATTTGTTTATAATGGAGTACTGGGGCTTAGGAGGTTCCGCAGTGTTGGGGAGATGTACTATGTTATTTCTAATATCATTAATTTTTTGATTGAAAAATACAGCAATAGCCTCACAGGTTTCACTGGAAGTATTTTGGAGGCATTCCTTTGTGTTACCTGGGTTTAACAGACGATCAATTGTCGAGAATAAGACTCTGGGATTACTAGCATGGTTATTTATAATCTTAGAGAAATAGCAGCGCTTCTCAAGATGGACTGTGTTATTGTATTTTCACCTTCAATATCTCATAGTGGATAGTTAGTTTAGTTTCCTCCATTTACGCTCAGCTCTACGACATGTTCTCTTTAAATCAGACACTCTTTGGGTCTTCCATGAAATAACAATGCTAGAAGATTTTTTAACTGTCTTTTCAGGTGCAACTATGTCAACAGCAGCTCTTACTTTAGAATTAAAATTTTCCACCTCACTATTTACATTATCCTCACTATTATAGACACTGTTACATTATTGAACATTTCTACACCAGCGGGAATTTCTTTCTCTAGAAAAAAAAATATTCACATTGCTTCACTATGAAGAAAACTGTTGGCACTCCTGTTATTTTATTTGTTTAAATATATATATATATATATATATATATATATTGTCACGCATGCGCGAGTAGGAGACCGCGGACTGATCCGAAACCACTTCGAAGGACGTTTGCCGGTAGGGAATGGCGGGGTACTAACCTTTCTGCTCTTTCTTCCAGGAAAAAAGACGCTCCGCCATCGTAACCTGACCACACTACGTCCACTTCCGCCCTTCCTCCGCCATCTTCCCTGACGTCAGCAGTCCCGTCATCCCTCACGCCTCCTTCCCAGCATTCCTCCACTTCCGGCTCCTCCTGCATAAAATGGCCGCCGGCGCCTGTGAAGGCGCGCGCATTTTGAATGACTTTGTGTTGTACATTTGACTGCATAACGTGCCTTATTTTCTTTACAGTATACGGGGCCAAAACCCCAACCCTTTATGCTGTGTTTTGTCTCTTTTTTACTATATATATATATATATATATATATATATATATATAAATATTCATATATAACCTCTTGAAATGGTATCGCAATGCTTTCACACAACTTGGAATACAAAGTATCAATTTGATATGGGGAGAGAAAACACACAAGATGGCACATTGTGGATGGAACAAGCTGCAAGTGAGAAGTATAGTGTGTTTTCACTGGCATGGCAGATCCAACAATATTTGCAAGTATTAGAATTAAGAGTTGATTTTCTTTGCTTGTGCTGCATGAAGGCAGCCAACATTGTACTGTGGCCGAAGCTGGAAAGACAAATGGAATGTGGGACTTGACTGTGAATGAGGTGCCATTTAGGAGAAATAAAAATATATGATTAGAATACATTTATATAGAAATTCTGACTTGGCAGCAAATGTGCACAGAAATTAGATGATTTTTTTTCCTAAATAATACCTCATAGCATACTACACTTTTGATACTATATCAGTGTCAAGAACTGCAAATCCCAAAAGCACAAGTCCCAAAATACTTCCAAAATTGGCTACTGGGGTGGGATTATTATCAAAACCCCAACTAGACCTGCAGAATCTTTATAAAATAAAGGATTTATTTTTAACAAAAATGCTCTGTAGCACAAGAAGCTCTAGGGAGCCCTAAAAGGAATTTCCTGAAGTCAAGGTAAGCCAAGGTAAACACAGTCTCCAAACAAAAATCAAAGAATGGGCAAAGGGCAGAGCAAAGGTTCAAAAACTAAAGTAATGACAATGAGCACAATCGAAACACAAGTAAACACTACTCCCTAGCACATTGAAAATGAACCGCCAAGAACTCTGGAGGACCCTCCATATTTATAGAGTGGAGGTCAGTTCCTGGCAGTGATTGGCAGGTGGTCCCATCTCATGAGAAGCATCCACAAAACACAAGGAACATAACACAGGTATTGGTAACAAAATATATTATTAACAAAATTAACATTAACATAGTGTGATGGACGGCCGGTGTTTCAGTCTGGCCGGGACTTCCCTGAACAGAAAGAAGGAGGAAGAGCAAGCTTTTTAGGACACTGCGTCCCCCAGGACGTTAGATGGCAACTCCCTTGGACGGAAATGGTTCCCCAGATTCCCTCAGGGCATCATGGGACATGGAGACCGTTTCCACAGCCCTGTTGGGTGCCGCCAGGGGGAGCTCACAAGGAATCTGGGGACTCTGTTATTATGACCCAGAAATACTTCGGAGGCACGAGGACAGAAGCCCGCAGTATTTCCGGGCTACTTGAGGAAGGATGAGGTGGCGTTTGACCCGCAGAAGGAGTGCTTCCGGGTCAAGGACTATTTAAAGGACTGGTTGAGACCCAGCAAGCTGAGCCGGAGTTGGGTGGTAGAGTGATGGAGCTGCTGGGTGGAGAGGAGGATATTGATTATTGTTTGTTATTATTATTGATTGAAGAATTGTGGAGTGTGCGGTGCTTTATGCACTTTATTTAAGAAAATTATTAAAGAAATTATTCTTGGTGCTTTATATAAGTGTGTTGTGGACATCTGTCTGGTGGGTTTCACGGGGCAACAGAGCCTCTAGCGTCCACAATAGATAAATAGCACAAAAATGGACAAATGAGACACGAAACACAACTTAAAACCCAAGCCAGGGAAGAAACCCTGGCTGAAACATGATGATCAGACTTTTGGCAAACTTTGAAAAACGGTATCATGCTTTATAAGCCAGAGAAGAATAAAACCATTGATGAACAATTTTTCCCAATAAAATGCTGAGACCCTTTTATTCAATACAAGTCAAGCAAAGCAAAGTCTGACATCAGCTTTTGGATAGCTGCTGATGTAACAAACACATATACGCTAAACCTTATTCGTAGAAAGATCCTATTTAATTACCAAGGAGAGTCTGGGACTGTGGTAATGTGAGTCATTGACCCTTTTGTGAGTAAATGAAGAAATAGTCAAGAAGCTGGACACCAATAAAGTACAAAAGCACTCCAGGCAAGAGGATGCATATGTAACTAAAAAGAAGTAAATAATGTGTCACTATTTTGTGTGCAGGAGGTGTTCATAATAAACTTCTGTGTGGATGGCTGACTTGGACAGTTTTTGTAATTAGTTGATAATGCTTCTTACTGTTTATATAAATATTCTGTGAAATAGTTAAGTGTGGTTGTAATTTGTTAAAACTATCTATACAAAAAACTCTTTGTTTCTACAGGGAGAGTCACTCGAAATTCTGTAATAACTCTGTATAGGATGAAGCAAAACTGAACAAAACAATGCGCAATATGCTCTTCAGTATGCGGAGCTTCGAACAAGTCGAGATGTCCCTGCGTCAGAGCGATGAAGTAGGCGCTGGAGAACCGTTGCGGTGTTTAACCTCCGTTTGCAACTTCTGGGTTCATACCACCTGTACCCCTTCACTCAGTCACTCGACTTCTTATCAGGATGGTGGTGTACAGTATTGAGCAGTGCGTCTTCATGGTTTAAACTTATTGGGTCACCAGTTCGTTTAAGCAATGTCAGAATCAACTGGATGATCGTGAGTTGAAGCAAAAGGTTACTTCCAGCAAGATGGAGCAACATGTCACACATCGGCAAGGAGCATGGCAGAAATTGAGTCCTTCGGCAACAGGGTAATTTAAAAGGGGCATTAGCCACTTTGGTCGCTAGATCTGACACCACCAGACTTCTTCCTTTGGGTTATGCTCTGTGACAGCAGGGGTCACTGTTGCCCCTTGAAACCCACAGACAATACGTCCAGACACCAGATAAAATATAAGAAATGAATTTAATATTTCTAATAATGTGCACAAAGCACCTCCACCTCCACAATACTCACAATAATAACAATAATAATAATAATAAACACAATAATCAATAACAATAAATCTTCCTCTCCACCCAGCAGCTCCGTCACACTTCCTCCCAACTCCGGTTCAGTCTGCTGGGTTTCCCACAGTCCTTTTTATAGTCCTTGACCCAGAAGTCCTTCTGTCCCACAGTCCATGTGATTTCATAGCACTTCCGGGTCAGATGAAAACTTCTTCTTTTCTTCAGCCCAGAAGTACTTTTGTTCTTCGATCCCCATGACTTGTAAGAACTTCCGGGCTATAATAGAAACAATGTTCATGTCTCCCTGCAGCGTCCCCTGGCAGCCCCCACAGTATCCAGCAGGGCTGTGAAACCGAACTCCATGGTCCATGATGCCCTGCTGGAATTCGGGGCACCTCCATGTTGCAGAGAGGACTCCATCTAGCGGCGTGGGGGTATTGGCCGGGATAAACTGGCCATATATCACAGCTCAAAGGAAAAGTCTATCGGAACAAGCCTCACACTTTTTGAAGGAAAGATTTGAAGAAAAACATCCAGCGTGAAATTGCTGCTATTCCTCCCGAGATGCTTGCTAATATGTTCAGGAACATGGAGGGCTGCGTCGAAATGTGTCTGGCAGAAAACGGAAACCACTTTCAGCATTGCATGTAATGAAATTGATTAGACATATGTCAAGGTATATAGCGTATTTTTTTGATTTAGATTGCTTCATCTTAACAGGAGTTACAACAGAATTTTTGTGGCCTCTTTCGAGTGAATCTCCCTGTACTTCATTTTTTATTTTATGTGTCCAGTTGGCTGAAAAGTGTTGTTTTGCTTTTAAAATGTTAAAGGGGTTTTATGTTCAGCAGCTGTGCAACTTTTTGAAAGCATCCGTTTGAGTCCTTCTTCTTCCCCAGCAAAATGACACACTGCCAGGTGAGAAAATGCATATGCAATAAGACAAAACAAAACTGTGTAAAGTGTTACTGTTTTGCATGCCAGACTGCTCATGAAAGATGCCACAAATGTTTGCTGACAGCTGAGCTGACTTTTTGAAAGATGCCAATATGCCACTTACCGCTTACAAATGTTTACATACTGTATCCACAGAAATGTGAGAATGAATTTAAATTTTACATCATTTCCTAAAAAGAATAGTTTCTACTTCATTTGTTATTTCATGTGACCATACAATTAAAATGTGTTGTTTTGCTTTTCACTTATACTAATAAAAACTGAAGCAGTGCTCTGTTAGGAACTAACGTGACCCTGGATTAATCCAAATATCTGAAAATTGCTTCCTGTTCTATTTTGAGATATCTAAAATGAACTTCAAGATATCTCAAAATAACTTTCTGTATATTTCAACATATATCAAATACATTTAAAATGTTTTTAAATAGCTTGGAAGTCCAGTTGAAAGAATAGGAAATTTTATAGCAAGTGGTTTAGAGATACTGTATCTCAAAATGAATTTCAAACATCTTAAAAAGCAGGCAATGTCAATATGAGATATTTTTAAAAGTTTTTGAGATATATTGAAATGCACAGGAAGTTATTTCGAGATATCTGAAAATATATTTGAGATATCTTCAAATACATTTAAGATATCTCTGCAGATATCTTAAAGTATGATATAAAAGAGCATTTTGTAGTAAATTGTGGCAATGTGATTTTGGAAAAAAGGCACAGCAGGCAGGACAAGGGAGTAGTTACATAAAACAGTTTATATAACAAAAGTGAACAATCAGAAAACAAGACAAAAATGAAAGTAATAGTCCTGGGAACTCTTTACACCAGACAGTAAAACCCTCACTGTTCCAAGGAAAGCCCTAGCTACTGAACCCTCATTCAGAATTTTCTACTTAGTTTTTAACTCACTTCTTAGCTAATGTCTGATTGGCATCACACACCCAGATCATGCCATTACCATTTCTCATTCACTCTTTCTTTTTAAAGTCAAGTAGTTCACATACCTCTGCATAGCATAACAATGACCCCGGCACCCTCTTCAACAAAAAGAGAATTCACATAATTCCAATCCCGCTCATATGTTCACCACTGCACCTGCCAACTTTTCCCGAAAAACCCACTGCAGCCCAGCGCTTCCTTTTTATTTGGCCCAATCGAGGTCTTACCTCCTGTTCCTGGGTCAGTGTTTCACACCCACCATAATGCAGCCCGACCGAGATGCTATAATATTTTAAGATAACAGGAAATCAGTTTCAAATATTTTAAAAGCTGAAGTGCATTCTAAGATACTGTATCTGTAACTCATTTTGAGATATCTCTAAATGTTAATTATGTTTGCCATATGGTTGTATACATATAACCCTCTAATCTCTTTACATTTGTCAATGCCTAATTGGAATCCATTGCTCTAGGGTTTCGTTTTGATTATTTACCTGCAATAGACGTGAGTGTTTAAATTACCCAAGAGGAGCCACCTGGAGTCCAGATTACCTCAGTAAACAATGTTCTATTTTACTTTCTTTCTTTCTGTTCAAACAGCACAAGAACTGTAAGTTATTATTTTCTATCCTTTACAAGAAGATACATCAAATTATCTAAACTCAACAAGAAAAAACAAAGTATAGGTCTGTTTCACTGATCTTGCTCCAGCAATTTTAGAGCACTGTGGTGATACTCTGCTGTCATTTCCTGGAGAAAATAAAATCAAAAAAGACATGACTTAATAGAATGAATGCTGTGCTGTTCAACGTCTCTGGTGTTGTTATTTGCCCCATGCTGTCTTGTTTTTATGAAATATAGTTACGTTTTAGTACTGTTGCTTTATTTTTTTAAGACATCTTTTGCTTTATTGTAATTTTAAATTCTGCAAGTTTGCTTTGTCTTGTATAGACAAAAATATTTCAGATTTACATTGTAACATGAAATCTTCACTGCAGTAGAACCCATTGTAGAAAAGCCTGCAGAAACAACAAAACATACTTTTATTGCATGGTTCTATCTGAGCTTACACTGCTTTTTGTGCTAAGCACTATAAAATCTTTGGATTACTCAGACATGAGCATTACATAAATATTTGTGGCTCTGAATCCCCTTGAGACTTATGTCTCAATTTTATTACATAATACTGTCTAAACTCCCATTACGTTTTGTGGTTAGCACTGTAAAAATGTCAGAATACTCATAATGTGCATTAAATAAAGAAATATCTGGGGTTTGCCTGCCTTTGATCATCTTCTACTCATATCCCCTTTGCGACAATTTAATTCTATGGACTCATGTACCCTTTGAGTGCAGCCTACTGTGCATGTTCTCATTTTGACAAGTGCTTTCTCCTGGGATTTGAGGTTCTTCTTATGAGTCAGAATGTTATGTTGATTGTGTGGAGGGCAAGAAAGGAAGAAGAGAGATGAAGAAAAGTTGGGGAGTCCATCGGGTCACTCCGTTTACTGCTACAGTCCAGAAAACAGAACAAGAATGAGTGTGTATGGATATCCCATGAAGGTAATGAAACAACAAGAGGGCCTTGATTCATTACCTTCATGGGATATCCGTGGAATGCAGTTCTTTGTGTTGCATTATGTGGAACAGCAAGTGTAGTTCTGCCTTAAAACAGAAGTTTGAATGTCATAAAGTTTTGTCTACGTGTAGTAAGTGCTGACAACTGGTTTAATTTTAATACACTGAGATTTTACATTGAATTTGCAAAGAGAGATTAATATTTGTCTCCACCCTGTAAGGTGACAACATGTCCCCCAATGGTAACCTTATGACTAATATAAAGAAGGAAGAAAATCTCAATATTCCTATAATATGCTTAAAAATAGTATACACTAAACTGGCTACAACTTCGACAGCAAGAAAAAAGTCATAAAAATAAAAATAAATGAAATATTTTAATCATTTAATCTTTAAATTATACCCCCACGTTTGATGAAGGTGATAGTAAAGCAATAGAATATTAACTACTGAGTTAACTACAAAAGTTGTTCTCTTACAAACAGCCATGGTAGATAAGAAATATATATATATAAAACCCTGTGCCATGTACTGATGGCTAGTGTGGACTATGGCCGGCAGCTTATCCCTGCCAATACCCCCAAGCCGGCAGGTGGAGCCCTCCCTGCAACGTGGAGATGCCCCGAATTCCAGCAGAGCATCATGGACCTTGGAGTTTCCCTTCACAGCCCTGCTGGATACCGTGGGGGCCACCAGAGGACACTGCAGGGAGGCTCAAGGACTCGTATGCTCAGTATAGCCCGGACGTACTTCACAGTCATGAGGATGGAAGAAATAAAGTACTTCCGGGCTGAAGAAAAAGAGGAGTTTTCACCTGACCCGGAAGTGCTGGGTAATCACATGGACTGAGGGATCAGAAGCACTTCCGGGTCGAGAACTTTAAAGGACGATGGGAAACCCCAGCGGGTACAGCTGAGTTGGGAGGAAGGGTGACAATGCGTCTGGGAATGGAGGATTTGATTATTGTATTGATTATTGTGCTTGTTTATGAGTATAGTGGAGTGGAGGGAGCTTTGTGCACTTTATTGTCCAAATAAAATTAATTATTGGACTTTTATCTGGTGTCTGGCATCTGGTCTGAGGGTTCAAGGGGATGACAGTGCCCCCTATCTGTCACACTGGGTATATGTTAATATCCTGCTAAGGATGAGAAGCCAAAAGTATTGTTTAACATACAGCAGGCAAATAACAAATATTTATGTAGATGAAAGAGCTTTTTAATTAAACATTCAAGGTTATCATATTGTAGTTTTTATATATGTTTTTTGTTTACCTTAATTAAATGATTATTATAGGGCAACATGGTGGCACAGTAGTTAGCACCTCACAGTTCCAGGAGGCAGACTTTAAATCTCATCAAGATTTTTGTGTGGAGTTTACACATTCTATGTCCATGCATGTATTTCTTCAGAATATTCTAGTTTTCTTCAAAAACCACAATGTCACATAGATTATTTTGATTAGTACATCTTTGGAAGTATGATTGACAGTGTCACACACATGTGACTTGGGGACAGCTTAAAGGCTCTGGTGGTGGTAATTCCTCACCGATCAGCAAGTGGGGCTATATAAACTAACGCTTTTTCTTCTTCCTCCTTTTACAGATGGAATGATTGACAGCCCTGACACTTCTGACATCACTTTCAGGGTCTGTCTCCCAGAAGTGTCACCATCTTGGAGCAGTCACTTTGAGACTTGAGTCTGTGAAGATGTTTTTTTTTTTTCCTTTCTTGACTGGTTTATACTTCACAATTATTTTCAGTTATATGGGGGTTTTCTGTGGTTGACCCAACTGTTTATGCTTGTTTGTTTTTTTCATTGCAACAACAAATGTTCCAAGCAAAAGACAGGCATCCTACCATTGCATTGCGTCCTAAATGTCTAGCTCCGCTTTACACTGAATTGGATTAAGCAGGTTCAAGAGATGGATGGTTATAATACATTTATTTGTAAATATTTTGTGATGGAGGGGTACCAAATTTACAAATGATAATTATTGCTACTGTATAACCAATGCTGTTTAGAGTAGGTCAGTTTAGTACAAAATGTTAAGAACACAAAACCTAGTAATTGACAGTAAAGCTCTTTACATTTTTGTTCTTTTCTGTTCAGTTTTTTTACTGCGTATTCTATGTTGCCAAACCAAACCATTATTAACATCTTGCTAAACAGGACTGAATGACTAATAAGTGCATTATATTGGGGCAAACCCTTAAAGCACCATTTCTAGAGCGTTAGCAAAATAACACCATAGGTAGTCTTCAAAGAGTCCTTGGTGCTTTATCTTATTGAGATCAAGCAAATTATTAGACAAGCTCTTGTAAAATGTTCTTCTTATGTTCCATGGCCACGTTTGCCTCATGCCAACTGTAATATTCTTACAAATATAATGTGTGCTGCTTGGTCAGACAGTCCCTTCTGTAATCCAGTTACATTGTGTAAAGTCTGCATGAATTGAGTGTGCGTGTCTCTTATTGATGTTGGGCATTGGGTGGCACAGGAGCACAGTGGTCAGTCCTTTCACAGTCTGTGTACTCATTTTAATTTCTCTCTTCTTCCTATTGGTCTTTCTCTGAGTCCTCTACTACAAGTTAACTTCACTGGATATTCTAATTTGCTCCACATGGGTGAGTGAGTGTCTTTATTTTCAGATGTCTGTTCTACCTTTTGTACAGTTCCCTTTTACTGTAAGGGTTATGTTGACTATTTTGAATCTTTCAGTATAACTCACTAGAGTATTTTAAAGCCAGTATAGTTTAATATTATGGAAATAACGCCCAGTATTTAATATGTAACTTTAATTTTGTTCCTGAACACAACCTAAATCCAGAGAGGGACTGTCCCTATTATGTCTGAGTGGATGATGCTGTCTTATTACCTCTGAAACTTTTATTTTTTAATTCCTATCGTATGATCTTATAGCCTTTATCTGTTAACTTAAGTATACTGATAATAAATCTCATTGTCCTGATTTGCCTTTAATTTTACACATCAGGATATGTCTGTGCTTATTTTTGCATCTTTATCTTTGTATTCATTACTTTTATTATCAAAAGTCTTGTCAGCTTTGAATTTATAGCACATCCTTCAAAGCGTCATACTGGAATTAGCCCTTTTCATATTGTAGACAAGAAAGACTAGAAGTGTACTTATTAATGATTCTGAAATCTCCAATTCCTCTGCTGTCTCTTCATTCCTGGAGAATGTTAGTCCCAGACGATTTTTGACCTCTAGTGAGTGTTTGGAGAAGCTGACTAAACCATCATGCAGCTTACTTACTCTTCCTCCTCTTGTGAAATGTTTTCATAATAACTCTGAAAGATCAAAGCCTCTTTTTTAAATAAAGCACATATTTATACACATTACCTTAATGGAATCATATGCTTTTTATCATAATTCCTGCTGCAGCCTAGGAGCCCACAACGTGTCCCTTGTTTATTAAGTATATTTAATATTCGCTACTTCTCTGCTCCAAATTGTGTCACTGCCACTCTTGCCTGTTCTTAAATCTTTTGTTTAATTTTTACATTTATGTCACAGTGACTCTACACTATAGGATGACCGTACAGTGCCTAACAGTTTTTTTTTTCTTTCCAAATGACGTATCTGACACCACCTATTTTCAAAATTTGGAATTTTTATTACATTAAGAGGTCCCACAATGTTTGATTAGTTCTTTGATTTTACTTTTTATACTGTAAGGGAAAGTTTCTTTGTGCTTTCCTATGGGACGAAAACCTCATGTGCCAGCGGAATTACCATGGAGATGATGAGATTGTGTGCCATTTTATTTTTATTATTGGCAACTGTAGTATTTATATATAAGAATTACTTCAGTCTTATCATTATTACCATGCTCTTCATATCCATTAGATCTGATGTAATGACATCCATACTGGAACCATTCCAATGTTGATTTTGTCTGTTATTTAAGAGAGATTTTCTAATAATACACGTTTTTGAAATAGTTATGAATGGCCTTTCCTTTGGATTGCATTTTATTTTATTTTCCCATATATTTGTTTATTGCCCCTGTGAGGTTTTCTGGTTACACATTGTTTTTAATTATGAACAGAATTATTGTCAGAATGGGCTATTCACCAGTTCTGGCAATCCTTATGAATGAGGTCTCATAATCATTTCATTACCATGCTAGATGGGAGAAATTTACATGAGAGTGATGCCCGCTTTTCAATTTTCTTGTCTTTAATGTAGAGCTTGCAGAATTCATTTAGGCTATTTTTTTCAATTTATTATCCATAAACCAAATACGTTTTGTAGATTTTTAAAAATGTGCCAATTAAAACAGAATGTGAGCCTAAGAAAACATTTTGTCACGATGCAGTTTTATGTTAATGGTGATAGAAAGTGTTTCATGAAGTGTTAATAGTGAATACATAATAAAAAGACTTTTTTTTTAAATGCAGGAATGGCTAATTTTAATTAGACCATGGAACAAAGATCATTCCTGAGAATGTTAGTTAAGATTTTCATGAATCCAGTCAATTAGATACTAAAATTATTTCAGTCCAAAAAAAATGTACTGAACATTTTGTTGTGATATCACACAGTGCCTAGAGGCTCCCTTTTTAAAATGTTCATCATATTCAATCTTCTTCAGAGACTAAGAAGGCAGTGGATATTGCTGCATCGATGATGAATGTGTGGCTTCCAAAGTTATTATCTGATGGCACTGTTTTCTGCTCTTTGGATCCCACACACTTCCTGTAGAATGTATGATGAACAAAACAGATCACATTGACTTACTTTGTCTACCTCATTAGAGAAAAAAACTTAACATATAATTTATGTTTGGCTTGTCTTAAAAATGTTTCAGATATGAACAGTTTGAATCACATTTAAATGGATAAATATTAAAACACTACTTTTTTCAATCTATTTTATTTATCAGCAGAAAAAAACACTGTAACCTAGCACTCTGAAAAACACTTAATCCACTTGAGGGTGGGTTGGGCTCAGAGTAATCCAGGGTGCACTAGCTGCTAAGCTGAAACCAACCCCACATGTGGTGCCATTCTGTCAGAGGGCCAGCTCCCACATTACCAATTCAGAGTCACTGCCTAATATAACTTTTAATTATTCATTTATTGGCTTTAACATGTAGCAAGCCTCCTCAAAGATGAAAACTGCTGTCTTTCTGTTATTTTAACTGTAAAGTACCACACAGGGTAGAGTTTATGGAGAGATGACAGTTACTCATTGAATGCCTTGAAAGTAGCCCTGTGCTGATTAAGTAAATATCCAGTAGGGATGATAAAAGAATGATTTTATTATTTGGCATTTAGGGTACTGTAGGTTGTTAAGTAGACGAGCCAGCCTGCTAGTACTGTAGCAAGGATACATAAAATTGGCTTATAATTTAAATTTAACAGTCAAAAAAATGTAACAGTCAAAATCTGCCAAGTTGCAGTTTTAGGCAAAGCTGACAGAAGACAACATCTTTGACAGTAACATATAATGTAAGGAGGTGATCAATAAAGTAAAATTCCCAGCAAAACAACAACAATGCACAAAGTTCTTAAGAAGTTACATATTGAAGAGTGTACTCAGTCTGGAAGATGTACAAAGTTAAAACAAAAGTCTGAATTATTTTTTATGTCTTGTTAACTTTCGAGCGCTGCACCCATGATTCTGACAAATAACTTTAGTCTGACAAGTTATTTTGTTCTGATTGCCTGACTCATGTGTTATAATGAACATTTTTTAGTATTTTGTTTAAAGTATTCTTAAACAACTAAGTGGTACCCTATCCAGGCTTAGTCTTCATTTGTGCCTGATGTTTACTGCATAGGATCTGGACATCATTAACTCTGCAAGTGGATTAAACACATTATTTATTTATTTTATTTAAAACTATATACTAGATAATCAAAAAAATTTGTAGGACGTTTGATTTAAAAATAAAACAATCATTCGTTGACATTTATAGCACTTATGTATACAATCCTAAAATTTCATGTCATGCCTTAATAGTTTTTGATGTACAGTCACCATTTGTACCTCAAAATAATCTAGAGCAGCTAGATCTTTACTTCACATGGTCTCATTCATAATGCTTGAGAGAAGCGTGCACCTTTTAGATGTTTTGGTATGTTGCTCTGCTATCACTTTCCTTGTGATTTTTTTTTATAGTAATATAAATGCAATTATAATGTTAATCTTGTGTGTTGGAGTTAGGCGATTGACCATCAAGGTCAAGAATTGTTCATGGTAAAAGATTTGCCTTTTCATTGTCTGGTTGTGGTGTGATGGCTGATTTGGTCAATGATAGGAGTGTAAAGGATGCCACATATCAAAAGCAGGACCCACCAATGTCCTAAGAAAAAGAGGGAAGCATGCATTGGACATCAATCATTACCATACCATTTAAAGAGTAAAGGAACTAGAAGGGGGAAATGCGCCATGTATGTGTATGGGAAATGCAGCATTGGTGGAAAAATGGGATGTTCTTCTAGGATGCTAGATTGCAGGCAAACTAAAATTTTGCCAGGAATGTGTAGCCATCTTGGGAGACAGAGAATGAGACCAAAGGGGATCTAGAAGCAGATCAAAGGACCTTCAGTCTAACAGAGGAAAACAGATGGTCTGAGACCGGAAGAGAAACGTGATTTTTTTCTTTTTAGAAGTGAGGCAACAGAAAGGTTGCCCTGAAGACATTGTCCTGTGCAGAGGACTGAGGATTATGTTGTGCTGGGACACTAGAGGGTTACTGGAAGTGAACATGTAATGAGGTTTAAGGTCTCTTTAAGCCCATTACCAGACTCAGCTTGGAGTCTGTATTGGTCTACGTAGATTATGACTTTTTGATTTCTTTGGTTTAAATTTCTCCTGCCTTCTTTGTAATTTTTCATTTCAGTTAAATTTTAGTTAATTGTATTTGTTAAGTGTTTTGTATATTCATTCATTGCATTTCTTCATGACGATCAATCATGCAATTAAGCTTTGTGTTGAATCAATTGGTTAGACAACTACCCTTAGGTGTTGCAGTTGGGTTTTTCTGCAGCACCTGAGGGCTATAAACACCTTCATTAGACTGCTAGTAGTGAGCTTTTGGTTCACTGTTCCTTTGCATCCCCTTTTGAAAGTCTTTGTTTTGGTTTTGCTCTTTGGAAGTCTTTGGACCATTTAGTGTTTCACTTTACTAGATTTAGACTTTTGGTTTTATTATTCGCTTTATGAAATTTAGATTATAAACTGTCTTAATTTTGATTGATTTCCTGTTTTGCATTTGAAAATTATTGACTGATTTTGAAATTTCATTTTCATCAAGTTTTATTCACTTTCTGAACTTACAAAAGATCATTTATTAGAATCTTTTCCATTTATTTTATAAAGTTATTTCCTTTGTGTTTTATTTTTAGGCTTTGAATAATAGATGCTTTGTTTTGAATGGTTATTTGTTAATTAAATTCATTTCCTTAATTGATGTCCTCACGCGGCTCAGGTTTCCCTTCCCTTTGTTTATTGTTTGGTGGAATTTATAACTAATCAGAAAGTGATTAAGGGATATGGAATTGACTTGCAAGAAGAATAGAGACCGGGATAGAGAGGGGGAGAGAATGTTGGGGAGATGAGAGTGGAACTGTTTAGTGGCAATTTGATGTGAATAAGTTGGCAAGCCTCCTTACTGGTGAGACGGGAGCTGAATATTTTTCTATTAGTTACTCAGAAGATCCTAGCTTCATTATTTTCCTTATTGTTATTTGCCCTTTATTATCCTCTTTTGAGTTGAGTTTTTAAATATATAATCTGTGTTTGTATATTTTTGGACTTTTAGTTTCTTGCTGCTGCAAGAAGATACCATCTCAGTTAAAGTGGTTATTTATTGGTCTAAATCACAGTTTCTTAAACTATGGGTCATGACTCAAAGTGGGCCGTTGGTTGCTGCTTGTGGGTCACAGTTCACATTTAATGTGAATAGTTTGTGAAATGGGTCGCAGTAGTTTGATTAAAATATCACCATTGCTCTGGTAATTTTCATCCATCTCCCCTCACCGCACATAGACAATCAGTAGCAATTCTCTAAGTGGGGAATTCGCAATATATCACTATGAGGAACCAGTACCATTCTGACAATCATCAAGGCAAAACTGGGTCATAATCAAAAACAAACTCAAGAAACCTTGGGGTAAATCTTACAACCATTCCACCCATGCCCTACTTATCTATACAAACACATTTTTGCCACTGTTATACTGTAGCTGCTATGATTTTTTTAATTGATATATACCATGATTTTTTTACATATACTTCCCCTCATTTGGAAAATCTTGTAAGTGTTATATTATGACTTATTGACACACAGGCTACCTGTCTGAATCCTTCAATCTGTTGATCTTGCCACTTGTTATTCAAAGCCACTACCTTCTTACAATGTTCATCCACAACTACTTAAAAAGATAAACATTTAAAGAGTTTTTGCATATTTTATAAAAACATCATTGCTACTTGTATTAAATTTACAAATATATTAAAAATGAATCAGTGTTAATTTAGTTGATGAAAAATATTCGTCAACTACATTTTTTGTAAGTCAAAAATGAAGCAAAAACTAAATAAAAGTACACTTTTAATGATGAAAAATAAGATGAATTTTTTCCAAGTTGTCATTTCTAAAAAATAAAAAAGAGAAAATTTTATAAACAGACAACTGGATATGAGCGATGTGAAGCATTAAACAGAACACAACTCTTTAGAAAATCATTATTATACATGACGTGATCTGCCAAACAATTCCAAGCTTGGATGCAGTGGTGAAACTTTAACAAGGTTGTATACATGTTTACAATTGGATAATGCTAGTTTGGGTGCACATGGTGACACAGACATCAGGAAATCATCACATCAATCAGAATCCCACTATGCTACTATGAAAAATGATCATATAGAATAACTTTAATTACAATGTTAACAAAAATAAAGCCATGTGGCTTAAAGATCACAGGAAAGATTACCAAAAACCTGAAGAGGCATCTAGAGGCACACCATCCTGATATTCATAGCAATATATGTATCATTTACTAGGCTGATGTCACCACCATTACCTCCAGCTGTCACTCAACCTGCTAATGTCAGAATGCTTCAGATGATTTGATCTGCTGCTACAGTATGTTAACGCTAGAGAGGGAACTATCAATTTGAATTGTCAAATGTCAGAGCCATTACTCTTTCTTTTTTGCCTCCCTGTTGCGGTCCAACAGAAGCCATCACAACAAATTATCACAACAGTGCTGTTGAGTAGTTTTAAGTACAAAAGTGACTTCAAAGAGCAGCAGCAAGAGCCAGATGGATTGGAAGAACAGGTTTACAAGTCAGAACTACAAGGGATGAAGATTTTGCTCAAATGTTGGAGACATTGGAAACAAAAATAAACCACCTAATTGACAGACAGCATGAAGAAGAAATGGAAAATTTCAGAAGCC
The DNA here is from genome assembly GCA_026402145.1 of Polypterus bichir lapradei. Taxonomy (NCBI): domain Eukaryota; kingdom Metazoa; phylum Chordata; class Cladistia; order Polypteriformes; family Polypteridae; genus Polypterus; species Polypterus bichir. The sequence goes on along the minus strand of JANRMT010062790.1, from coordinate 65,388,580 downwards.
AAATGGTGCACCTAAGAGGGTGTCCATAGGCGTTGATATCTGAACAAAAAAACGGCTGTAAGCAACAATTCTCTCTGCAAGTGCATATTTTATCTGTGTTGAACAGAATACTACCTGAACATATATTGTTAGCTCTTGAAGAAATTACCCATGCACAAACAGAAGAGTCCGTAAAAAAATGTATGGACAAATGTGTGCACAAGTGGCATATACCAAATGAGAAAATCTTCACTGTCATATCTTATAATGGCAGTAACATGGTTGCTGCATTTAAACATGCAACAGAACCTAGATCTGATGAGGAGAACTCCCAAGGAAATGAGTCAGAATGCAATGACCGCAGGTAAATGTATTTGGATAAAAGTTCGATGTTATGAAATAAATGAAGTACAAGTTTGTTCATGAGATTGTCTTAAAGAGAAATATGAAGCAGTCATTTTCAAACCTGCTTAGCTCTAAACTGGGTCGTGGGCATCTGCTAGAGGCTATTTCAATTAGCACAGGCAGGAACAAAACCTGTACAGGGCACCAGTCCATCACTGTGCAAACATGCACACACATCAGCCACAATTTAGGATTGCCAATTCACCTAACATGCATGTCTTTGGACCCTGGTCTTTTTTCTGCCAGGCAGCAGCACTACCACTGCACCACCATGCCAACCAAGGCTAAAAGTGATGCAGTAAAATAGCACTTCCACAAATGGGGCCAGATGGTTTTGTTCTCATAGATACAACTCAGAAAACACTGGAATTTCAATATGGTAAAATTCAGCTTGTGATCTTTGATTTTTTTTTGTATGCTGGGCTATACCAGTCTATATTTGTTTAATGAAATATTAATTCAGATTAGGATCTCTGCAAAATGGTTATTTCTGTGAAATTATGGGCTGAGCTCAATGCGATGCAATGGGTAGCTAGTGACTTGGGCAACCTGCTGTTTTCTGTGTTTCTTAGCTATAGACTTGCTTCTCTTGCTATCTGTTTTCAATAATGTACAGTATGTTTCTATAGATAACTAGCTGTGTAAGCCCATGCTGTAAAAAGCCCAGGGTCCTAGAAACTATTGAAAATGTCAGAAAAAAATTGAAATGTAGAGATGTCGGGTAATTGAAAGGAACTACTCTGGGCATCTCGCTCCTAGGAGGATTTAGTTTAACGACATGCTCACATCTCTTGTGCATTAGAGGCGGGAGGAAAAGTAAAAGTGATACTGTTTTGCCGATGTTAGTTGCTAAGCGACTTTGTCTTTCTTCTGAGGTTTCGTTTTGCTGAGGTGCTGGCCCCGCTTGTGCTTTTAGTGGCAAGGGAGTTTTCTGTTTCCTTAGCAGTGGAGCCCTTACCCCGACTCCACCTCTCACTTCCGGGCCGGACAGACACACACACTTCCACGCATAGGCATTTATATATAAGATTATTATAATTGTAAATACAAAAAAAACACTGCTGTGTTCTTCCTTTACAGTTTATGTAATTCAGGTGTGGTGCTATGGAAATGGCCTGGACCCCCTGCATGGTACACAGTGTAATTTGTACTGAGGCAAGTGTCCAGAGACTAATTGACAAAGTGAGGTCAAAATATTCAAGACTGAAACCATGTCTATGTCATTTTTTAGTGTGTGCCTTCCTTGATTCATTCAGCCACCTAGATGAATTTGCACAGATGAAAAGCCACAGAGATCTGACTACCCTTGTCCAGAAAATGAAAGCCAATGTAACTCAGTGCTTCTGCTGATTTTTGGGTCCAGAAGAGCATAATTTGTGCTTCCATCAGTTGCATGTTTTCCCAACACCACAGTCTGTGAAACATTTGTAGAGTTTAAAGGTGAGAAAAATTTAAGAGTTGCTGAAATAAGCAGAGGAATATGTGGTAAAGCATACCGTGGCAGATTCAGACCTACAAATGGATGGATGATCAGTTTAGTAATGTCACAAACAAATGTAAAGCCAAAGAACTTAATGCAGCAGCATCATATTCAAGGCAAACACATTTTCAATTTCTGTCTCAAGCACACTGAAAAACACACAAGACAGTTGGGCTTTAACAAGTGTCAAGCAGCAAATCAAGAAGTATAAGGAGGAGCTCTTACAATCCATCATCAATGAGACGGGCACAGACATTTGGCTCACATAAAGTGACATTGTATAACATACTGTATGAGAAGATCTTTTGCTCAAGACCTATTGGCTATGCCAGCTTCCCAGACTTTTTCAGAAGAGCCTTTAGTGTCACAGGGGACCTCACATTGGGAAAGCACAGCAGAACAAGGGTAATTCTGGGCCAGAGTGCTTTCCTTAAAATAAACACAAACTCACAGAACTGTTATTGTGCTCTCACCAACAATTTTTTTGAGGCATGAAACAGAAAAAGCATTTACTGCTGTCATTTTTGCTCTATGAAAAAGATATTTTCTGCATTGAAAGTGGTTAAATCAAATTTGCTGGAAGGTTCTTTTTTGTCTTTTTTCTCTAGTGTGACAAAGATTAAATGTGTGTGTGATGCTTGGGTTGCTTGCAGCTGACATCATCTCTTCTTGCACCCAGACATTGATAGTCTTGTACCGGGATGGAGTAGCGCAATGAGGACTTGTAAAATCAAAGGTTAGTAAAAACCATGCTCAGTGCCTTTATTCAAAACCGTGTCCAACAATAAAGTGTGGTGCAGTACATAAATAATCCTGATTTAAAAACAGCGTCTATGTGGAGGTAAAACAATATTAATAAATATGATCATAAACAGAATTAGTTAATTAAAAACTAACATCTTCAGTACGTCGTTCCTCAACTTTTTCTCCGACACACAGTACTGTTAGAGTCTATTCAATTGGCGCAGACACGTTCCGACAAATGCAGTCAACCCTCTTTAGCTCGTGTCCCCATCCATGATCCCTCAGTGTCCAAGGGGACCTTGCGAGTGACCCTACGCCTGGAGTGCTGTTGCTCTGCCCGGGACTTCCCAACTGTCCTGCTTTCTTTCTGCCATGCCAGCCTTACCATGATCCAAACATCCTCCCAGTTTTTCCTCCAGTCTTTCTCTCATTTTCTTTCACTCCCATCCATCATTCTTATTCCCCTTTTATCCCCAGGACGCACAGGGGTGCCAAATGAACCCAGAGCCTTAAAGAGGGAAAGCTGGATTAACTGTTCTGGAGCATATTTAGCATAATTAGCAGCTTCCCTCATCAAGATCCTTGTGGTTGCATCGCTTTTTTCACACATGTGCATTTACAGGGTCTGTCTCACTGCTTTCAGAATAACTCACATCGCCTTGGACCCCTAACACACAGTGTGCTGCATGATCCAGATTTGTTTGGTAAAAACTTATAGCATGTTACATAATATAGTAGCATAACTAAGGGATATTCATGTCCAGAAACATTGAGGTGATAGACCAGAGCTGCATCTTTTGGGATAAATCCTTTCTACACCTACTTTTCATTTTATGTTCACTAAACACTACATGTGGTTTGGCTCATTAGTGTACATGTTAGTGTAAAAGGGGACTGCAGCTTATCCCAGCTGTTCTAAGCTTTAAGCAGGAATCAACCTTGGATGGGCCAGGACAGCCTTGGCACAATAATGGCCATACCCACACATTACCACACCTGCATGTTTGGGAGATAACTTCAGGGCTCATTTGTTGGTCATTCCACCCCGAGCTATGGTTCAGCTCCATCACTTATTGCCTCTATTGTAAGGAACAATGATGTCACTTCCTGCTCCAGCAACTTGGACCTGCCTCTTCCATCAAGGAGGCCACAAATGGACGCCATCACAACTTGTCCATCAATGGACTCTACTGTCCAGCGATGGCCTTTTTGGTTTTTTTTTTGCACTTGTGACGTACTTTTCCACCATTTACACTGGGTTCGCCATTTGGAGCCCCAACTCTTCATCTTTGTCTGCTTCCTATATTTAAATATACTGTATGTATGTATGTTGTTCTATGCTGCTATCTCCTGGGGAAGCATCTTGAGCTCAAAAGATGTGCAATGCCTGAACAAACTTCAGGAAAGCCTGCTCCATCACAGGGTGAACCACAGACACACTGGAAGCTGTTGAGAAAAAAAAAAAAGGATGAGGGCAAAATTGGATGCCATCATGAAAAATCTCCTCCATCCCCTGCAGGAGATGCTCTCTTGGAGCACTTTTAGCTGCAGGCTTATTCCACCACAGTGGAACTTTCCACTTTCCACCACAGAGCGCTTTCTGCCCACTGCTATCAGGCAATTCAGTGCTTTCTCCCGATGTATTGTTAAGTTTACTTTTACATTTTTATTTTTTATGTATTGATTGATTGGCCATATTATTTGTCATGTGACTATATATCCTTATTTTTAATGTTTCTAACTGCTGTATGCATCTGAATTTCCCTTTAAGATTAAAGACATTAATCTAATCTAATCTTAGCAACATATATTTTTTTACATATACAGATACATTATATATCAATAGTGTATACTGTATATACTTGTTACAGTTTACTAAATGTTCAAAATATTTGCACAAAAAATTGAAGAGTTTTTTTTTTTACCAATATAGTAAACTTGCCAATGTGTCACACAATGATGAGGCTGAACAGCAGAGCAGCTTGATCAATATCTGATTGCAGTAGATGGCCTGAGGAAGGATAGGAAATCTGAGGGTGGAGTTGTAATTAGCCTTAAATAGTCAGTCTTTGGAGGAAATGCATTTGTGCTTCTTTACCTTACCTTATTTTATGTTATGTTTAGTTTCTTTCGTTATTGTAAAGTCATTTTTGCTTTCAATTGTTTTTGGCACAACATTTTTATTTGTTTGTCTCTACTTATACTCTTAATTGCTTTTTATTTTTCAATTATCAGTTAGTTAATTAAGTATCCATTTGATCTTAATAAACTTGTAATTATCCAATTAAGTGTCTTACTACTCTAATTAAAGTTGAGGTATTAATTATTTTGACACAGCTGTGGTGCCTGTTTTTAGTGTTGGCTTTCATTTGTCCAACATTTTAGAATTAGTCAGACCAGACTGGACCACAGGTTACCACCTAATGCTGTTTTACATAATCAAATAAATCTGTTGTGTTATTTATGTAATAGCTACACCAGCAATGCCAGCTCTAGACAACCAATACTTTGTCTCCTAAGGAAAACATAATACCATATGTTGGTGTTGATCATTTGGCATGTTTTCAGTGCCCCAGAATCGGGGAACTCTAGGTGTTTATTGAACTCAACTTAACATTGTTAAACTTACTTTTGGATCATGAGTAATCACATAGCATGTTGCATTGGTTTTTCCTGAAAGTGTAAAGTATTACTGGTTTCTCAAGAATTTGCTGGGTATTTTGGGAGGATCTGCCAACAAAGGCTTATAAAGTATACAGTATGTGAACACACAACTGTAATAGTCTTAATAGTACAGAAGAGATCAAAAAAAGTATGCGATTAAGAAGATAAAGACAGAATTCTGTTTTATATATTCTGTATTAGTGCTGAGCGGTATACCAGTTCATACCGAAAAACATTTTTTTATTTTTGTTATGATATGGATTTTTCTTATACCGCAACTCCGGTTTAAATTGCCTAAACAACGTTCAGAATGTGGCACAGCGGGAAACTGTTTAACACTAGAATTACCAGAGCCTACGAAAAAACTCGTAAATCTGTCCCACCTTAAATCGCTTCTTAAATCCCTTCACACCTCTCCGCCAGCGTCCTTTGTCCTCTAGTTGTTCTGATAAAGAGAAGCTAGAAGCAGCCGGCTATTCCATCCCCCCACCAATTTAGAACGTGCATGAACTTCTCTCAGCTCATGCCTTGATTGAGTATCTGGGAGTGAAGTGAAGTTTTAGAGTGCAAATAATAGATCGTTGTTTGGAACACACGCATTTCATGTCTGTTCCGTTTCTACAGTAATCTGTGTAAACACATTGTTAAAACAGAAACGTTTTTTATATTCTAATAGTAGAGGACAAAATGTAGGCATAAACTATATAATGTATGAAGCCTGAAGTTCAAATATCAAAGAAACACTTTCACAAAAGGCACAAATATAACACAACAATTGCGCTTTTATTCAAAAATATAACTGCAGAAACAAAAAGCCGCCTTAACATGCGACATTGACACCCATTTATTATGACTGCCTCTGTGGTGCAATAGACTCAGCTGCCAACTGGGAATCAAAAAGTCGCGAGTTTGAACCTGCACCACTCTGTTTTGAGAAGTAAACTGCTCTTAGTCTTACTATTTTAGAATAAAAGCATACATTTGATTTCAGTCTGTAACAGCCGGTGTAATTTATGATTCTTGTAAAGGTTAGCTTTGTTTTTTTTTTTTTTAATTCACTTTTCATTCTCTCAATCGCGTTCAGAATCAATCCATACAACCCCATCTGACACGGCTGTTTTTACATAAAGATGCGCTATAGCTCTGCAGTGTAGTTGTGACTGCATTCTCGTACAAATGTTTGCGAAATGAAGTGTCTGCGTGCACTTTTCATGGCATTACACGTGTATTTTTTGAGCAGTATTTAACAACATTTTTGAAAAAAAAGAGATGCATTTTACAAGTTGTGAACATACGGCTTGATGATTTAACATGTGAATTATGGGACATGGGTACCAATAGATTTATTTTTGGACATTTCATGTTATTTGCTGTTGTCCAGCATTGATCACCATTGGGTCCTATTCTATCAGAAATTCCTTATGTCTTTTCTCCATAAAAAATATGAGATTATAACTTTTTCTTGGCCACCAATACAAACTACATTGGGTAAATAATATTTAATAAATATAATTTTTGGGTGGAGTATTCCTTTAAGTGTTGTAATCAATAATACATCATAATTCAAATATAACAGTAATATTTAAATAACTTGATTCCAAAAAAATAGTTTTTTTAAAGTAAAAGCAACTATTTAGAATAACAATAAAGGTCCCATTCTGTCAATGGTTTAGGCTGTAGTGAAGCTAGTAGAGTTGAGAAAATTAATATATGTTGTTAGACACGCATGAGTAGAAGATACTGTATCTTCACAGATTCTGCAATATTTGTAATTCCACCCTGAACAGCAGGTTGGCACTGTTGCCTACAGCTTTTCTTCTTTTGCCATCAGATCCGAGGATAGTCATCAGTAAGAGCTCTGTTATCACTTTCACGTCTGGCTCAGAAGTCCCGCCTGTTCTTCCCCAGGTCTCATATAAGAATAACCACCAATAGAAAATGGCAGTCAGTCTGAGAGTAATATCTGCTTAAAGTGTATCTCTACAATCTAGTGTTGGAAAACACCTTGATTCTTTGTTTTTTCCTTTGACCTACGCACTGCTTATCCAATGGGGTTCACTTCTGGTGCCCAAACACTTTTATTTATTTGTTTATCATTTGCTTTCTTACAGTAGCATAGTCAGCAGGATTTGAACCCGGGATGAGCAAACCAGTTGACCTAGTAACCTTCACAATGGCCTTAAGAGTGCAAGTCCAACAGTTGCAGATCGAAATAGTCTCACAACAGATAGAACTTGTTGATGCTGAAGTGCAGAGGATAGTGTGAGAAGAGCTACGAGAAGAAAGAGCACTTGACCTCTCCCTGGGACTCCTAACCATCTAACCGATAGATGATGTGGAGGCTTTTCTCCTGATCTTTGAACAAATGAAATGAGGCCCTGCTGGCTGAGGAAAGAGTGGGCCTACACGATTGTCGCAATTCTCATGGGAAAATCACAGTGTGCTTATTATGATTTAGAAAAGCATGCTGCTTAAGACTATTATATGCTGAAAAGAGATGACATCCAGCCAACAAGCTTGGAAATGTCAGGAGCAGTGCTTCAATCATAAGCTACCAGCATGCTCCCAAGCCTTTGACTTGTGGGATAAATTAGCCAGGTGGCCTAAACCAGGAGTACATTTAGAGGTAAATCTAAGATTTTATTGGTCTAGTGAGCTACTATCGCTGATTTGTGTTCTGTCTTTCCAAGAAGACTGCACCCTTGATACACCCAAATATGTTAGTGTGGCATTCCAAAGTAGACACTGCATTTAGTGATTGTAAGAAAGCCTTTATGTCAGTACCTGTTTTAATAACTTCTGATTTTGCTGTTTCATTTAGTGCTAATGAACCCATCATGTATGGGAGCGGGAGTGGGAGGCCTTGACGATCAAATGGGCAATTCAACAACTAAAGTACTACCTCCTGAGGTGTGAATTGACCTGGAACATGGGCAATAAACCACTTCAGTGGATGACTATGCACTGGGAGTTGAATTCTTGGGGTTACCAGGTATATTTTAGACCTCCATCTTTATAAGTCGGAAATCCCTCCAACCTAATGCAGATGCTCTTTGTTGTTTCCATTATCTCTCGCTTCAGCCTGACATTTCTAGGGTTTAGGGGGGGTTGTGACAGACAAGTATGAGTAGGGGACATCTTCAGGACCTCTGTAATTTCATTCTGGAACACGGGTTAGCTCTGTCACTTATACCTTTTCATCTTTTGCTGTCAGATATGAGGATCTTCCTCAGAAGTAACATCTCTTCTGTCTCAGGTATCATATAAGAATCACCTCCAATGTTGGAAAACATCTTGATTCATTGTTTTTTTCCTTTGGAATACAATCTGCCAAAATCCTATATGTTTACTTTCTAATGCTGTACCAAATGCCACCACAAGGCACTTTGCAAGTACAGATACTACACAGTGTAGTACAACTGTGTCTGTTTATTTGATTTTACAATTATAGGATTTGTAGTGGATCAGAGGTGAGAACTGAACTGGCATCCTTTCGTTTTAGGGTTCAGGTCATTAGGCAATACACCATATCCCTGCCAGACACTCCACTCTTATGTTCAACCAGTTTAGGTTAATTACAGGTACTGCATATAAACTGTTAGGCTCTGAGCCTTCTAGATAGAAGTTGTATGTACAGTAAATATGGAGGAAACACATTAAAGAAACATCTTCACATATGAACTATGTTATTTTTCATCCTTCCTAGATGAGATATACTATCAAAACATAAAATAAAAATATACTGAAATACTCCATTAGGAATGTGAATTATGATATACTGTACATGTGTTGGTTGAGATTAAGTCGTGTTAAGATAAATAAATAATTATGTACTGGATGTTAGGCAAACACATTGTAATGTGATTTGTTAACACCTGAGTTGTCAAAAACAGGTTTTGAATTGTCTTGATTTACGTTGTTTAATCGTTTGATGTGTTAGTATTATTATATTATTTCTCTTTATCTTCCCATTGTAATTTTGTTTTTCTATAGGCACCAATATTTTGGGAGTTAGTTGTATGGATAACACCATATTGTTGTAGTAACGAACCCCATTACTGGTAATGAAAAGTAAAAAATGCCCCTTGATTTATCTTGTATCCTTTAGCAGATCTCCATCTGAACCAAAATTTTCCTTCCCTTGCCTTGATTTCTTTTCCCAGTTAAAGTAACTTACATGAACACCTATATAGTATTCCAACATGAACTGCTTTTAGTTAATAAAAGTATGAGTGTCTGTGTGACTGTCTGTGTGTCCATTAGGGTGCAATGTCTCTGTCATTCTTAAAAGATGGCACATCACAAACATTTTAGTAATAGAATTCATTGCACTTGTCATTCCAATAGATTGTGTGCCACAAACATTAATACTGCTTTTATGAACAGAAATATATGCATTGCATGGTGGACTGTAAATAGTAATGCTGAGGTCTACGGTGATTACTTAGATTTCTTAGATGTGTAGCACAGCTAGTCCTGCATTAAATGGATGCATTAAACAATTGTACCACAGCTCTCCTTTAAATGAATAAACAACAGGTTTTGGTTAAATAAGTAGTTAACAGTTGCTAGTAAACTACAAATTTTGTGGACCTACCGTGCCCACCAGATAAACCACATTGCTGTCCTGCAGTATTTCTTGGGAGCAGTATGGCCAAAAAATAAACAAAAATGACCTGTTCACTCAACTGATCATAACAAATTTAATAAAGTCTTCCTCCATAATGTTAAACATTTATATAAAGGAACAGATCCTATCAGTCCAATCCATTTCTTCATTGGCAGAAATCAACCCCTCAGTACGGTAAATCAGCAAGGAATGTTCCTCTGTACTTAGCAGAGGTGCTGGTTCATTGCCATAATGATTTTGACAGTAACCTAAAAATTAAACAGCACAAACCCATGCTTTTATTAAATATATTAAAAAAATGACATATGGAATGGGGACATCTCTTAAAGAGACTAAGACCTATTGATAAATGACACACTAACATTCTGTTGGTGACCGATAATGTCATCACGCTTCCCCTAAAAAAAATGGCGACACAATCAACAGTATTCTGGATTTCAGATCAAACAAAGTAATAGCTCTGTTGAGGGAAAGGATAACTAGTTGGATTTAGAACTTTTCACTACAGATTGTTTTTCAGAATCAGTTTTGGTTTGCTCTTGGTATTTTTCTTTTCCTGTTTGAATCTGTATCCATGCCTACCTAACAACAATTTTTTGCTTACTCCTCTGATAAGCCTGTCGTTTTTTTAGTTTATTAACTCCCATTATGAGATGCTCTTCTTCTTCCTTTGGTTCTTGCATTCTACACTTAACAGTGTAAAGTAAGTAAAAGTGTAAATGAGTGTAAAGTGGTAAAGCAAAATTTAAAAGTGACTGTAGTGAAATGCCACATCTGTCTTTGATCCAACAGAGTTTTGCCCATCTTGAGGTTTTTAGCTCGCTGTCCTTAGAAAGACTTCCGCCTCTCTGAGGTGACTACTGGTGCTTGTGGCGTGGGAAGCTATTTTTTTACCACGTCTCCTGACGCTGTTGCCGAAGTGATGATCATTTGCATAATAATCCACTAGCTCAGACCATTACCTCTTTTTGCTTTCAGTCTCACCACACAGTTATTTCCACTCTCACTACAACTGTTACAGTACTATTATCATGTCAAAGTGTGTTTTGAGAGTTAATTTTGTTTTCCTTGTTCTAAATTACATGTTTGTTTACGATAAACTTTAATTGCTGCCCTACTATGCTTTGGGTCATGGGTAATTGAACTAAAATGGCTCCCTCCACTGCAGAAATGTTACACAAAAACAAGTGACATGGCAAATGTAATTTATTTAATGGTAGCAGTTAATGTGTTTTTCTAGCAGTCTAGTTAATGATTCCTGTTTGAATGTTTACGATATAAAAGTTAGAATGTTAAATATTTTTACATAAGGTTGATGTTAACACAACAAGGATTGGTTAATGTAAAATGAATAATTCTGATTACTGAGAATATTGTTTTAAATATTCAAGAATTTATGATTAGTTTGGCAGCAAATGCAATTTTGTAATTAAGAATTAAAAAAAAACGTGATTTACAAAAATATTGAAACTACAAACAGGGAAAGTCTAATATATTTGTATGTGAAATTTTTTTCCTCTGTCTTTACCAATCAATCATTTCAGGTCCCATTCCCCAGATCAGTAACACATAGTAATCACTATAATTACAGCTTTCTTTGTTTATAAGATACCTTTGTTAGTGCCATGAGAGTCTAACAAGATATAAAATCTATACAATATATAAAAAACAATTAACTGAGATCTGATGGAGCTAGAAGCTGTTTCAGATATCTGAGAAGAAATGCATAGAGGAAAACTTCAGCTGTCATAAGATGCTGTGTGAAGAAATCCAGTAAGTCACCATGAGACAGTTAGTCTCATTTGAAATGAAGCAGTACAAATGGTCAGGGATGTTATGAACGCAAGAGTTTCCACACACGTAAGTCCCAAAAATACTCAAAATGCCCACTACAGGGGGGAAAATTGTCAAAAAGCAGCCAGTCAAAAAGACAGCAACGAAGAATATTTATATATAAAAAATGTATTTTATAAAAATGTTCTGTAGCACAAAATAACCTTTGAGAAGCAGAAAATTAAAGGATTTACCTGAAAAGGCAAAGGCAATCCAAGGCAAATACTGTCAAAATACACAAATCCCAAAAGTAGTCAAAACACGCAGCCAAGGGGTGGAAATCCAGAAAGTCCACAAAAATACAATATTGATTAAAATCCAACAAACATACCAATGTTAGCACATTCATAATAAAATGCAAGGGACAATGGGTTTTCCACAGCTTTTTAAGGGCTGAGGACAGTCCCCTGTGGCAATGGGCAGGTGACAATGCCTTTTGGGGAACAACCCACTAAACATATGAAACATAAAATAAGATACACGAATGCAAAGAAACTAAATAAATAACAATATTAACATAAACAAAAGAATCAAAAATGAACAAAAAAGACAAAAACAGCATGTGAACCCCAGCCAGGGGAGGAACCCTGGATGAAATACAATAAGGCCGTGTTTACTCTACAGCTTGAAACCAAAAACTAGTGACCCACAAATATTTTTTGTGCATCTGCCAAGAAAAGCTAAAGAGAGCACATAAAGTGAACAGAGATACTTATGAAAGAAGATCTGCAGCAGCCAGAGACTATAGATAGTGAGTAGCAAAATTATGGAGAGACCTCTAAGTCAGAGCCAGAGTTTTCATTTGATTCCCAACTGTCATAGAAAGCTAGCAAAGAAAGCAAAGCAGAGGATTAATGTAGGGATATCGAGAAAATACTAGCCGTGAAGCTTCAGAAAAGATAATTGATCCAATAGAATTTTACGAAGGCTTAACTGCTTTGCAACAATAAAATATTTATACAATTATAAGAAGAAACTAACTTATAACAAAATTGTATATCTAAAAACTCTAAAAGCTTTAGATATTGTTACATGTCAAGACAAGATGACATACTGTCTTTTACTGACCAAAAATAGGAGACAGCACATGAAATGCAAGCAGGAAAATCAGTTTGTTTCATTTGGATTATCAACATATTATCTTTGAGGGGTGCACAGAAGTTCAACTGCAATTCAGGATCTTAATGAAGATATGCCGTGGACAAAGGCTGTGATTTTATTTTCACAGATTAATTCAATGTATTTTCATTAACAGTATACATAATAGAATTAGCAACATTGCAGAACTACATAAATTCCATTTCATTATCTAGAGACATAAATGTAAAATCGTAAAAGCCAATTGGATTTGAAGCAAAGTTCTTCATATACAACTAATAGTCAATTGTTCATTGCAAGCCAAAACTGCAATTTTACAAAAAAGACATGATGTCTTTTTCAGAGTGGAAAAGAAAATAATTTTTAAAACCATTTTATTGATTTCATAAATTATATCACAATGAATGAGTTATAAGAATGTCAGCTATACATGTGGACAACTTTTTCAAATCAAACCAAACATCATAACCTTAATTGGGGATGTTCCAGTGTGGGATCATACAAATTGCTTTATTTTGATACAGCTAGAGCCTCAATGCTGAAAGGACAATCTCTGTAAAACAAAAAATGTTTCTGCAAATAGGAACAGGCAGACAGGCGGCTACTAACAAAAGGAGCTGGACACCAGTTAATGGTTGGCTAATTTTAAAGCAACACAACATACTGCAAAAGCTGGTTGATTACACTCCATCACAGTGTACAAAGAAAATGAAGCAAAGATGGCTGCCATATGGCAAAATGACAATCCAGCAGAAATCTCTACTGGCTAGCTCATAGGACTGTACTGGATCACACTTCTCAGAAACTCGATGGATGTTGCTCAAATCAGGTCACACACCCTCTATGAACTAATAGCCATTTTAATAAAGCAACAAAGCGCATTTAAAACAAACAAGAAAAAAGCAAAGAAAGGGACTGGTTCTCGTTCTAAACCTTACTCCATCCAGGGTTTCAGTCCCTAAGTTAGGCAATAAAAAGTGCTACTATTTAGTTCTTAACAAAATTAATTGCTTCTTAAGTTGTTTTTTGGAACAGCTGCATTTGCTCCTGTAGCACTAAAGTACCAACAAATGTTTGCTGCATCAGCCATGTAGAACTTGTGAAGATCAAGAGAACCAAGAAACAACAAGGTGACAAATGTTAAAACAACAGCAGAAGAGACACCAGAAACAAAAATGACAGCAGTGGTTAAATGTGTGCAACATAGCCATCTTGAAAAATATGAAAACATTGCCACAGGATTCTAGGTAGCATTACGGTCAGACAATTTGCCATACCGCTAGCGGCATAGAAGGTAATAGAATAATTTTAATTTTTTTTCTATCTCTTGACCTATGCATACCTTCAGGATCTCTACTCTGTATTTGCATGAGTGCACGTCTCTTTTCGAGCACGTTCCTATAAAGCCTGCTCCTCTGACTCTTGAGGCAGTTTTCTCACCTCCTGTCTCACTGTCTTTGCAGACAACTCTCTCAGCATGCCTCATGTGGCTTTATTCCTCCTTGTGTGTCTCACATTCGCACTGCATCTTTTATCTAAAACTCACCAATCACGCCAATGCCAAACAGGCCAATCAGATTGCTAAGAGGGACTGGATACACAGATCTTAGTGTTTTATTATATAGTAGACCAGTAACGGTGTACTGCACGATAACGTGCAGTGAATACACTTGACTTGATCATACTCTTTCTCTGTACGTTTAACATTCGTTTGCTCAGAGGTTGATGCCCTTGCTGCTTCCTGAGCAGCTCTTCTTTTCTCCACCCTAACGGCCCACTTCTTCTTTTCTTTCGTCGGCATCTTTTCATGTTAAAACTGATTAAGTCAGTTTTTGTGTTGCAATTACTTAGTATGTTTTCTTTAATTTTTCACTTAAGCTGGCACTTAAGTCATGCACGCAAGAGCAAAAGTAGCTGGGTGTTTGGAGGTGCGCTTGGAAAAGTTACTTGTACTTGTACCTGTTCTTGTTCTTGTCATCTGTATTTGAATTAACATCGAGGAGGTAGGGTAGAAAGCAGCAGTAACTGATATCGGCATTTGTAAGTAAATAACTGCGTTGTCGTAACAGTGATTTCTTAGTTTAAAGCAAGAGTTCCCAAAGTGGTTGATTTGAACTTTCTAGGGGTTGATAGTTTCAATAAAAAAATTTGGGGGTCAACGACAGCAAAAATAAGACCCCCTTACTACTAGATAGATAGATAGATAGATAGATAGATAGATAGATAGATAGATAGATAGATAGATA